>JBBGZY010001137.1:600000-1107500 GCA_037952925.1 Lithobates clamitans
ATTTTTAATTTTTTTTTCACTTTAGCATTTTTTCACTTTTTACACTTTTTTTGGACTTTATTTCTTTGTGCTGTCCATTTATAACACAGTATTCTCATCTCATCGCTGTTCATTTACTTTACTACTACACACATTACTTATCTGTGTCAGCTGCCGCCCCACCACAGCGCAGAGATATATCTTTTTTATTTCTGAAACACTACAGATAGATGTGCTTAGGTCAGATTTCATGAATGGGTTATACAACCAGTTGAAATAAATGTTTGGGTTTTTTTTTTTTTTTTAATTCTTTGTTTAAAAAAATGTAATAACCATTAATTGTGATACAATAGGTGAATACAAACAAGGTTTACAGACAGCATTAAAGCCATAGGCCAAGTTCCTTCCAATAACATACATTGCCTAAAGGCTGATGGCCGCGCAATCCATGGTGAGTATATCCTGTATTGTGGAGAAAGTCACATAGGACAACATGACTAACAAGTACATACCGAGAAGATGGCACAGATTGGTAGGCACATAACTAGTATGAGGTGGGGGGGGGGGGGTAGGTAAACAAAAACCTCATATGGTATAAGGCAGGGGTAGGCAACCTCGGCACTCCAGCTGTGGTGAAATTACAAATCCCATCATGCCTCTGCCTCTAGGAGTCATGCCTGTGATTGTCAGGGTCTTGCAATGTCTCATTGGACTTGTAGTTTCAGCACAGCTGGAGGGCCAAGGTTGCCTACCCCTGGTATAAGGCAACAATGTCCAGATCTCCAAGCAGTTGCACCAAAGGTCAGCACATACCGAGTAGCTTTTTATCTTTATTTTGAGAGAGAGAAATTGACACACTGGGTGTCTAGGAAAAGAGGAGAAAGTTGGAGAAGCAAAAAAGGAAGGTGGGGAGCATTGGCGGGGTTGACGGCTCAAGAAGTCTGATTCCCATATGGGCGTAATCTCAATTTAGAGGTAGGTCAAATATTCATCTGAAAAATAGAACAAGTCCTAGTACAGTCTTGTCCCTCAGGGCAGCAAGCATTTCATCTGTTGAATATCGCTCACTCTGGCAAACCATGCTGGGGATGAAATGAATATGCTTACCTCTAGAGCTGCACGATGAATCGTTATTGCAATCTTGACTAAAGTGTTTCTCAATTCTTTCTATGCAAAGAATTCTATCTGCTCTTCTGAAGCCACGGCCATCAAAAGAAAGGAAGGAAAAAAACAGGCAGTCTGCCAAGAATCAAAGCATTCTTTATCAGTTGAACTTAAGTATAAACATTGTAACAATTTGTTAATGGAATAGACATTTTGTGTATAAGTGAAAAAAGTTGAACCACTTAAACACTAATCCTTTTTCTGACATTTGTTGGTTTCAAGTTAAAATCATTTTTTTTTTTTGCTAGAAAATTACTTAGAACCCCCAAACATTATATATATTTTTTTAGTAGACACCCTAGAGCAGTGATGGTGAACCTTGGCACCCCAGATGTTTTGGAACTACAATTCCCATGATGCTCAACTACACAGCAGAGTGCATGAGCACCATGGGAAATGTAGTTCCAAAACATCTGGGGTGCCAAGGTTCACCATCACTGCCCTAGAGAATAAAATGGTGGTTGTTGCAATATTTTATGTCACACTGTATTTGTGCAGCGGTCTTTCAAATGCAAATTTTTTTTGGAAAAAATTACTTTAATGAATTAAAAAAAAAAAACTAACCAGTAAAGTTAGCCCATTTTTTTGTATAATGTGAAAGATTTTACATCGCGAGAATCATGATCTTTTTATTCTAAGCAAAAAATCGTGATTCTCATTTTGGCCAGAATCGTGCAGCTCTACTTACCTCTAAAAATATACAGTGCTATAATATACTGTAGATGTCATAAATTCTACAGCAGCAAAACCACTTTTATCAATTAAATTGTTAAAGTGTGTATTTATATAGTTTTGTACATCAGACCTAAAAAAATAACCATTGAGAAAGAAAGGGAGATTTGTTTTCCAAAGAGGAACATTTGGTTGCTAGGAAAACCGTAGTCTCTTTTACGGGTCAATATTTCCTTTCTTCTTCCTTGCCAAAATGATTTCACATGTAAAAATGACAGTAGCCAATGTCCTCTTGAATCTCATGACTTATTTAAGACAGACATTAGAATCAGATGTGCAATGTTATAGCAGGGAAATGGAAAAGTTTAAACTAATTAGGAACTCAGTCTGGAACTTGGAAGTGACATTTTTACATCCTTTGCCGTGTACATTTCTTTTTTTGGCTCATGAATGCAATAATTTGTTCAGAAAAATGGTTGATCAAGTACACAAGACAAATCCAGAAGTGGACCTTGGTGTAAATGTACAAAAGGAAATGTGCAATATTTAAAACCATTTTACTTTCAAGAAATATTGTCAGCTTGCTACTGCAATAGAAAAATGCAGTCTAGGGAGGTATATCCAATCACTCTAAGATACCCCCGCTGGTTGTTTACATTTCTCCTGCATAGTGGTGGACAGCTTGATTTCAGGATGGCTTTGATTAAGGCCATTCTGTTATTGTTGCTAGGTACAGTTCTGTGACATCTCACAGACCTGTATAAAATCATTTAGGAATATCATTAGAGTATTCTGATAAATAGAATGTAGGATCAGGCAGAATTAGATAGAAAAACACGAATGCTGATAATGAAAACCAGTGGTTCTCTGATGCGTAATGCAAGTTATATCCTACTACGGCTTACTTTACATAGCAACATGTACAATTATGTTGGTTTCATAGTGTTTGAAAACAGCATAGTTCTTTTTAAGATGGACTTTTCAAAGATCCAGAGACAATCCACCCTATTTCCTGCAAGTCAGAAAAACTGTAACCCTGATCTTAATTCAGTGAAATCTGAAAGATCTGCTTCAATTACAACATATACCACACCATATACGTATGTTGAACCGGTCTGTCTTTTTAAAGGCTATGACACTAGCGATTCTTACCTGCTTCCATGACTGGCCTCCTCGTTGGCCAGAAGAGCAAGGCGTTGCTCAGTGACATTCTACGATGTTTCTACCAGTGAATGATCGATGCCTTGTTCATCCAGCCAGCGGAGTGACACACAGAAATGGGTGGGTATTTTTTTTTTGCACCCCTTAGCGATTTTGGCACTGGCATGTCATCACCAGTGTGCCATCTTCAAACAGTAGTTTCCTTTTTTGTGCTATATTGTTGAAATAAAAAAAGTGAATAGCAGTTGCCGGTTTTATAGACAGCCAGGTATGTGGGGGAAGACAATGACCTTTCTTTTCATCTCCTTGTTCTTCACTAGTAGTGCATAAGCTTGTCATACCATACTGTAGTTAATACAGTTATTATTTTTATTGGTCAGAAATAAATGCCAAGGATGTGCTCTCTTGTAAGATTGAATAGCTTATAAAATGTGATGTAAATGATTTAGGTTTAATTTATAACTATGATCTGATAACCTGATGCTGGTTGTTGGGAGGGTATTCGGCCCCTCCTGTAGCTTTCCACAGTGCCTCTGTGTTTTGCCCTGTGTGCCTGATCTTGATTTCCCTGATTCTGTACCTGTTGCCCTCTACCTTGTATCTATTCCGCTGATCCTACTGCTGTACCTGTTCCCCTTGTACTGGTTCCCTCCTGACTAAGGATGAGCTCAGCCGTGTTTGCAAATGGCATGTGCAGAGCCCGCCAGCAGGTCGACACTGCAGAGCGCTAATCACAAGCAGTGAGACATTGTCCCGATGCGTTGCTGCAGAGATCGGAAATGTCTCACTGTCTGTGATTAGCGCTGTGCAGTGCCGACTTCCTGGCGGGCTCTGCACGTGCTGTTTGCGAACACGCCTGAGCTCATCCTTACTCCTGACCCGTCTCACCTGCTGTTCCTGCCTTACCCGATCTCCCTCCTTGCTTATAATTAGTGTATCATGGGTACTTTGCAAATCTGAGTACACACATGCCGACAATCAGCCAAAAGCGGTCAGTTCGTCAGATACCGGCCAACTTTTGGCCTGTGTGTACAGCTCTCACGACCGGCTTCTGTCGAATGAGCATGCTGGAAAACCAGCATCCGATAAGTGCTGGCAGCCAATGGTGGGAAGATCGCTGCATGAACATCAGATGTGTTAGTATGACGATCTGTAAGCTTTTTATCTCATTCAACCCGCTGGGTTAAAAGAAAAAAAACTTCCTGTGTGCACCCAGCATTAGTTAGTTTTTTTAGAACATTTCAGTTGTGTTTCACTTTAGCTTGTATTCTGTTTGCGGGGTTGGATGGCTTTTGCTGTGTTAAGTCTTATTATAATTGCACTTAGTTCGGGTCTGGTCTTCTTTGTACAGCTACGCAGATCTTGTCACACTTGTTTTTGCTGGATATCAGCATTTGATATACTAAAACGGCCAATGACAGTTTGAATCCGTTCAGCAGGAACCGGCCGGGATTTGTACCATGTATGAGTAGGCTAAATATACCCCCCCCCCCACACCCCCACCCGCTGAGAGAACACAGTGGCTTGGTGGGAGGGATTCCCCTGTCAACACTGTCTGTGTTGAAGGAGGAATTGTAGGACACCAATGGTTGCAGGAAAGAAATTCACTCCGTCTGTGCATGTTGGATCAAAGGGAATTATCTTGGGGTGTGATTATTTGAAAAAAACACAGCCCTCATGTAAGGAAAAGTAATGGAGGGTTACTAGAAAGTAATGTAGGTTGGGGCAAGATTTGAACAACCATTTAAATGTCTGACTAGCACTTTCTACATTTCCCTCCCAGCAGCCCATCTGTTTTTCTTTCATTTTGAGTCATGAGGAGACGTCCAGAAGAAAACAGATTGTTCTTCAGTCCTCCTACATGAAGCCTCATGTATATTTACTGGCATTGTATATTGTTGCAAAATTCTCCACAAATGTATAGAAAACATGTTATAAGAGACATGGAGACTGCCATTGTTGACCTGTCCTTTTGAAATTTATAGTTGCCTGCCTGTCATACTGACCTCATCTGGCTTTACTACTTTGATTTACTGACCTGGAACATACACAGTGCCTTGAAAAAGTATTTATACCCCTTAAAAAATTCCATATTTTGTCATGTTACAACTAAAAACGTAAATGTATTTTATTGTGATATTATGTGATAGACCAACACAAAGTAACACATAATTGTGAAGAGGAAGGTAAATAATAAATGGTTTTCAGTTTTTTTACAAATATGTGAAAAGTGTGGCGTACATTTGTATTCAGCTCCCCGGAGTCAATACTTTGTAGAACCACCTTTCACTGCAATTACAGCTGCAAGTCTTTTTGGGGATGTCTCTACCAGCTTTGCACATCTAGAGAGTGACATTTTTGCCCATTCTTTGCAAAATAGCTCAAGCTCTGTCAGATTGAATGGAGAGTGTCTGTGAACAGCAATTTTCAAGTCTTGCCGCAGATTCTCAATTGGATTTAGGTCTGGACTGATTGGGCCATTCTAACAAATTAATGTGCTTTGATCTAAACCATTCCATTGTAGCTCTGGCTGTATGTTTAGGGTCGTTGTCCTGCTGGAAGGTGAGCCCCAGTCTCAAGTCTTTTGCAGACTCTAACAGGTTTTCTTCTAAGATTGCCCTGTATTTAGCTTCATCCATATTCCCATCAACTCTCACCAGCTTCCCTGTCCCTGCTGAAGAAAAGCATCCCCACAACATGATGCTGCCACCACCATGTTTTTACGGTGGGGATGATGTGTTCAGGGTGATGTGCAGTGTTATGCCCCGTACACACGGTCGGATTTTCCGACGGAAAATGTGTGATAGGACCTTGTTGTCGGAAATTCCGACCGTGTGTAGGCTCCATCACACATTTTCCTTCGGATTTTCCGACACACAAAGTTTGAGAGCAGGCTATAAAATTTTCCGACAACAAAATCCGTTGTCGGAATTTCCGATCGTGTGTACACAAATCCGGCGCACAAAGTGCCACGCATGCTCAGAATAAATAAAGAGATGAAAGCTATTGGCTACTGCCCCGTTTATAGTCCCGACGTACGTGTTTTACGTCACCGCGTTCAGAACGATCGGATTTTCCGACAACTTTGTGTGACCGTGTGTATGCAAGACAAGTTTGAGCCAACATCCGTCGGAAAAAATCCTAGGATTTTGTTGTCGGAGTGTCCGATCAATGTCCGACCGTGTGTACGGGGCATAAGTCTTCCGCCACACATAGCTTTTTGCTTTTAGGCCAAAAAGTTCCATTTTGGTCTCGTCTGACCAGAGCACCTTCTTCCACATGTTTGCTGTGTCCCCCACATGGCTTCTCACAAACTGCAAACAGGACTTCTTATGGCTTTCTTTTAACAATGGCTTTCTTCTTGCCACTCCTCCATAAAGGCCAGATTTGTGGAGTGCACGACTAATAGTTGTCCTGTGGACAGATTCTCCCACCTGAGATGTTGATCTCTCCAGCTCCTTCAAAGTTATCATGAGCCTCTTGGCTGCTTCTCTGATGATTGCTCTGCTTGCCCTACCTGTCAGTTTAGGTGGACGGCCATGTCTTGGTAGGTTTGCAGTTGTGCCATATTCTTTACATTTTTGGATGATAGATTGAATAATGCTCTGTGAGATGTTCAAAGCTTGGAATATTTTTTATAAGCTAACCCTGCTTTAAACTTCTCCACAACATTATCCCTGACCAGTCTGGTGTGTTCCTTGGCCTTCATGAGGCTGTTTGTTCACTAAGGTTCTCTAACAAACCTCCGAGGGCTTCACAGAACAGCTGTATTTATACTGAGAATAAATTACACACAGATGGACTCTATTTACTAATTAGGTGTCTTTCTGAAGGCAATTGGTTCCACTAGATTTTAATTTGGGGTATCAGAGATACCCCAGGGTATTCACAATTACCCTGTTTCCCCGAAAATAAGACCTAGCGTGATTGTCGGTCATGGCTGCAATATAAGCCCTACCCCCCAAATAAGCCCTACCCTGTTTCCCCGAAAATAAGCCCTACCCTGAAAATAAGACCTACAAGGACTTTAACTGGGGCTTATTTGGGGGGTAGGGCTTATATTGCAGCCATCGCCGACAATCACGCTAGGTCTTATTTTCGGGGAAACAGGGTATGTGCCACTTTGTGTTGGTCTATCACATAAAATCCCAATAAAATACATTTACGTTTTTGGTTGTAACGTAAAAAAATGTGGAAAATTTCAAGGAGGATACATTTTAAAGGCACTGTACATATGAGAAGTTTTACAGTTTCTTCAGCTTTGTTGATCTGTGTACTGAGAGGGTTTTAGCATTACATAGTCCACAGGAAAAAGAGAGATACGGGTCCCAGCCTACCTTTACTGCAGGAATACCACGGATATATATCTGTAGGCAAGTGGCAGATTAAGTGATTTCACCTGGTAAATATCCTGGGAAATTCTAGTGAAATTCCCTTTCATTTGAGGAAACAGCAGAATCGACTTAAATGTTTACGTTTCTGGCCTTATTTAGGTTTGTTCACCTCACAGACAATAGACATTTGCATAATGCTTTCCTTTGAACAGGAACTTCCTCAACTGTGGCTTTGCATCCTGGCAAAAAAAAAAAATTGAGTGGCGTCCAGGGACCCTACCTTCCCTCTATCTGGTGAGGTTCTAGGTGCCAAAATAGACAAAATCTACTTTCTGTCCCCGCACCCCCTCTCTGGGGACTTTTCATATAAAAAAAAACACAGATTTAGTTTATTCCATGCCCTTTGGGGCATTGGATCAGCAAGACAACTAGGCAACTAGCAATTTCAGATGGAGGTCAGCAATCACAACCCTTTATTTATGTCCTAGCAGGTTTACTTTATCAAAGAGTGGAAGAAAACCCATCTGAGCAGCCACAATCTATCTGCTGAGGTTTAATGCTGGTAAAAGTAGCAGGATTGTGGGCAATATTCCTGTCTGCCTACAGCACCGTTTAATGCAATGGTATCATTTTACTTGATGGAAGCACTGTTTGTGTAAATGGCTTATATTCCATGTTTATGCTTGTTACTATAGTGAAAACTTCAAATTTGTTCATACTTGCTGAATATCTGATTATATATCTGTATTCATGTGCCAGAATCTTTGTGAGCTCATTTGCACACATTGTAAGCGTGACCTATTGTACACTGTAGGTGGCATCTCTGGTAAAAATCCACCATTATCTATAGATTCCAATGTTATTTTTCTTCTGCGGTATTGAGAACTAGGATTCACAGTAGCGATGTTAAACAATTACTAAAAAAAGTTGTATAAAACATGTCCACTTCATTTGAATTGAAAAATAAAAGAACTGTGAGTAATAACTGTACCAACATGCCCAGCACTGGGCTGAATTGTTGCACATGCATCGGGCTTGGACCTAGAGAATAATGGTCATCTCAGTCCTACGCTCAGTGTATGTATCTAGAATGGCTGTTAAACCAGCCATAGATGGAGCGATTTTCTTTCCTGCAAAAAAGATAATCGCTCCCATTAACACAGTCATTGTCGATGAGGGGGAAACCCTCCCGTGGAACTATTGTGTTCTCCCGGTGGGGGAGGGGGGGAACGAGGAGCCGCCCTGGCCAGGAGATCATAACGGGGATTATTGCTAGCAGCTATAATTGCATGAAGAATCAGACATATTGGTTGTACCCAAGTTGATCGATCGATCAAATGTTGGTACAATCAGCCTGCCAATACATGATTTGAATCTCGGCAGGGACCGGACGAGATTCAAAACATCTGTTGGCTGTTTTACTCTCTGTGGCTGGGTTTATTGTTTCTAGACATTTCAGTACATGACAGAACACCACCAAATTTAAAGCAGAAACCCAGCCAAAATTAATTAAAGAAAATATTAACCCAAAAAACATTTTTTGCTGGCAATACTTGCCTTTACTCTGAGGCTGTACATACCCATATGGTATGGGTGCTTTCATGGTCAGCAATCAGTGCTTATATGCATCTTTGTGTGCGACAGCAAGCTCATGTGAAGGTCAGAAGAGCTTACTAACACCCCCTAGTTAGGCCCTACGCAGCCACCCTGGTGTGATGATAAACATTAATGGTTTCCTAATGGTTTATCACAAGGAGTTTTCATCATCAGTCATATTAATTAGGAATATAGGCCACTTACTCCTAATGGGTAAATGTTCTTTCAAAAAATATGTAAAGCTTGTCGTCCTCACTAAATTGTAAAATAAAAGAACACTAACTGCCCTAACCTGCTGAGCAGTGGGCAAAAGAATTTACTTACTGTTGTGCTTCTGCATCCTGTGCATGTTGCGCATGCATTAGGCCTGGCCCTAGAGAATAATGATCATCTCAGTCCTAAACTCAGTGTATGTGTCAGGAATGGCTGTTATTTTCTGTGGCTGTTTGTAACTCTTTTTTGTCTGAAAACACAGTGTGGGTGAATCTTCTAGTTAGGACTTCATTTGCAAATGTGAAAAGTTGAGCTTGGTACGGGGAAAGATTGTGTTCTTGCATCTCTTGCGTCTGCTCATTTTTCTTTCCTACATCAGAGGTATATTCTTTTGTTGTGCAAGGTTTTATGAATCTGCATTTGCTGCTTCTCCAGATTGAAAAGGCTTAAATTGTCCATAGCCCCCTTCCCCAGCAAAATCTGATGAAGAGATGCCAATGCTTCTGATTCAGTTGGTGATCCTCTAGACTAGAGGATTTTTGTTAGACACTGAATTTCTGAATCAGAGGATTCTACTGTTCCCTCCTCTACCACGATGTCTGGGTTCTCCTACCTAGATCAAACTGTTTCACCAAAGTGCTTCCTCCACATCCCCTATTTGTTGATTTTTTTTTTCTATCAAGACTGGAAACACCCAGACAAATAGAGCTCTGTGAGCTGGCTTAATTGTTGCTTAGCAGAGCAACAGTGTTAGAAGGGTTTCTTAAGATGACCATTCATGGGAGACCAAATGTTCAATTTGTTTGTCTAACTCAGGTTCCAGTTTCTGGCCCCACAAGTCTTCTTCTATGCCCTTTGGCATAGAAGGTTCTAAACAGCCTTGGTATTCTAAGGAAACAGAACCTTCAAATAAATCCACATTTGCATGAAGATCTACATCCACCAGCTCCATCAGAGTTGCCTAATGACTTTCAAAGAGATTTAGCCAGCTCACATACTGAACCCATGGGTTGGAGGTTGTATCCAAAGGTTACAAAAGAGAGCATGTTTAATTCTGTTTACAGTTCCGAAACCCAAAAGAGGCATGTTGAACTTAAAGGCTAGTTTCTTTTGTCATCAAAAGTTTTGAATATAATCTACTGAGACATTTATGGTTTCCCTTTATTGTGGAGACTTCTTAGCATCCATCGGCATAAAGTCATCAGTAATTCTTCCATTTCCAATGGATAACAGCTGCTATCACTTTGTGGCCCTTCATTTTGGCTGCGTCCCAGCTCCAAGAGCATTCCCAGAGGTCCGCGCAACAGAGCTGGGTCTTCTTGATCATAGAGCTATTCCAGTCATTGGATACCTGGACAATCATATGCTATGAGACCCTGAGTTACTGACATTGGACTTCAGTATGTCTTTCACAATGCAGACCATGGGGGACTCCAGATGGATCCCGAACTTCAGGAAATTATCTCTGTTTACCGTCATATCGCTTAGAGTACTTGGGCATTCTCCTGGACACCTCTCAGACCCAGGTATTCTTTCTCCAAAGGAAGTTAATTAAACCAGCTTAGAAGTCGTCTAATTGGCTCATATCCACTTCAGAACTTTGCAACAGAACATTTTCACAATGTGGAATAAATCCATTTTTATTTCGCTGGACAAAATGGTCCACTTTCATCCTTGAACCATGATCTGTCATGGTGGCTTCTGTCCATGACATTTTCGGAGGGAAAGGTTTTCTTTCCATAGTGTTCGTTCACATGATAGCCAGAGAGGCAGTGAAAGCAGGCAATTGAGTTTCAGTTTTACACACCTGGGACCCCACACCCACCCCTCACCAGCCACCCAAATATAGAAGGGCATGCAACCGCTCAGGGCTGCACATGTGCCGCTGCCGCAATGCTTTGCGTCGTGGCCACAGCAAAAAAATAAAAGAACCATGTGAGGCATTTGACAGGTGGAACTGCCTATTCAAATATATGGGGCTGTGTCGCAACCTTGTGCAATGCACAGCAGTTTAGCAATTTTAGGGTTAAAACAGGCACTTAGGTAGCAACAAATTGCCTCCTCACTGGCCATCAAATGCTCTTTGAAAATGGTTCCACAGCAGATCTTTTTTTCAGAGGGTGGCAAAGGCTGCTGTGCTTCAAACAGACTGGAAGATTGGCAATACAGATGCCAACTTTAACTGGATTTATGAGTGATTTGTCTTTGCTGGATCCCCTTCCCGCTTCTTACTGGTCTTCCGGTTCGAGTTCAAACAGACAATGCCCCAGTTATGGCTCACAACAATCATCAGAGCAGCACCAGGAGTGTAGTAACAGCAATGGAGGTATAAACTCTCTTGTTGTGAACAGATTCTCATATTCCTGCAATTTCAGCTGTACTCATTCCCTGGGTGAAAAACTGGCAGACAGATTTCCCCAGCAGATAAATTCAAGACCAGGGGAATGATCTTTCCATCTGGAGGTGTTCTCCACATATGTCTGTGTTGGGGAACACCTGGAAGTGGAATTGTTAGCATTTCAGTTCAAAAACCAGCTGGATAGGTTTGCTCCTAAGACATACAGTAGGACCTGACTACAGATACAGCAGATGCATTTCCTCTGCTGAAGCATTTACCTTGTCTGCTTCAGATTGAAGGTGAGAGCATTCCATTCCTTCTCATAGCTCTGATTTGGCCTTAGGCCCCTTTCACACTTATACGACTTGTCCCGCGATTTTTGTACTGCAAAATCGTATGACAAGTCATTCTCCATAATTTTCAATGACTATCATTCATATTGGCATGACTTTAAGTTCTGCCGACTTCAAAGTAGTCCCTGCACTACTTTGGTCCAACTTCCATGCGAGTTGATGTCCATAGACCTCAATGTTAAACTCTCAAGTAGCATGCAAATCGTGCCTGATAATTTCAGTATGACTTTGTAAGCACAAGCTGAGAATGGTTAATGCCAAAGTTGTGGCAAAGTCGTACAAAGTAGTACTGCTCCCAAATCTCAGCAAAATCGCGGTAAAATCGCGCAACTTTGAAGTCGCACAAGTGTGAAAGGGGCCTAAGAGAGTGTCGATCTCTTTCATTTTTTAGCAGACACCCTGGGGTTGATTTATTAAAACTGCAAAGTACACAGAAACCAGTCAGCTTCCAGGCTGGATTTTTTGTCAAAGTTTAATTGAATAAGTTGAAGTTTGAAATTGATTGGCTACCATGAAGGGCTGCACCAGATTTTGCACTCTCCAGTTTTAGTAAATCAACCCTATGTGACCTCTACCCAATTGGGTAAATTTATCCTAAAGCAGTATTAAATCGAAAAGCAGATTGTATGAGTTTACAGAGTTGAGACAAACTCTAGCAGGGGCGCTTACAAGAATCAACTTTTATTTATTTATGTAAAACATTTATCCCAAAAGGAAAAAATTATTTGCTGTAACTGCTTATAACGTGTGAGCTGGGGTTTAGCTTCAATTGATAGTGTATTTATATCTGCTAGTACATCTAACATTCCCTTCCCCCCCAGACTGACAATGCTGCTGTCCAAAGGTGATCCCTGTGCCTATTTATCCAGAGTGGGGGTACTCTAATACAGGAGGTGTGTTACTGGGCAGGTCATCAGGTGAAAACAGAGGGGGAAAAGCCTAAAAAAAGAAAACTTATGCAGCCACCACATCTAAGGATGGGAGAGCTGCAATATATAAAATTTTTGGTTTTGGGTTTAATACTGCTTTAAAGCAGAACACCGAGCAAACATTTTTTTCTCCCTTTGTAGTAGGGCTGTGCCCGCACTGCAAGAGTTAACTGCTCGTTATGTTCTAGGGGAGAAGACAGCGGAGATATACTTACCTGACCCACCATACTCCCCACACAAGACAGGTCTGGCACCCCCGCACTCCAGCAGTCTTGAAAATGGACTGTTGCTGACATCCGTGTGCTCAGAGGACATACAGGAACAGTCCACTGCTGGGCCATGGGGGAGCGCAGTTTACTAGTGGATCATGTGAGTATGAACTTTGTGTTCACCATTGAGAAAAAAACAAGCAGTTGACCCATGCAGTGTGGGCATGGCCCCTCTGCATGGGAAAAATACATTTTGATCGGAGTTGGGCTTTAAAGAGCGATCTTCCACTCTACTCCTCTGTGGCTGTTGAAACCCAGGTTCTGAGAGACAGGCATTTCAGATCATGCAATCCTGACCATGTTAAAGCGGAGTTCCACCCATTTAAAAGTCAGCAGCTACAAAAGTGTAGCTGCTGACTTTTAATAATCGGACACTCACCTGTCCCACTGTCCAGCGATGCAGGTGAACAAAGCCCCGCTCCTCTCCCCCTTTTCTCTGCGGCACCGGCATTGTAACTGTGGGCGCGCGGCTTTGGCTTCACAGCCGGGCACACACTGTGCATGCGCGAGCCACGCTGTGCACTATGACTGGCCAGGCAGTCATCTCGGACCTTAGACGTGTCCCAGAAGATTGCAGGGAGGGGGGAGAGGTGAACTTCCTTCCGGCTCCGCAGAGCCCCAGGAGGAAGTGGGAGATGAATGCCTCTAAAAAGATGGTATCTGCTCTGCCGCCCCCCCCCCCAAAAAAAAATGACTTGCCAAACGTGGCATGTCAGGGGGTCACCATCACTTAAAGTGGCAGTTCCATTTTTGTGTGGAACTCTGCTTTAAAGCTAAGATCTTCTTTATGCGAAATTTCTCATAGAAATGGAAGACTTATTTTCACTTGAGGGTTTTCCCATGTGCTTTTTCAGTAGACTGTATTCGTTCCTTCCTGCAATTGGAATCAGAAAAACATTTGGCCCTTTGCACCATCAAGGTCAGGGGTCTTTAATGTCAATTATTTTTCATGTAATTTGATGATTCATCTTATCCAAGGGGTTACAAGTTTCTCCCCCTGTTAGGTCTGCACTCCCACTGTGGAATTTAAATCTAGTATTGTTGGTGTTACAAAGAGCCCCTTTAATACTGTCTCGAAATATATTTTGTCATTGCTATCCCGTAAGTTAGCCTTTCTTGGGTCGCCACTTCAGGCAGAAGGATTTCTTATTATCCTGCATTACCATTGTCCTGCAGGGAGCCCCATTTGATCTTACACAAAGACGAGGTTGTTTTAAGACATGGAACCTCCTTTTTACCAAAGAGGTTTCTGCTTTTTCTCCTTAATGAGGATATTGTGCTGCCCTTCTTGTGTCGAGCGCTGGTTCACCCCAAGGAAATTTCTCTCCATTGATTAGTCAGCATCCGCAGATGCTAGTTTCGGTCACGAGGCTCTGCAAGCAGCTATTTAATTCCCTTAGGCCCCATTCACACCTGAGCGTTTTGTAGCTTGAAGCCTGAAGCTACAAAACGCTGGAGGGGAAAAAATCAATTATTCTCTATGGAGATGGTTCACATCTCCACTCCAAAACGCCTGAAGCCAGAAGCTCCAGAACGGCTGAAGCTGAAACAAGTTCTGGAACTTTTTTTTTAGGCAGATTTGGGCCTTTTTGTGCTGTTTACATTGGTGCGGCAAAAACGCATCAAAATCGTACGACTTTCTGCTTGAAAACGCTACGCTCAGGTGTGAATGGGGCCTTAGTTTCCTTTTGTTTAGACCTTTTTCTTTTTGTTAGGCTGGTTACCTGTTTTCTTTGGGTATGGGGTACCCTTCAGTTTGGACTCTTTTTGGAAGTTCATAGGTTTCTTAGGTCAGCCATAGATGGATCGAATACTGGCTGAGATTTGAACCATGTATGGGCAGGCTGAATGTACCCAAGTTGATGGATCAACTTGGGTACAATCAGCCTGTCGGATTTTACTGTTATAGCTGCTAGCAAAAATCACTTTTTATTACCATGTGTCCACCATTGGGAGATTTACTACTACTTTCTTTCTAGAAATCTTAGAACAGAAAATGAAGGAAAATCTTAGAGTATGTAAACCTAACATTTCATATTCCTGCTAGTACCTGTTGTACCATGTACTTGTATGAGAAAGTATCCTGTTCTCTTTGTATTTCTTCCTTTTTGTAAAATCCTTGGTGTGCCTTCCAGACCCTCCGCTTTCCTATTAAAACTGACAACAATAGGCATGAGAGCACAGCATGGTCAGTTTTCTGGCTGTGCTAGGAACTCAGCCTGCTCTCCTCCAATGATCAGACTTGTGCTGACAAACACCCCTGTACACCCATTCACTGGGACGATCTGTGTGCTGCTGTTTCTCCTCCCCCAGCTCTTAGCTCCTTATACAGCTGAGAGCAGAGTGAGATGTTATCACTTATAAAGAGGGTAAGGAGTCCTTAAAGCGTAAGTTCCACTTTTGGTTAGAACTCCAATTTAACATAATATCTGCCCATCAGTGTGCCCCCTTAACATGAAATGGAAAAAAAGAAACCCCCTAGGGGTGGGGCTTTTTAGGCACTGCCACATAGACAAAAAATTGTAGAAAAATAGCAAATGTTTATTGACATACCATAGATTAAAAAATTATTATATAGCACATAACCATGGATACAATTAAATATACACAAAAATGCAAAGGAAATGATACAACTTCCGTAGCCTCCCTGACGGTATTCCCGAGTGTGGCTCGGGGTTAAAATTCAGCACCATTAGCGGTAACCCCGAGCCACACTCGGGATTGCATTGCAGGATCCTGGTGCGGTGTTACTTACCTTGTCCCCAGGATCCTGCGATGTCCCCCGCTGTGTCCGTGGGCTCTGTCTCCTCCGAAGCCTCTCTGTGCCAGGCTCCGTTCCCTGCGAGTGTCGCGATGCACGGGGGCGGAGCCTAGCAGCAAATTCTAAAACATGTAAAAATCATAACACTTACAGATTACAGTACTGTATGAAATGATTTCACATCCCTTTTGTCCCCAGTGCTTTGTCCTATGCCCTGCATGCAGTTTTATATTATATACACTGTTCTTTCTGTCTGGAAACTGGAGATTGTCCATAGCAACCAAAAAGTGTCCCTTTACGTCAAAGTGGTTTTAGGCCAGCTATAAAACAGCAAAAGTAAATTAGAACACTTGCAGAATTAAGCGATAGTTAATCGCGGGGAAATTTATTTTATTATTATTATATTATTATATTATATATTATTATTATATTATAATTTTTTTTGATTATTTATTATATTATAATTTATGATTTTGTGTTTCAAACTTCATCATACCCGGGACATCTACTAGACTCTTGGTGGACAGATATAAGTGTGTTATTGCTAAGAATTACAGACCAACAATATAAAACGCCAAATTTCTATGCAAAATAATTGTACCGCTTTGAGACGCAAAAATCTGAAATAATCATACCGCCAGGGAGGTTAAGGAAGTTCGCGATCAACTTCTGTTGAGCAGGGACAGCCACGCATGGTTCAAAAGTTGGCTAGTCCCTTCGGAATGAGCTGAATTTCAAACTGTGTATGGCCAGGTTATGTATTTTTAGTACAGGAAGGGAGCCTGTACAGCTGTGTAAGGCTGGAGTTCAGCTTTAAGTGTATATTTAAAAGCAACCAGTGTAAGTACCAGAATCAGACTTGATATCGGGCTTCCATGTACAGCAGAGCCCAGAATGGTAAAGGGAGAAAAAGTGTAAGGAGCCAATCAGTTGTGCTTCAGTGCTTATGTACTAACAAAGGACACACTGAATAGGGCAAACCGATAAATGATCTGCTTCTTCTTTCCTGTCAGGGGCAGGGACATGGTATGGTATTAGTTAAACCTAAACTCCCAGGAATTATCTGTAATTTAAACTTACGATATGGCAGCTTAGTTACATGTAATTAATACAGTCAGAGCTGTCCTGTCCTGAGTGCTTCTGGAAATGTGCAGCGCTATGAGCAAACAAATGTCGAGAATGCGTTTAGAAGCGTTTTTTGCATTGCAAATAGTCAAAAATGTAACTCCATTAAAGACGCCTATAAACGAAACGCGGCTAAACGCGAGTTACTGTGTTTTCACACGTTTACAAGCTGTTACAGGCATTTGGCGTTTCAAATGCCTCTGAACATCTGTCCTGAATGCATTTTTTTTTTCTTTACAAAAAATGCTTCTTAACTCAACTGCCTAGAAACGACTATAAACGACCCTGTGTAGATGTACTGATAAGATAACATAGAGGAGAGTTCAGGGGCAACTGAAAAAAGCGCCCAAATGCTCCTACCCTTTTTTTGGTCCGCACTGGAATTGGATCGCATGGGTGTTCACACCTATTCGATCCGATTCCTGCACCATTTTACAGTTCACACTGCGATCTGCGAAACGATCTGCCCCGCTGACGAAGTTCTTGTGAACATAACGCGTATTGGGGGAGGAGCCATGTCCTGATGTCACCCGCTGCCATCCTGGAATCCTATACCCTCAGTGTCTGCTCTGGTATGCGCTGTATATGTGAAGCCCTTGTGAGTAGCCATTTTTGTATTAATAAAGCCTTGTAAAAAAAATGTCATCAGTGAGCACTTAGATTTGCTTTTCTTTTACCATACCCTTGGGATATCGGTCGGTGGTCCTGGACCCTACCTGGAGGTTATACCCGTATGGGACATGCGTTGTTGACCATCTGTTAGCTCAGTGGTCCACACCTAGAGGTTAAGGGAAGCGCGTGCTCTATGTGGAGGGAAAGTCACTATAGCATTGGAATTTTGTCTTCTCACGTGGAATCTTTGCTTGCTGGGACTGTTAGTCCACCTTCTGTTTTTCTATGGATTTATATGGACTTTTTATCACATTTTGTATGTTTTATTGAGCCCTGATATGTGCTGCACTCCTTTGTATATCATTGCTTTTTGGATTATGCAAAAGATCTTTTAGTGTTCAGCTGTATTTTATTGCTTATCTATACTCTTTGCGCTGATTGTAATTACTTATATTTGCCCTGTTAGAGAATGGCTACAATTGTTCTGCATGGTCTCATGGTATGTAAAAATATAGCCACCCTCGTTTGCTCACACCTAAGATGGAAAATGGACTTTTTGCAATGTGTATAGAGGAGTGCAAAGCTCGTTCCAAACAAACAGAAGTGAGGGGGGAAAAGGAGAGGTTCAGGAGCTTGCAGGGTTGGCTGATCAAAGAAAAAAAAAAGACGATCCATCTACGGCCAGCTTTTGTCTCCAGGCTGGCTTTGCTTTCCGGCTCAGCAGTGAAATTCTCAGGACCGGATGGACAGAAAGACAACTCCTTTGGCAGTTAAAACAGGTCCCATTCTGTTTATTAGCAGGTTACCTGGAGTTTTGATTTCATAAATGATAGTTGTGTCCCCTGTTTGGAGTGTGTGTGGTGGAAGGAGCAAAGTGCTGGTAGATCTCCAGGTAATCCTGTGAGAGGTGGAAGGAGCAAAGTGCTGGTAGATCTCCAGGTAATCCTGTGAGAGGTGGATTGCAGTGAGTGCAGGTAGATCTCCAGGTAATCCTGTGAGAGGTGGATTGCAGTGAGTGCAGGTAGATCTCCAGGTAATCCTGTGAGAGATGGATTGATGTGAGTGCAGGTAGATCCCCAGGTAATCATGTGAGAGGTGGATTGCAGTGAGTGCAGGTAGATCTCCAGGTAATCCTGTGAGAGATGGATTGCAGTGAGTGCAGGTAGATCCCCAGGTAATCATGTGAGAGGTGGATTGCAGTGAGTGCAGGTAGATCCCCAGGTAATCCTGTGAGAGGTGGATTGCAGTGAGTGCAGGTAGATCTCCAGGTAATCCTGTGAGAGGTGGATTGCAGTGAGTGCAGGTAGATCTCCAGGTAATCCTGTGAGAGGTGGATTGCAGTGAGTGCAGGTAGATCTCCAGGTAATCCTGTGAAAGATGGATTGCAGTGAGTGCAGGTAGATCCCCAGGTAATCCCGTGAGAGGTGGATTGCAGTGAGTGCAGGTAGATCTCCAGGTAATCCTGTGAGAGTTGGATTGCAGTGAGTGCAGGTAGATCTCCAGGTAATCCTGTGAGAGGTGGATTGCAGTGAGTGCAGGTAGATCCCCAGGTAATCCTGTGAGAGATGGATTGCAGTGAGTGCAGGTAGATCCCCAGGTAATCCTGTGAGAGGTGGATTGCACTGAGTGCAGGTAGATCCCCAGGTAATCCCGTGAGAGGTGGATTGCAGTGAGTGCAGGTAGATCTCCAGGTAATCCTGTGAGAGGTGGATTGCAGTGAGTGCAGGTAGATCCCCAGGTAATCCTGTGAGAGATGGATTGCAGTGAGTGCAGGTAGATCCCCAGGTAATCCTGTGAGAGATGGATTGCACTGAGTGCAGGTAGATCCCCAGGTAATCCTGTGAGAGATGGATTGCACTGAGTGCAGGTAGATCCCTAGGTAATCCTGTGAGAGGTGGATTGCACTGAGTGCAGGTAGATCCCTAGGTAATCATGTGAGAGGTGGATTGCAGTGAGTGCAGGTAGATCTCCAGGTAATCCTGTGAGAGATGGATTGCAGTGAGTGCAGGTAGATCTCCAGGTAATCCTGTGAGAGATGGATTGCACTGAGTGCAGGTAGATCCCCAGGTAATCCTGTGAGAGGTGGATTGCAGTGAGTGCAGGTAGATCCCCAGGTAATCCTGTGAGAGATGGATTGCAGTGAGTGCAGGTAGATCCCCAGGTAATCCTGTGAGAGATGGATTGCAGTGAGTGCAGGTAGATCTCCAGGTAATCCTGTGAGAGATGGATTGCAGTGAGTGCAGGTAGATCCCTAGGTAATCCTGTGAGAGATGGATTGCAGTGAGTGCAGGTAGATCCCCAGGTAATCCTGTGAGAGATGGATTGCAGTGAGTGCAGGTAGATCTCCAGGTAATCCTGTGAGAAGTGGATTGCAGTGAGTGCAGGTAGCTCTCTAGGTAATCCTGTGAGAGATGAATTGCAGTGAGTGCAGGTAGATCCCTAGGTAATCCTGTGAGAGATGGATTGCAGTGAGTGCAGGTAGATCCCCAGGTAATCCTGTGAGAGGTGGATTGCAGTGAGTGCCGGTAGATCCCCAGGTAATCCTGTGAGAGATGGATTGCAGTGACTGCAGGTAGATCTCCAGGTAATCCTGTGAGAGATGGATTGCAGTGAGTGCAGGTAGATCTCCAGGTAATCCTGTGAGAGGTGGATTGCAGTGAGTGCCGGTAGATCCCTAGGTAATCCTGTGAGAGATGGATTGCAGTGAGTGCAGGTAGATCCCCAGGTAATCCTGTGAGAGGTGGATTGCAGTGAGTGCAGGTAGATCTCCAGGTAATCCTGTGAGAGATGGATTGCAGTGAGTGCAGGTAGATCCCCGGGTAATCCTGTGAGAGGTGGATTGCAGTGAGTGCAGGTAGATCCCCAGGTAATCCTGTGAGAGATGGATTGCAGTGAGTGCAGGTAGATCCCCGGGTAATCCTGTGAGAGGTGGATTGCAGTGAGTGCAGGTAGATCCCCAGGTAATCCTGTGAGAGGTGGATTGCAGTGAGTGCAGGTAGATCTCCAGGTAATCCTGTGAGAGATGGATTGCAGTGAGTGCAGGTAGATCCCCGGGTAATCCTGTGAGAGGTGGATTGCAGTGAGTGCAGGTAGATCCCCAGGTAATCCTGTGAGAGATGGATTGCAGTGAGTGCAGGTAGATCTCCAGGTAATCCTGTGAGAGGTGGATTGCAGTGAGTGCAGGTAGATCTCCAGGTAATCCTGTGAGAGGTGGATTGCAGTGAGTGCAGGTAGATCTCCAGGTAATCCTGTGAGAGGTGGATTGCAGTGAGTGCAGGTAGATCTCCAGGTAATCCTGTGAGAGTTGGATTGCAGTGAGTGCAGGTAGATCTCCAGGTAATCCTGTGAGAGGTGGATTGCAGTGAGTGCAGGTAGATCCCCAGGTAATCCTGTGAGAGATGGATTGCAGTGAGTGCAGGTAGATCCCCAGGTAATCCTGTGAGAGGTGGATTGCACTGAGTGCAGGTAGATCCCCAGGTAATCCCGTGAGAGGTGGATTGCAGTGAGTGCAGGTAGATCTCCAGGTAATCCTGTGAGAGGTGGATTGCAGTGAGTGCAGGTAGATCCCCAGGTAATCCTGTGAGAGATGGATTGCAGTGAGTGCAGGTAGATCCCCAGGTAATCCTGTGAGAGATGGATTGCACTGAGTGCAGGTAGATCCCCAGGTAATCCTGTGAGAGATGGATTGCACTGAGTGCAGGTAGATCCCTAGGTAATCCTGTGAGAGGTGGATTGCACTGAGTGCAGGTAGATCCCTAGGTAATCATGTGAGAGGTGGATTGCAGTGAGTGCAGGTAGATCTCCAGGTAATCCTGTGAGAGATGGATTGCAGTGAGTGCAGGTAGATCTCCAGGTAATCCTGTGAGAGATGGATTGCACTGAGTGCAGGTAGATCCCCAGGTAATCCTGTGAGAGGTGGATTGCAGTGAGTGCAGGTAGATCCCCAGGTAATCCTGTGAGAGATGGATTGCAGTGAGTGCAGGTAGATCCCCAGGTAATCCTGTGAGAGATGGATTGCAGTGAGTGCAGGTAGATCTCCAGGTAATCCTGTGAGAGATGGATTGCAGTGAGTGCAGGTAGATCCCTAGGTAATCCTGTGAGAGATGGATTGCAGTGAGTGCAGGTAGATCCCCAGGTAATCCTGTGAGAGATGGATTGCAGTGAGTGCAGGTAGATCCCCAGGTAATCCTGTGAGAGATGGATTGCAGTGAGTGCAGGTAGATCTCCAGGTAATCCTGTGAGAAGTGGATTGCAGTGAGTGCAGGTAGCTCTCTAGGTAATCCTGTGAGAGATGAATTGCAGTGAGTGCAGGTAGATCCCTAGGTAATCCTGTGAGAGATGGATTGCAGTGAGTGCAGGTAGATCCCCAGGTAATCCTGTGAGAGGTGGATTGCAGTGAGTGCAGGTAGATCTCCAGGTAATCCTGTGAGAGATGGATTGCAGTGAGTGCAGGTAGATCTCCAGGTAATCCTGTGAGAGGTGGATTGCAGTGAGTGCCGGTAGATCCCTAGGTAATCCTGTGAGAGATGGATTGCAGTGAGTGCAGGTAGATCCCCAGGTAATCCTGTGAGAGGTGGATTGCAGTGAGTGCAGGTAGATCTCCAGGTAATCCTGTGAGAGATGGATTGCAGTGAGTGCAGGTAGATCCCCAGGTAATCCTGTGAGAGATGGATTGCAGTGAGTGCAGGTAGATCCCCGGGTAATCCTGTGAGAGGTGGATTGCAGTGAGTGCAGGTAGATCCCCAGGTAATCCTGTGAGAGATGGATTGCAGTGAGTGCAGGTAGATCTCCAGGTAATCCTGTGAGAGGTGGATTGCAGTGAGTGCAGGTAGATCTCCAGGTAATCCTGTGAGAGGTGGATTGCAGTGAGTGCAGGTAGATCTCCAGGTAATCCTGTGAGAGGTGGATTGCAGTGAGTGCAGGTAGATCCTCAGGTAATCCTGTAGCTTATAATGCTCCAGAAGGGAAATAGACAGTAATATTAGATAAGGGACATGGCTATTATCTTCCCTCCCCAGCTGAGATTTGGATGTTTACATTGCTTTCATTGTGATTCATAGTGAAATGATCAGCTGTCATCCTGATCATGTGTCAGCTGTTTATATACATAGTTGTCATTGTGTGCATGTAATGTGCACACAAGCACTGAGTTAATGCATGCAGCAAGCTGTGTACATGTATAATGTGGATGGGGAAGACTATGTGCACAGCATGCCAAGGGTGCATATGCATAGAGCGGTCCCTGCATATACAGAGAGTTGTTTGTATACACACGATGTATGTACACAGCTTGCTAGGTGCATTAGCTCTGTGGCTGAGTGCGTGGGTGTACATGTGGGAGGATACACTGCCTTTGTGTGATTGGTGGCTCCAGGCTATGGGCGGCCCCAAGGAAGCTCACATACACACAGATCCACACACACACACACACACACACTAACAAGCTGGACTAGTGCAGGGTCAGGAGGGAAGAGGGGAGTGCGTGGGTGTGAAGCGGAAGGCTGTGCAAGATACAGACAGCCTGTCACTGCTGCTCCTTTCAGCCCCTGGTGCTGCTTCCTAGGCTGTGCCAGGCCAGATCTGCACACCTCCCCTCCCTGCCAGCTGCACCCAACTCTGGACTAGCTTCAAGTCATTGTCAGGGATGTACGACTGGAGGGGCCTTTCTTCACTGTGATGGTGAGTTTCTCACCCTTCCCTCATCTTGGCATTCCCCCTATTTGTGTACAATCACCATGGAGAATGACACGTCAGTAAGTGGGTCAGCCTTGGAATAGGAATATATTCTTGTATGTATAAATCTATTTCTTCCTAGTGATAGTGGGTAATCGTGCTTCTCTCCTCTGTCTACGTATCATCTAGTGTGTGCGCCTCTTCTCAAAGTTTGGAAGCGGGATTGGCCAAGCAGTGCGAAACAGACCCCCACCTTTTTTTTTTTTTCCATTATTATTGTTATTATTATAGACTGAGCAATAACCAAGAGGTAGAGAAGCCCCCCCCCCCCCCCCCCCCCCAGCTCGTAGCATATGAGCCATGTGTTGCTGCATGTGAGTATGTATGTATGTAGATGTGTGTAGGAGGGGAGACCTGGCTTCCCTTGGCTCAATGACTTGGGCTATAAATAGCTCTTGTTAGACTTTTAAAAGTTGTGTAATGACAGGCCCAGCTTTCCCCTGTAAGTGCAGGAAGTGAGGGCAACTCATCAGCTTTTCCTTTTCTCATACATCTTTTGGCAGCTTTTTCATCTTGCTTTGCATCCTCCGTTCATCCGTCTCTTGTCTGCTTGTTTTCCCATCTCTTGTGTGATGCTCTGGTCTTCCTGTCCTCTTGTGCTGTAACTCTGTTTATCTCTCTCCCCTTTTCCCCTCCCTTTTAGTAGCAAGGCTGGCTGTGTTCCTGTGTTTGCTGTTTGGTTTTCTCTGCGGGTGCACACACAGGAAAAGAATGAATTATTCAGCAGCATTGGACTCTCTTAGCTCCCTAAAGTCTGGAACCGATGCCTTTCAAGTCTGAGAGAAGGCAAAAGCTGAACCTGTTCCAAATCATGGACATCTCTACTTTCCTGTACTAGGAGCTCCCTTCCAATGGTGTATGTATACATCTGGCAGGGAGCAGAACGCCGGGCTGCTTTAAATGGATCGTCTTCATATTGACCAGATTTTAGTCCAAGTGAATTAAGGCTGCAAGTAGTCAAATCGCTAGGATGCACAGTGCATGTATAGCTGGGGATATTGCTTCAGCTTGTAGAAAAAGGTTATAGACCCGGGAAGATTAGCAAAGGGATTAAAGAACGGAGAAGAAGTGAATTCGTCAGCCGTGTCAATATTTGGATAGAAGAAAGGGATTTCTCTTTAGCTGCAAATGCATGCAACAGATACCTCCCTGACGGAGCAGAGCATGTGCCAGCTTGGTAAAGTGTACAATCTCAGGGTAAACATTCCACAGGTCTTCTTGTAGGCTGCGTCAGGTGTGTTAACTTTTATATGATGGCATTCACAGAATCATGCCTCACCCAGAAGCTACACATAATACATCCCCCCTGCTAGGTAAAAGCAGGAGGAATGTGTCCATTCCAGCTTGTTCACGGTGTCTGCCAGTTACACCTTTTACTGTCACCAGCCCTGTATACCAATGACATCACTGTTTGGCCTAGCATTAGCTGGCAGAATCTTGTAACTAACCCTTCTTGCCTGTATCCATCTCCAAAGCCAGGTCTGGAGAAACATCTTATAGACTAGATCAGTGATCTCCAAACTGTAGCCCAGGGGCCAGATGTGGCCCTTTGTTTGCTTTTATTTGGCCCTTTTGGTATTACTCCCCCAACTGTCAGCAACAATGGGGCATAGTTCCTGCCACTCTATTCCTCCTACTGGCACCACCGATGGGGCACTAGTCTCATTGACATCAAGGATGGGGCACTAGTCCTCCCACTGACGCCAACGACGGGGGCACTAATCCTTCCACTGACGCCAACGACGGGGGCACTAATCCTCCCACTGACGCCAACGACAGGGGCACTAATCCTCCCACTGACGCCAACGACAGGGGCACTAATCCTCCCACTGACGCCAACGACAGGGGCACTAATCCTCCCACTGACGCCAACGACAGGGGCACTAATCCTCCCACTGACGCCAACGACAGGGGCACTAATCCTCCCACTGACGCCAACGACAGGGGCACTAATCCTCCCACTGACGCCAACGATGGGGGGCACTATTCCTCCCACCGATGCCAACTATGGGAGGGCACTATTCCTCCCACCGATGCCAACGATAGGGCATTATGCCTCCCATGACGGCAAAAATGGGGCACTATGCCTCCCACGGACTCCAAAGATGGGGCACTATTCTTCCCACCGACGCCAACGATGGGGCACTATTCCTCCCACCAACGCCAATGATGGGGCACTATTCCTCCCACCGACACCAACGATGGGGCACTATTCCTCCCCCTAATACCAAAGATGGGGCATTGTTCACTCCCACTGACACCAGGACGTTTTCTACCTCCATTGGCCACAGTCTGCCCCACTTAAAGGTTTTAAGAACAGTAAACTGGCCCTTTGTTTACGAAGTTTGAAGACCCCCCTGGACTAGATCTATTTTTTTTTTCATTCTGCAGGGGAAAATACATTTAAAAAACAATTCCCCGTGCTAGTATATACACTACACATACATGTTTGTTTATATTTGGTGTAAACAACCATGCCACCATCAAGATTGAAAATGCATTGCTGGTTGCCTTCCTGAATGCAACAGCCTTATAGCTTCATCTGTCTAAATGCAAGCAGGCGAATCGGCTGAGATCTACAAAAAAGAGAGAGAGCTAAGCTCAGGTAGACTCCTATTCTGAGCAGAATTCAGCATGATGTCATCTGATCTAACTCCTACAACAATCCAGCACTTACCGTAGTGTCTCAGCAATCCAGCTTCTGTTGGGAGGACGAGGTATGGAGAAAGCCCGGGGTGACACAGACACAGGTACACAGCTGGAATGGCAGATGGTGCTGTCAGGTTGTACATATGTTAGGGGTCATTGCTTTAATAACAGATTTTTCTTTTCTTGGGTTAAAAGTGCAGCATACATACTCCTAGTCAGAGGATCTGATTTCTATTTCTTGTGTGTTACTCCGAATTTTCGGAGGGAATTTATAAGGACACATAATATATTTGTAGAAGTACATTTGATCATACTTTTCCCACAGAGTTTGTAGTTTTGTCATCTGATTCCTGCGTTCAGTAATAGCACCCTTGTATCTGCCACTGCATAAATATAGAGTGAGAATTAGAAGTAAACGCTAGTCTCTTATCCCCCATTGTCTCTCTCTCCCTCCTCCCACACCCCTTCCACCCACGCCAGCTCCATCAAGATGTTTGGGTGGCTTACTAATTAGGCACAATCTAACTAACCCGCAAACGAGCAGGAGAGCCCGCCAGATTATACGTAATATTTGGGGAGCAGTACAGAGAGGCAGTGGGGAGTTACAGGATGGAGACGAAATAAGAGCTGCCAAACAAACCCAATAGAATATACAGTGCGATAGGATGTGCTGAACCAAGCTGATCATGAAAATCATTCGATAGGATCATTGAAACAGATCTGTGCACACTTAAAAGTTTGCATTTTTACTCGGCTTCTTTTGTATGTCACAAACAAATATTCTAAATGTTATTTCCTGTTTCCCCTTGTGACTTTGCAGTGCACACCTCTTAAGATTCTCAACAAGTCTCAGGGGACCTGGTTGGAACCTGCACTAAATCAGGTGCCATTTCCTAGTACACATGTTAAAATAAAATGTTGTTTAGCCTACTGAGGAGGAGGTCTCTGTACTAACTATGCAATGTTAGTACAGTGATCTCCCCACTGTGCTATTGTGTTCTGACAGGGGGACGGCCCCCGCACCAGAACACACAACGGTCAGTGCTTGCAGCCATTGGCTGAGAGTGCTGATCAGATGCCAGATGCCATTGGCTGCTGCTGCTTTTCCAGCATGCTTGTTCAACAGAAAGATTGGCTTCTGTCAGACAAGCAACTGTACACATGGGCCAAATGTCGGCCTGTTTGTACTGTACTGGCTGATTTCAGCCCGTGTGTACGAGGCTTTGGGCCACTTTCACACTGGTGCGCTTTTTATGAGCTTTTCCAATTTGCCAGCACACCTACCAGCTAGCCTGCAAGAAAACCAAATTGACCCTATCTGACAAGTCACGTTAAAATCCAAAGGGTTTAGTTGCACACGTTTGTAAATATATGTGAAAGCTGCAGTGCCTGGCCAAGGCTCCTCTGTATACTGCGGTCCTAACTCTTTATTTGAGAGTCTCCAAATTGGAGCACATATAGCAGTGGATACATTAAGGTCAGGTTTGCCTGGAGGGAGTCTACTCCTCCATGAAGGCACAGAGACACACTGGACACCCCGCAAAAGCACATAGACACCTCATCCAATGTGTTACCCTGTTTCCCCGAAAATAAGACCTAGAGTGATCGTCAGTGAGGGCTGCAATATAAGCCCTACCCCCTAAATAAGCCCTAGTTAAAGTCCTTGTAGGTTTTATTTTCAGGGTAGGGCTTATTTTCAGGGAAACGGGGTAGGGATTATATTGCAGCCATCACCGACAATCACGCTAGGTCTTATTTTCAGGGAAACAGGGTAGAAGGGGATAAATGAACTATTTCAGCTCTTTGAACATACGACGTATGTCCAAAGAGTGAACCTGTAATCATAAGCTGATAGCTTATGATGATTTCCATGAGGAGGTCCACCATTTCCTGGCTGGTACAGCCACAGGAACATCTAACTAAGCAGGTCTTTGCTTGGTTAGATGGTGTGAACGGCAGGGGAGATATTGGGGTCTATTAGACCCCTAATGTCTCCATAAAGACTACCTGTCACCTGCCCAATGCTGCTACGACATGGGGGTTTATTAACCCTTTGTGATAGCAATTAAGTAAAAATAAAAGAAAAAAAAAGTATAATGTATTACATTTTTTTTTAATTGCTATAACCCTTGTAGCTCTGCACACATGCGCAAGCGCAGCCCAGGGTGCACACTCATGTAAACTGCAGTCACACCACAAGTGTGATATATCGCTGCAATTGTCCGAGTGAGACAAATAATTCTAGGACAGGAGCTTCTGGTTAAAGTGATTGTAAATGATCACCTTGTAAAACAAATCATTCAGTTTAAAACTGAAATAAAAGGCAAAACATTTGTGTATAGATAAAAAAAACTCATTATAAATACCTTTTTTTTCCCCCCCTTTTTTTTTTTATAAGCGATCAAATTCCCTCTGTTCTCAGCTGCATAAGAGCTGGGGGAGGAGAAGCAGCAGTACACTGAGCTTCCCAGTGAATGGCTGTGTTAGGACAAGTATGATCATTGGAGGAGAGCACACAGAGTTCCCAGCATAGCTAGAGAACTGACCACAGTATGCTCTCCTGGTTAGTGTGGTCAGTTTTTAACAGGAAAGCAGAGGGACCGGCAAGATCACCATTTCACATAAAGGAAGCAATACAAAGAGAACAGGAGACTTTCTCATACAAGTATATGGTACAGCAGGCACATATCAGGAATATAAAACGCTGGGGAAACAAACATTGTTACTCAAAACTGATGAGCTGTAAAAGCTTTTAAAACATCATTTATGGAGATTTTTGAGCAATGTTTTTTTATGCGATATCACGGACGTACACAATTTTAAGACTTGGCATGTTGGGTATCTATTTATTCAAGGCAACCTTTTCTTTTATATTTACCAAAATGGGTATTATATTGTGTGTGTTTGCACTAAAATTAATTGTATTATATTTTTTCCTGAAAATTTTCATTTAATAAAAAAAAATGTCATTCTACAGAGCCTCTACTTACATATAATGTTCTGGGGGGTTAAGTCATTTTATTGCCAAAAAATGAAGATTTTTACACGTGTGCAGAAAGTGAAAAGTTTTTAGCTCTAGAGCTGAACAGATTAAGGGCAGGTTTGCCTTGGAGGGAGCCCACTTCTTCTTAAAGGCAAGCACTGAAGCAGGCCTTGGATCACATTTTCGTTATGAAAAGTATTTCTGCTTGCCCTTCGCTTTTTCTTTGCGTCTCCCAAAAATGCTTCTAACGTTTATGAGTATTGAGTTATTGCAGTGTTTACCTAAAATTAATTTTTTTGCTGTAACTAACATTTGTACATGCTTGTGTTCATTGCTGTTAGGGTATATGAAATCCCTGTACACACCGGTGCGACTTGTCATGCGATTTGACAGTTCCAAATCGCAGGACAAGTCCCACCCATTGCTAGCAATGGACCCATTAATGTAGCCACAACCCATGTCGCAGTGATTATGAAAAAGGTTCCTGCACTACTTTTTACCGATTTTCATTGCAATTTGCATAGACTTCTTTTAAACCAAGTGGCAAGCCGCAAGGAAATCAGTAGTGCAAATCGCACTGATGAACGGCTTTGAAGTAGCACATTTTCAAAGCTGCGCTGGTGTGAAACGGAGCTTACTACTAAAATCACTTTGCCTCCCTTCTTATCAACTTACTTGAGATACAGGTCAGTGATACGATGTACAGAGACAAAAGGGTCAGCATGATAGCCAGGCAACTAACATTTTCAGAAGGCAAAGTCAGAATTGGCAATATTCATTTTTGTCTCATGACAGGTTTGTGTTAACAGATATTGACATAAAATAACGCCTACCCAGGTAATACACTGAGTTCAGGGTGTGTGATAGACTTGTGTAAAGCAGTAAAGCACAACCATTGTATAGCATATACATATATATATATATATATATATATATATATATATATATATATATATATATATATATATATATATATAGTGTATAGCACTACAAATCAGTAAGGCCCTTTTCACACTGGGGCGGCGTCGGCGGTAAAACGGCGCTAATTTTAGCGTCGCTTTACCGTCGGTATTCGGCCGCTAGGGGGGCAGTTTTACCCCCTTGCTAGCGGCCGAGAAAGGGTCAAAACCACAGCAAAGCGCTGCGGTATAACCACACAGTCCCATTGATTTCAGTGGGCAGGAGCTGTGTATACACCGCCCCTTCACCACTCCAAAGATGCTGCTAGCAGGACTTTTTTTACCGTCCTGCCAGCGCACCGCTCCAGTGTGAAAGCCCTCAGGACTTTCACATTGGAGACACAGCAGCGGCTCTTTCAGGGCACTTTTGCTGGCGCTATTTTTAGTGCTGTAGCGCCTGCAAAGCACCCCAGTGTGAAAGGGGTCTAAGCGGAGCCAGCTTATGTAATGCATAAATATGGCTCCGCTATGTAAATATACCATTACAAACACTAAAGGTTTTTAAAACTTTAACACACACTGAAAAAATTGTTTACATCAAGTAGATTTGTTTCTAAATGTTCATGTATATATAATGGCAAAATAAAAACATTTTATATATGTTCATTTTACAAAATGTCATTTGCATTTTTTTTTAAATCTTTTTTTATTTCTCTGGCTTTCAGGGAATCTGGCGGATACCTGTGGATGAGATAGATCGCCCCGGCAGTTTTGCTTCTCATATGAACCGTTCCATCGTTCTCCTTCTGAACGTTCTGGCCCAGCTTAAAGACTCCAACACGCTACTGAAAATCTCTTGCATGCTACAGAGGACCCCCGATCAGGGGAAGTGAGTGTCAGCCTCAGAATCTATTGCCTTTATTACTCTCAGAAATGCAGGACCAGCAGTTTTAAAGCAGACATGTATTACAATATGCACGCATCATGTAATTAGTTCCAATCCATCCTTAAAAGTAACAACTGAGGGACCAATAACCACTGAAAGCGTTCAGCATACCATTAGTGCACTGTGGTTAATTCACTTGTGTCCAGGTGAAAACAGCTGAACTGGCTGCTCTAATTATATTACATGAATACACTTTCTGTAAATGACATTATCGCATTATTTTAACAAGGCCTTGAGCCCTCAGAAGATTTCTATCAGTTGGATTTTGCATGCACTGCAAATCATTTGTTATCATTTTCCACACAAGTTTTTTTTTTGTTGCTTCTTATGTACCTTATGCAAACTAACAGAGTAAAGCCTAGTACACACGATCAGAAAATCAGACAAAAAAATACCGCTTTCGAATCGATTGTACGATAATACGTACGTTAGTACACAACTTTCAAGAGCCGATCACGTCAGTTCACCCGAAATTATCCGAAGAGACAAACACGAAGATTTTCCTCATACCATACCAGAACGTACAATTTTCGTTTAAGCAGTACAGTTTTCATCCGAAAATACAAATATAATGCAACACATGACATTCCGAATTTTTATTTGGTCTACGAGAATTTTCATAACTTTCGAAACTCTTCATTTTTGATATGGAGACTAAGGCTGGGTTCACACTGGTCCGACAAACGCTCCGACATTGGGAGCTCATGTCGCGGGACAATGTTTCCCTATGGGAGCCGTCCTAACTGGTCCGACACAAGTCGTTCCGACTTTAGAAATGCTCCCTGTACTACTTTGGTCCGACTTTGATCCTACTTCAGCCTATTGACTATCATTGAAGTCGGATCAAAGTCGGATCGCCGTCTCGCATGATCCGACTTCGGCACGCGACTTGTGCTCAGATGATCTTGAGGGGGAACTCCGCGCCAAATTTTAAATAAAAAAACGGCATGGGTTCCCCCCTCAAGAGCATACCAGGCCCTTAGGTCTGGTATGGACCTTGAGGGGAACCCCCTACGCCGAAAAAACGGGTCCTACCCAATCCATACCAGACCCTTATCCGAGCACGCAGCCCGGCTGGTCAGGAATGGGGGTGGGCCCCCCCCCACCCCAAAGCACCTTGTCCCCATGTTGATGAGGACAAGGGCCTCTTCCCGACAACCCTGGCCCTTGGTTGTCGGGGTCTGCGGGCGGGGGGCTTATCGGAATCCTGGAGCCCCCTTTAATTAGGGGGCTCCCAGATCCCGGCCCCCCACCCTATGTGAATGAGTATGGGGTACATCGTACCCCTACTCATTCACCTAGGGAAAAAAGTGTCAATAAAAAACACAGATTTTTAAAGTAATTTATTAGACAGCTCCGGGGGTCTTCTTCCGACTTCGGGGGTCTCTCCGGTTCTTCTCCGCGCTCTCCGGGTCTTCTGCCGGGCTCCTCCGCTATCTTCTGCTCTTTAGCCGCTCTTTTGCTATAGCGGAGGAGCCTGTTCTGCTGCCTTCTTCTCTTCGGGGGTCTCTCTGGTTCTTCTCCGCGCTCTCCGGGTCTTCTGCCGGGCTCCTCTGCTATCTTCTGCTCTTTTGCCGCTTTTTTGCTATAGCGGAGGAGCCCGGTCTTCTGCCTTCTACCCTCTTCTCTTCTTCTGATGTTGACACGACGCTCTCTCCGGCTGGAATGCACTCTGGGCGCTCCGCTCTGACTTATATAAGCGGTGACCTCGCCCCCTTATGCCGTCACAGTCCCTGGGCATGCTGGGACTGTGATGTTTTAGGGGGCGTGGTCATCACCCGATGACCACACCCCCTTATTCTGTCACAGTCCCAGCATGCCCAGGGACTGTAACGGCATAAGGGGGCGGGGTCACCGCCTATATAAGCTATAGCAGAGCGCACAGAGAGCATTCCAGCCGGAGAGAGCGTCGTGTCCACATCGGAAGAAGAGATGAAGAGAAGAAGCGGCGACAAGACAGCGGCAGCAGACCGGGGCCCCCTGGTGGCAAAAGAGCTGGAAGAAGAAAGCGGCAGGGCCCGGGAGAAGAGGCGGAACACCAGGAGAAGTCGGAAGAAGACACCCCCCCCGAAGTCGGAAGATCCCGGAGCTGCCTAATAAATTATTCTTGAAACCTGTGTACTGTGTTTTTTTTTTTTACCCCATACTCATTCACATAGGGTGGGGGGCCGGGATCTGGGGGCCCCCTTATTAAAGGGGGCTCCCAGAATTCCGATAAGCCCTCCGCCTGCAGACCCAGACAACCAACAGCCAGGGTTGTCGGGAAGAGGCCCTTGTCCTCATCAACATGGGGACAAGGTGCTTTGGCACCAACCCCCCCATGTTGAGGGCATGCAGCCTGGTACGGTTCAGGAGGGGGGGGGGCGCTCGTCCCCACCCCCATTCCTGTCCGCCCGGGCTGCGTGCTCGGTTAAGGGTCTGGTATGGATTTGGGGGGACCCCCACGCCGTTTTTTCAGCGTAGGGGGTTCCCCTTAAGGTCCATACCAGACCCAAGGGCCTGGTATGCTCTTGGAGGGGGAACCCATGCCGGTTTTTTATTTAAAATTTGGCGCAGAGTTCCCCCTAAAGATTCATACCAAACACAGTGCTGGGCATTGGCGGGGATCCAAGTCGGATCCCCGTTCATTGAAAGTCGGACACATGCCGGCTTCATGTCACAGGGCAAAGTCTGATCCAAAGTAGGACGGCTGTCGTGTCGCACCAGTGTGAACCCAGCCTGACATGCAAAAGAAAAAACAAACAATCATTCGTCCAATAATCTCATCATGTGTACCAGGCTTTCCAGTCATTTGAGTCATGGTTTGGCTTTGGCTTCTTCAACCAATTGCTAGTAATCCACTTATTTCTAGTATTTCAGCAGATATCTTCAACACAGGCCTTAAATCAGCTAAATACATTTCAGGTGCATCAAAAAAGTTGTCCACATTCTGAGTAGGAGAGCCTGTACCCTGTTGTCATTCTGCAGAGAGGAACCTTTGCTTTCTGCGTGGAAGCAGTGGTCACTCTGATGAAGTCCAGCACACCTCCTACCAGGTCAGAGCAGGAGCTCTGCAATTAGCAGGCAATGTGAAGTTTGCTGATTGCAGAGCTATACATCTGGTTCAGTAGGGGGCATGTCAAACCTTGGCAGAGAGACCTCTGCTTGCACAAAGAACAAGGGTCCTCCGCATTTCTAAAGAAAGCAAACTGTTAGACTTTAAACACTTTTTTGCGCCTGAAATGTATTTAGCAGATTCAAACTGAAAGCTTAGTTTGGCTGTAAGAAAGTACCCATGTAGTAACCCAACAAGATCACTACAACAGTTAGACCCCTTTCACACTTGGGCTGTTTTCGGGTGCTTTAGCGCTGGAAATAGCCTTTGCTAAGCGCCTGAAAACCAACTCCCATTCATTCAAGTGTGACTTTTCAAACTGGGGGCAGTGCGCTTGCAGGACATTAGGAAAAGTCCTGCAAGCAGCATCTTTTGGACGGGTGGGGAGCGCTATATTTAGTTGAAATGAATGGGCAGCGCTTCTGAAGCACCTGAAAAGCGCTTCCGAAGCACCGCAACACAGGAGTTTTTAACCCTATCTTTGGGGTTAAAAGCAAACCGCTAGCGGCTAAAAAAGCGCTGCTTAAACAGCACTTTGAGCAGCGCTTTAGCGCTTAAGCGACCATGGCCCCAGTGTGAAAAGCATCTGAAGTATGGGGGTCAGAAGATGAGGTGCTTGCCAAAGTTAATGCAGCACTGTTTAGCAACACACCTTCCTGACCTTATTATAAGCAGAATTTTAAGTACAGATTGTAGATTGTAAGTTGTAATACATTTATCTGGCATGCAGCACCTATCCTGGGTGATGGTGCAAGGAGCAATGGAGTATAACTCCTGTATACAAAGCCAGATTTAGACCTGGGGGGGCCCTGAGGTGCTTCAGGCTCTTATATACAGATTTGTTTTTTTAAAATGCATGTCACCACATCATTTTAAGGTGACACACGCCCACACACACGCAGTCATAGTGCTCTGTGTGGTTTGCTTGAGCCGCTAAAATTCATTTTTTGAAAAACGATACAAGATCTCAGTCCAGAGGTTTTCAAATGATGGCTGACAAAATATTACTTCCCAAGATACATGTAATATAAGAAAATACGTTTTTGCTTTAATCTAAATGTTTTATTATTATTTATTTTATATATAATTTTTTTTTATTGTTTTATATAATTCTTGTATGGGGGGGGGGGGGGCAATTGTCCCTTTTGCCCCCCTCATCCTTGTCTGTATAGATGTATTGAGGAAGAGTCTGGTAACATTGTAATGAAGCACTTCCCAGCAAATGAAACTAAGCCTCAGGATAGAGGATATTTTTCTTGGTAGGGCTGTTTTTAATCAGCAAAATTTTGTTGATCAGCCAGTGATTTTACAGATAGGATGTAATGTCTGGGGTGACAACAGCTGCCATTGATCTCCTCTACCCCATCTCAACTTACACGTGCTTTGCCTTCTACAGTATCTCACAAAAGTGAGTACACCCCTCACATTTTTGTAAATATTTTCTTCTATCTTTTCATGTGACAACACTGAAAAAATGACACTTTGCTACAATGTATAGTAGTGAGTGTACAGCTTGTATAACAGTGTAAATTTGCTGTCCCCTCAAAATAACTCAACACACAGCCATTAATATCTAAACTGCTGACAACAAAAGTGAGTACACCCCTAAGTGAAAATGTCCAAATTGGACCCAAAGTGTCAATATGTGGTGTGGCCACCATTATTTTCCAGCACTGCCTTAAAGAGGAAGTAAACCCTGGTGGGTTTTACTTCCTCTTTATTTCCCTGCAAAGGTAAAGCATAATGGGCTACTATGCATTGCCAATGTCACCGCTGTCCCCACAAGCAGGGAGCTTCCATCTTCACCCCTCTTCCTTCCAGGGCCGCAAACTCTGGCTCTGTGACTGGCTGGAGTCGCGTGACGTCACTCCCACACATGCGCGGGAGCCGCCAATCAAGGCATGACCCCTATTAGAAATGGCACAACGTGCCCCTTCTAAAGAGCAAATGCGCCGTAGTCATCGCCGCTTGTCATTTTAGTAAATATCTCCTAAACTGTGGAGGTTTAGGAGATATTTCAAGCACCTACAGGTAATCCTTAATATAGGCTTACCTGTAGGTAAAAGTGGTTGTACAGGGTGTACACCACTTTAACCCTCTTGGGCATGGAGTTCACCAGAGTTTCACAGGTTGCCACTGGAGTCTTCTTCCACTCCTCCATGATGACATCACGGAGCTGGTGGATGTTGGGGACCTTGCGCTCCTCCACCTTCTGTTTGAGGATGCCCCACAAATGCTCAATAGGGTTTAGGTCTGGAGACATGCTAGGCCAGTCCATCACCTTTACCCTCAGCTTCTTTAGCAAGGCAGTGGTCATCTTGGAGGTGTGTTTGTGGTTGTTATCATGTTGGAATACTGCCCTGCGGTCCAGTCTTCAAAGGGAAGGGATCATGCTCTGCTTCAAGATGTCACAGTACATGTTAGCATTCGTGGTTCCCTCAATGAATTGTATCTCCCCAGTGCCGGCAGCACTCATGCAGCCCCAGACCAGGACACTCCCACCACCATGCATGACTGTAGGCAAGACACACTTGTCTTTGTACTCCTCACCTGGTTGCCACCACACACGCTTGACACCATCTGAACCAAATATGTTTATCTTGGTCTCATCAGACCACAGGGCATGGTTCCAGTAATCCATGTCCTTAGTCTGCTTGTCTTCAGCAAACTGAGGGCTTTCCAATTTGATGCAGTGTGTGGCGTATGGTCTGAGCACTGACAGGCTGCCCCCCCCCCCCCCACCCCTTCAGCCTCTGCAGCAATGCTGGCAGTACTCATACATCTATTTCCCAAAGACAACCTCTGGATATGAGGCTGAGCACGCGCACTCAACTTCTTTGGTTGACCATGGCGAGGCCTGTTCTGAGTGGAACCTGTCCTGTTAAACCGCTGTATGGTCTTGGCCACCGTGCTGCAGCTCAGTTTCAGGGTCTTGGCTATCTTCTTATAGCCTAGGCCAGGCCCAGACTGGGACAAAAAATAGGCCCGGGCATTTAAGACTGAGCAGCCAATTTTTCCAGGAACCGGGGGTGGCTGGTGTTGGTGTCCTCCACATTGTAATGTACAGGGGACACTGTGATATAATGGGGACAGCACTGTAAAGGGGCACTGTAATGATTACACTGCCCCTTTACAGGTAGGCCCCTTTATATTACAGTGCCCCTGCAATTATTCCCCCCCCCCCCCCTTTTCTCTGTAATCACAGTGACCCCTTTTACTCTCTGCTCACTGTGCAATTCTCCAGCTCCTCCTGCCTCCTTACATCAGAGTCCACACAGACTCCCCCTTACATCAGAGCCTCCCTTACATCAGAGCCTGCACAGACCCCCCCTTACATCAGAGCCTCCCTTACATCGGAGTCCGCACAGAGCCCCCTTACATCAGAGCCTCCCTTACATCGGAGTCCGCACAGACCCCTCCTTACATCAGAGCCCCCTTACATCAGAGATCACACAGAGCCCCCTTACATCAGAGTCCGCACAGAGCCTCCCTTACATCAGAGTCCGCACAGAGCCTCCCTTACATCAGAGCCCCCTTACATCAGAGATCACACAGAGCCCCCTTACATCAGAGCCCCCTTACATCAGAGATCACACAGAGCCCCCTTACATCAGAGCCTCCCTTACATCGGAGTCCGCACAGACGCCCCCTTACATCAGAGTCCGCACAGACGCCCCCTTACATCAGAGTCCGCACAGACGCCCCCTTACATCAGAGTCCGCACAGACGCCCCCTTACATCAGAGTCCGCACAGACGCCCCCTTACATCAGAGTCCGCACAGACGCCCCCTTACATCAGAGTCCGCACAGACGCCCCCTTACATCAGAGTCCGCACAGACGCCCCCTTACATCAGAGTCCGCACAGACGCCCCCTTACATCAGAGTCCGCACAGACGCCCCCTTACATCAGAGTCCGCACAGACGCCCCCTTACATCAGAGTCCGCACAGACGCCCCCTTACATCAGAGTCCGCACAGACGCCCCCTTACATCAGAGTCCGCACAGACGCCCCCTTACATCAGAGTCCGCACAGACACCCCCTTACATCAGAGTCCCCTTACATCAGAGCCTGCACAGACCCCCCTTACATCAGAGCCTGCACAGACTCCCCCCTTACATCAGAGCCCCCTTACATCAGAGTCCGCACAGAGCCCCCTTACATCAGAGTCCGCACAGAGCCCCCCCTACATCAGAGTCCCTTTACATCAGAGTCCGCACAGACCCCCCTTACATCAGAGTCCCCTTACACCAGAGTCCGCACAGAGCCCCCTTACATCAGAGTCCTCTTACACCAGAGTCTGCACAGAGCCCCACTTACATCAGAGTCCTCTTACACCAGAGTCTGCACAGAGCCCCACTTACATCAGAGTCCGCACAGAGCCCCCTTATATCAGAGTCCGCACAGAGCCCCCTTATATCAGAGTCCGCACAGAGCCCCCTTATATCAGAGTCCGCACAGAGCCCCCTTATATCAGAGTCCGCACAGAGCCCCCTTATATCAGAGTCCGCACAGAGCCCCCTTATATCAGAGTCCGCACAGAGCCCCCTTATATCAGAGTCCACACAGAGCCCCCTTATATCAGAGTCCACACAGAGCCCCCTTATATCAGAGTCCACACAGAGCCCCCTTATATCAGAGTCCACACAGAGCCCCCTTATATCAGAGTCCACACAGAGCCCCCTTATATCAGAGTCCACACAGAGCCCCCTTATATCAGAGTCCACACAGAGCCCCCTTATATCAGAGTCCACACAGAGCCCCCTTATATCAGAGTCCACACAGAGCCCCCTTATATCAGAGTCCACACAGAGCCCCCTTATATCAGAGTCCACACAGAGCCCCCTTATATCAGAGTCCACACAGAGCCCCCTTATATCAGAGTCCACACAGAGCCCCCTTATATCAGAGTCCACACAGAGCCCCCTTATATCAGAGTCCACACAGAGCCCCCTTATATCAGAGTCCACACAGAGCCCCCTTATATCAGAGTCCACACAGAGCCCCCTTATATCAGAGTCCACACAGAGCCCCCTTATATCAGAGTCCACACAGAGCCCCCTTATATCAGAGTCCACACAGAGCCCCCTTATATCAGAGTCCACACAGAGCCCCCTTATATCAGAGTCCACACAGAGCCCCCTTATATCAGAGTCCACACAGAGCCCCCTTATATCAGAGTCCACACAGAGCCCCCTTATATCAGAGTCCACACAGAGCCCCCTTATATCAGAGTCCACACAGAGCCCCCTTATATCAGAGTCCACACAGAGCCCCCTTATATCAGAGTCCACACAGAGCCCCCTTATATCAGAGTCCACACAGAGCCCCCTTATATCAGAGTCCACACAGAGCCCCCTTATATCAGAGTCCACACAGAGCCCCCTTATATCAGAGTCCACACAGAGCCCCCTTATATCAGAGTCCACACAGAGCCCCCTTATATCAGAGTCCACACAGAGCCCCCTTACATCAGAGTTCGCATCAGACCCCCCCCCCTTACATCAGAGTCCCCTTACATCAGACCCCCTTACTTCAAAGTCTGCACAGACCCCCCCTTACATCAGAGTCTGCACAGACCCCCCCTTACATCAGAGTCTGCACAGACCCCCCCTTACATCAGAGTCTGCACAGACCCCCCCCTTACATCAGAGTCTGCACAGACCCCCCCCTTTAATCAGAGTCCATACAGACCCCCCTTACATCAGAGTCCGCACAAAGCCCCCTTACATCAGAGTCCCCTTACATCAGAGTCCGCACAAAGCCCCCTTACATCAGAGTCCCCTTACATCAGAGTCCGCACAGAGCCCCTCTTACATCAGAGCCCCCTTACATCAGAGTCCATACAGACCCCCCTTACATAAGAGTCCGCACAGAGCCCCCTTACATCAGAATCCCCTTACATCAGAGTCCGCGCAGACCCCTCTTACATCAGAGTCCATACAGACCCCACTTACATCAGAGTCGCACAGAGCCCCTCTTACATCAGACCCCCCTTACATCAGAGTCCATACAGACCCCCCTTACATCAGAGTCCGCACAGAGCCCCCTTACATCAGAGTCCATACAGCCCCCCTTACATCAGAGTCCGCACAGACCCCCCTTACTTCAGAGCCCCCTTACATCAGAGTCCATACAGACGCCTCTTACATCAGAGTCTGCACAGACCCCCTTAGAGTCTGCAGAATTTCCACTTACTGTAAGGGGGGAGCTCTGTGGACCCTAATGTAAAGGGGAATCCTTTTTTTAGGCTGGGTTCACACTAGTGCGATGCAAGAACCCTGCGAATCCACTGCAGGTTCCCGGATCGCACCCAACTCACACGGCAGTTTACACCTTGCTATATGCGAACTGCTGGGGAGTGTCAATACATCATTAATGACACCTCCATTTCAGCTCGCAAATCGCACTGCGAACTGACAGTCCAGACATGAATCGGATTGCATAGGTGTGAACATCCATGCAATCCGATTCTTATGTGGACCAAAAAAAGGGTCCTGTGCGAGTTTGATCCGAATGCAGTGCGATATCAGCCATACTATCTGTATGGCTGAAATCGCATTGCATGGACATTGCATGTGATTTGCCCTGCAGTGCGAATCACATGCGATATCGCACAGCGCACTAGTGTGAACCGTGCCTTAAGGAGAGACTCATATTAGGTGGTGTTCTGAGAAGCCTGATTTAGGCCAGGTTCACACTAATGATTCCCCTTTCCTTTCATCTGCAGCCTCAGCCACACTGAAGATCAATGGACAGGAGACAGCGACTCCTGTTCATGCATAAACTGAAGCATTGTAAACAAGGTTTACAATGCTTAGTTATGCATAGACAGAGTCACTGACTCTGTCCATTCAGAAAAGGAAGGAACCAGAAAATGACATATTTACAGACTCCTTCCTCTGCTCTCCATCCTCACAGATCCGGGACATTGGGGGACCGGAGGAGGACACATAGGGGTGAACGGAAAAGCATGGAGGGGGACTGGAGGTGCGCACAGAGGGGGACCGGAGGAGCAGACGGAGTGGGACTGGAGGAGCGCACATAGGGGGACCAGAGGGGGAAGGGAGGAGCACAGAGGAGGACACGGGACAGTTGGGGGTAATCAGTGTGGTGGTGGGTGCAGTTACAAGCACCTGTATAGATTTCAGTAAAGCAGCTGGGGGGTGGGGGGGGGGGGTGGAGAGGAGGAGAAGCTGCTTTATTGAAATTTATACTGGGAGATCGGTGCGATTACGATGTTCAGTTATGAATAAACAGAGTCACTGACTTTGTCCATTCAGAAAAGGAAAGAGCTGGTAAATGACATATTCACCGGTTCCTTCCTCTGCTCTCCATCCTGACAAATCCGGGACATTGGGGGACCAGAGGAGGACAGAGAGGGACTGGGGGAGCACACGGAGACTGAAGGAGGACACAGGGAGGGACTGGAGGAGGACACATAGGGGGAACGGAGGAGAACACAGAGGGGGACAAGAGGAGCGTACGAAGGAGCACATGGATGGGGCCTGGAGGAGGACACATAGGGGGAATGGAGGACACATAGGGGGAACAGAGAAGCACACAGGGGGAGACCGGAGGAGGACACACAGAGGGAATGGAAGAGCACAGAGGGCGACTGGAGGAGCACACAGAGGAGCATACGGAAGGGGACTGGAGGAGCGCACAGAGTTGGACCGGAGCGCACAGAGGGGGATGGGTGGAGGACATGGAGGGGGACGGGTGGAGGACACGAAGGGGGGCGGGTGGAGGACACGGAGGGGGACGGGTGGAGGACACGGAGGGGGACGGGTGGAGGACACGGAGGGGGACGGGTGGAGGACACGGAGGGGGACGGGTGGAGGGCGACCGGAGGGAGACACGGAAGGGGACCAGAGGAGGACGCATAGGAGGAATGGAGGACACATAGGGGGAACAGAGGAGTGCACAAAGGGGGGCCGGAGGAGGACACAGAGAGGGAATGGAAGAGCATGGAGGAGCACATGGAGGGGGACTGGAGGAGCGCACGGAGGGGGACTGGAGGAGCGCACGGAGGGGGACTGGAGGAGCGCACAGAGGGGGACTGGAGGAGCGCACAGAGGGGGACTGGAGGAGCGCACAGAGGTGGACCGGAGCATACGGAGGGGGACTGGAGGGAGCGCACAGTGGGGGACCAGAGGAGGACGCATAGGAGGAATGGAGGACACATAGGTGGAACAGAGGAGTGCACAGAGGGGGGCCGGAGGAGGACACAGAGAGGGAATGGAAGAGCATGGAGGAGCACATGGAGGGGGACTGGAGGAGCGCACGGAGGGGGACTGGAGGAGCGCACGGAAGGGGACTGGAGGAGCGCACGGAGGGGGACTGGAGGAGCGCACGGAGGGGGACTGGAGGAGCGCACGGAGGGGGACTGGAGGAGCGCACAGAGGGGGACTGGAGGAGCGCACAGTGGGGGACCAGAGGAGGACATGGAGTGGAAACCGAGGAAGACACAGGGGACAGTTGGGGGTGAAGAGTGCGGCGGTGGGGGTAGTTACAAGCACCGATCTCCCTGTATAAATTTCAATAAAGCAGCTGAAAGCTGCGTGGGGGGGAGGGGGGAGCTGCTTTATTGAAATCTATACAGGGAGATCAGTGCTTGCAACTGCCCCACCGCCACACAGATCATCCCCAATTGTCCAGGTATCGGGTCAAGCATCAGAGCATTTACTAGTATCGGTGCAACCCTAAAAAAATAATAATATTTTTCATAAGATAATTAATGGCATACTATATTGCCAGGAGTTATCTGAATGGTGAGACTCTGCTGTTCAAAGGTTTTCATAATCTTTTGTACTTTGGTAACAATTTTTCTTTCTTTCAGCATTTCATGAGAATTCAGTTACATAATGGCTTGTGTCAACAGATGTTCTTGTCTTACTCTATGTTTGCTATTTCAACGCATGTGTTAAAATGGCGGATGCAGTATTTGACAAGAAAAGGCTATGCTTGACCAGATTTGCATGCAGTTCAAACAAACCTCAAAGGAATGCAGCTCAGTGCAAAGCAGATGGAATGCAGACTTTAAGCTGCCATGTGTACTGTTCTTGTAAAAGTCAACAGGATTTACCTGACCTGCATTTTATATGCGTTCCAAATGGCGCCCATCGAGCTGTTACTCAAGTTTTCAATTATTTTTCTTTAACATGGCACTTTGAAAAGGCTGATGGTCTTTCAGTGTATAGCTTGTGAGATAAAGCCTTAGTAAGGTCACTGCGGTTCTGATATTGTCATGGATGCCTATTTTGGGAGAGAACAGTTTCCAACAATAAACATAAAAAAAAAAAATCTAATTATTATTTAGCAACAAATGAATGTAAATGAGAAAGAAGTTATGGTTTCAGATCTTCTGTTGTAAACTTTGAAATTCATCTTACCCTTAGTAAGATTAATTTCTCCTCAATGCCTATAAGTACAGAGACGTTCACGTTTGGGGCACAGGTTTAGTTTAAGTGTGAACATTAAAGTAATTATATATTCTGAACAAGCACTGCAATTAGTTTAAAACCATCTCTAATTCATCTCTATACCTATAGACATTGAGGAGAAATTCATCTTACTAAGGGCTTTGAAATAACCTTAAAATACATTTTTTCGCCTAATAAAAATGCTCTCCTTGCCTTTCCACTCCAGTGCTCCATGCTGGGGTAGAGGAGTAATGGCCAAGCCCATTATCACAAGTATCTTCAAATAAACTCTGGTGCCCGTTGGATGGCGCAGCCATGTTTAGACAGGCCGGGCAACGGCTATAACAGGAAAATGGAGTTAGGACTGAAGATGGCGGTCAAAAGCACAACATCTAATGTCTTAACTTTTTCTGTGACTTCAGTTGGGCTTTAAACTACCGCTGGCTCAGGTGTACTGTTGCTGTTTCTTATTGTTTGGTTGTGAGCTGCCACAGTACTTAAGTTGCAGACTCTACACCTGACTGCTTGTAAGTGTAGAATTATTTCCAAGACAGAATTTCTTTTCAGGTACAGGCTCAAATTGTTATTATACAGGTTTTATATAGCGCCAACAGTTTGTGCAGCGTTTTACAACATGAGGGCAAACCATACACAATACAATTCAATACTGGAGGAATCAGAGGGCCCTGCTCGTTAGAGCTTACAATCTAAAAGGGAGGGTCAAGTGATACAGAAGGGGATAACTGTGGGGGATGAGCTGATGGAGAAAATGAAAGTACCATTGTTGGGTGGAGGCAGGATAGGCTTCTCTGAAGAGAAACGTTTTAAGGGATTGCCTAAAAGTGGATTTGAGTAGGAGATAGATGGACAGATTGGGGTAGGGAATTCCAAACAGGAGAGGCTCGGGAGAAGTCCTAGAGGCGAGCATGGGAGGAAGTGACAATATTTCAACATTTTTTTTTCTTTTGGTTAGTGCAGAAAATAACACACACACACACAGGTAATTTCACTTTGTGTATCCTTTACTGAATTATGTTGCTTTGCTGGATTTCTCATACATTATTGCTACAGATCTCTCTTAAGTGATATCTGCTATATTTTTCACTGAATCAACGCCTGAAAGCAGTGTTAATTTAGTCAACGAAAATGTTTTTGTCAAAGTTTTCGTCGGCGGCATTTTTACAGTGACGAAAACATGAAACGAAAAGTACAGCACATTTCTGTCCACTGACGAAAATCAAATCAGAAAACGGGATGAAAATGTGAGGCAGGGATGTTTACACTCGTGAACTAACTTCCGTTTTTTCACGGAGCTCCGCCTGCTTCTGCAATCTGTTCCCAGCAAGCAATAGCGTTCGACTGCACCGCAACGAGATGACTGTCAGAGACCAGAGAGAGGCAGAGCAGCACTGTGCATTACAGGACTACCGATGAGACTATGTCACACTCCCAGGTGCTGACTCACCAGATGACCACGCAGCCAGGTGCCCAGATCAGAGCAGACTGTGTGAGATTGCACAGCAAGAGTTGTGTAGTACAATACAATTACAGCAGGCCTGAGGCCTCCTCTTAGACCACTGTCCGTCCAGAGCACTGTGTGTGCAAAACAGGCCTCCTCTGACCACTGGCAGTGGCATCCAGGGCACTGTGGATTACAGGCCATCCTTCAGACCACCATCCAGCACTGTGCAGCACAGGCCTTCTCTCCACCGGCATCTAGGACCGTGTGTACAGGGCATTAGTCTGTTGAAATACTGTTTTGTTGGATTCAGTAGGATAGCCCAAGTGTGAAAGATCTGTTGGTAACTATTAATAGAACTGAAAAGGTTGACAGAGTTTGGGCACCATGGTTGGAAATTGTAGATATTGACCATCTGCATGACTCATTTTTACATTCCTTGATGTTTAGATGTTTTAGCTTGCTAGGTATTGTATCCTTCTGGGATTTTTTTATTCTCCTCTCATATTCTGCATATCATAGTGTGCCCATTATTATGTCACTTATTTAATACCTGCAAATTTAATAGGGTAATAGATTACCGGAGGTGTCTGAATGACCCTGACAACCACAGCAGCACATAACTTTTCTAAATATTAGTATATGTACATTTGTAGGATATGATTGCATGAGTATGCCTCCTTAAAGTAGAAGTATAGCCACAGCTATTTTGGCTATACTTTTCCTGGGGATCACAGGAGTGCAGCTCGTTTAGCACTCCTGTGACCCATTTTCAGCCAACGATGGGCTAAAGTCCGCTGTCGGCTGACGCCACTCAGCCAAACCAGGCTTGGAAAAGATCCCGATTTTACAGTCAGGATTCACCCAGATACCTGGGCTTGCAGCTGGCTCGGCCTCTCATCGAGGCACAGAGAGCCTGAGTCAGCTGCTCCTGGCCCCTTCACAGACCAGCGTTCTAGTGAGTGCTGGAGAATCAGACCGGTGACAGTCAACGGATCTCTGCTCACTGAAGACTGAGAGCAAAGCGATCAGCGTTCTTTCATCGCTAGTTTCTCAGTCTTATGCCCCGTACACACGGTCGGACTTGCCAACGGGATAACCTCCATCGGCATTTCCGACGAAAATATTTAGAACATGTTCTGTATCTAAGTCCGTCGGAAATGCCGACAGAAAAAGTCCGATAGGGCATATACACGGTCGGAATATCCGACCATGTGTACGCGGCATTAGAGCCAGTGGTGAACGGATGCAGCAGTCAAGTTACTCTAGCAATAATCGCTGTTTTCCTGCCCAGGTGGCTCCCCCCCCCAGGAGCAGACAATTGCTCAGCAGGAGGGATTCCCCTGTCAGCACTGTCTGTGGTAATGGTAATGGGGGAATCATGAAAATTTCTTTCATGCTAAATTCACACAGTGTATGGCCTGCCTAAGCAAAACCCTGAAGAATCAGCTTGTCTTGAATTTCTCCTGAAAATAGCAGTGCATTTCCTGGCACTAGGTGCTCTTCTAAAAGCCTCATAGCTGCATATCTGCAGTTTGAGATTATCTAAGGTACTGCTGCCTCAGACTGCTGGTCTCACAAGACTTGGTTTGAGATTTAGTGAAGTGCTGCTCAGCTCACTATCATTTTGCTGGAGACTACCCACCAGTCCTCAGGTCCCCAGTAATGAGGGGGAAAAGCTCTAAAATAAGGAAGCAAAGCCCTCCCTGATACCAAGATGTCTCCAAAGGCAAACCATGGAAAAAGTATGGAAAGTCAGTAATGGGAACATGTCAGTTACACAAGTTTTTAGACACAACCACCACAATACAGGTCTTCTTTAAGGAGTGATTACAGTATTCGTTAACGTTTGCCAGCTTTACACTTGGGGTCCAGTCTATCCAGGACTGAGCAGCACTTGTCTAGACTGATGATGTGAGTGTCAGGAAACTCCATATCTGATATAGGAAACCACAGCACTTAGGAATGCATTATAAAAGAGAGCATCCCCTGTAAGTGGCAGCATGCAGACTTCTAACAATACACTTAATATAATTAGTTGGATTTTTCTGTATAGGAGTGCTGACTGTTATCATTAGTCCCACAACTGAAATGCTGCCTCTATTTGCTTTCTTGGTGTCCTGTATTGTCTGCAGGAAGTACATGTTTGATAATAAGAAAAATGTTCCCTCCTTTGCAGGAAGTATTTGCGGGATGCGGATCGGCAGGTTCTGGCAAAGAAAGCTTTCATTCTCACCGTAAAAGTGTTGGAGGACACACTTAGTGACGTGACTGGGGTAAGAAAGGGATGATGCAATCGTTCAAGTTTTTCTGCATTTTTGGTGTCTTGTTCTGTTTTTGTAAATTTAATGTGACACTAAACTATAGTTTTAAAAAAATAATTTTCAAGTATGCAAACTTATTGTATAAATGTAGGGCTGTTACTGATTAAAATTTTCGTGTTCGGTTAATCGATTTTTTTTTTTTTTAATCGACTAATTTCGATTAATTATAACGCACATACAGATCCAACTACTTTTAGCTGATGTCATGCGTAGCTCCTCCCTGTACACATTACGTTCAATCAGAACTTCCTGGGCGGGGCGGGGCTACGGCGTCACCCTAAATAGCACCGTTGTGCATCAGGGGGACCGATGGAGAGCCAGAGACATCCATCACCTGCTGAGACAGCAAAGTGTCAGCTCTTTGGAAAAAAAGTGCCCTCATTATAAATGTTTCTTGATTGCTGGATAACCAATCAATGTCAGTTCATCGTCAAACTGACTTACAGCCAGGAAAGCCCTCAGATTTGTTGATTTTCATAGCCAAGTCCAGGATTTACATAGATGTTTATCTGAATACTTTGACCAGTGAGATCAATCAAATCGTTAGGATCTGTCTTCCTTTAATTTATGATTTCACGGACATCGATGTCACAGGACTCCTTCCCCCTTCTCTTCATTAGCAGACGGAGGCACTTGGGGAAGGGGGGAGGAGTCCGGTGATGTCGATGTCCGTGACATCACCGGATCTCCGACGGAACTCCCTGAAGACCCGGAAGGCGGCAGAGAAGTGAGTACTGATCAAAAGAATTTTGATCGATCAAAAAAATTAACGATTAATCGAGGAATTAATCTTTCATTTTCCCAACCCTATATAAATGTAATACTTCGGAATGTGCATTGTTTATTGTACTGTTAAAAGTTGTTAATAAACTTTATTATTAAAAAAAAGAAAAAAATTATGCAAACTTAAAGCGGAGTTCCACCCAAAAGTGGAACTTCTGCTTATCTGCTTCCTCCCTCCCTCCGGTGCCACATTTGGCACCTTTCAGGGGGAGGGGGTAATGGGTACCTGTTTTTGACAGGTACCCTTCCCCACTTCCAGGAGACTGCGCTGTGGCACCAGCCCTCGGAAGTTCAGCCCCCCTCCTCCATCCTCCTCCACCAGGCCAGTAAGAAAGCATAGCACGCTTCGCACATGCATAGTAGGAAACCGGGTGTGACGCTGAAAGGTTTCACAACCTGTTCCCCTTGCGATGAATGGCGGCGGCACCACTTGACAGCAGATCCGAAAATTGGCTGGGGTGCCGGCATTGTGGGCTCCCTGGACAGGTAAGTGTCCATATATCAAAAGTCAGCAGCTACATTATTTGTAGCTGCTGACTTTTTTTTTTTTCCCAGGCGGAACTCCTCTTTAATATTATATTAAAGGCATATTTTTTTTAATAACAAACATGTCATACTTCCCTGCTCTGTCCAGTGGTTTTTGAACACAGCAGCCCCGATCCTCCTCTTGTCGGGTCCCCCACCAGCGCTCCTGGCCCCTCCCTCCTGCTGAGTGCCCCTATAGCAAGCTGCTCTGTGTGTCCTTTTACACACAGAGCGTGGCTCGGCCCCGACCCCGCTCTCCCCTCATTGGTCCACTGGCTATGATTGAGAGTAGCGGGAGGCAATGGCTCTCGCTGCTGTCTCAGCCAATTAGGAGAAAGAGACCCGGGAGAGCCGCTGCTCTCGTGCACGTTGCTGGATCGAGGTGGAGCTCGGGTAAGTATTGGGGGGCCGGGCGGGCTGCTGCACACAGAAGGTTTTTACCTTCATGCATAGAGGGTAAAAAACCTTAACCCTTTCAACCACTTTAACTCAAAAAAATCCTCTCTCAGCCTCCTCCATATCCTCCAAATGAATGTTTTTACTGCTGTGCTCTTACTTCCTGATAGAGGGTGGCTACAATAGTTCTCCACTGTATGGAGGAATGCAACCACCCCTTTTTGCTCACTCCGAAGATGGTTTGGTGACTATGAAATGTGTAGGGTTCATAGAGCAATGCACATGACTGCAACTAAAAGTGCAGTGCTAGTTCCAAGAAATCCGAAGTAAGGGGGAGAGGTTTGGGAGCTCACGGAGGATTTTACAAGGAGGCAGATAAACGGTGAGAAAATTTAGTGTCACGCTAAGCTAAGCCTGTATAACAAAGTACAGCATAGTATTCGCCACTAGATAAAGCAATAACCCTTGACATGATATGTATTACTACTAAGTGTATGCAAATGTGAAAATAATGCAGGTATCTATGTTTCGGTTTAGCTTTAGCTTTACCTATTAAGCTTCCAACAGCAGTAAATGAATGAATGTCCTGATGATATATAATTATAATAGCCATGACTAAAGACTAACGTCCAAAACGCGTAGGCTGTTTTACAGCTCTGTACATGTATTTAATAAAGGAATAGTATTTTGGATGTCATCCTGAGTGCCGACCATCCCTTTCCTTATCCTGATAATATATGCCTACCCTCATCTGAATGTAGATCTGCTATTGTAAAACCAACTGTATTGCAGACGAGCACATACATGAATACCCATATGTATGGTATCTTTGCTGTGACCATTTTACTGCTAGTATACATAGTCACAGGGAAGACACTAGTTACTAAACAATCCCCCAGGTGGTGATCACTGTCATGAGAGTGATCATCTGTCTACACTAAAGTATTGTTGCCTAAACATTCTCCTGAACTGAGGGCTCTATTACCATGGGCAGGGGCGGACTGACCATTGAGCGACTCGGGCACTGCCCGAGGGCCCTGGGCCACTAGGGGGCCCCATCAGGGTTGCCAGCCTCAGTAAAACCAGGGACAGTATGTATAAATCTGTGTTTTTTTTACATCTGTCTGTGTATACTGTGTGTACATGTATGTGTATACTGTGTGATTGTATAATGTGTGTGTGTATACTGTGTGGCCCCATAATCTCTGATTGCCTGGGGGCCCCATAATCTAATATTGCCCGGGGGCCCCATGAGTTATCAGTCCGCCCCTGACCATGGGTCTGCAGTATCACAAAGCAGAGCATGAGTAAAATTCTCCACCTTCCCTGCATGTAAAATGCTGTGGAGATGACTAATTACACTTAATTGTATGCAAGCATTTAAACGTAATAAAGAGTTTATGCTGCATGCTGGGAAATTTGTGCCCAAGAAAGGTTCTTCAGCTGCCTTGCAAAGACTATATGTGGGCTTCGTGTATGTTGCTGTAACTTTATGGAGAAAAGGGCTGCCTCCAGGTAAGTCTACTGTCTGTTTGCATTGCTATATATACTGTATGCCCCATAGTTGGGAAACTCTGAAAGCTCAAGCTGGCCATAGATGAGTAATTTTAGTTTTTTCATTAACCAGCAAGGTGAACAAAAAAATACCCATTTCCCTCATCCACACATTAGGGGTCGATGGTGGAATCCTCCTGCTGTGTCATTGTATTCTGACAGAAGAGACACTTCCCTGCCATCAAATTTCACTGATCAGCTCTACACACTAGAGCCTGCAGCTTTAATCGAGAGGAAATTTTCAAGCACAACGATTACACAGAAGTCGATCCGTAGATTGACTTCTGTAACGACCACAGTGCCCATAGATGGATCAAAATTTGTCAGGTCCCTGCTGAACCAGACAAATTTTGATCCATTTATGGGCAGGGACCACAGTTATCAGAGGTGCCTTGATGTGACAGTCAACATATTTACAAATGAATGTAACTAAATCCTCTGTTTTTAAGTAGTTGAAATGGTTTAGTTACTTTTTTTTTGTTGGCTAACTTGAAAGTATGCCAGGAACCTTCTGTAAATAATACACCTTTAAATATAAATTTTTAAATGTTACCTTGTAAGTACCTTACTCAGAACTGGTATCAGCATCTTGCGCTCCCTGTATAGCAGGGTTGGCGTATCAGAGTGACAGAGAGATGAGCGCATCTATGCTGCTTCTCTTTTCACTGTCCAGTCACAGGCTGGAGTGGTTGCAGGGTGACCTTAAAAGAGAAGAATGGGAATATTTTTTAATTTTTTTTAATCATACTTACCTAGGTGGATGCAGCATCTGTCCCCCGCCGGCTCTAAAACTGAGAACCGAGCAATCAAACACTGCCAATCACTTGGTTCCCACAGCTCCCTGAGCAAAGAGCTGCTGACCTTTTAGTCAACAACTTGCTGCTCTGTCCCCCCCCCCCCGTTGCGCTTAGTGGAAAAACACTTATAAACGCAAACGCGGCTAAACGCCGGTACCGGTTTGGTGTCTGAAACGTGGAAAACGTTTGCGTCTGAACCCATTTTTTTGCTTCTGGAAAAATGAGGTTAAACGCAACTGCCTAAAAACGCCAAAAAACGAGACTGTGTACATGGACACATAGGATAACATTGAATGAGTTCAGGGGCAGTTGAAGAAAGTGCCCAAGTGCCTCTGAACGTGCGTTTAACAGCGTCTCGTGAGCATGAGGCCTAAGTGTTCTGAATGAAAAAAACTACTTGTTGAATCAGTGTAGAATTATTGATACACCAGGACTTTTTCAACATACAGAGCAATGCCCTACCCTAACCCCCTATATAAGGACCTATTTACACCATATGAGTTGAGCTGCACCAGGCAGCCTTGCCTAATGCAGTCCATAGGCAAGGCAATTTGCCTCAAGTCCTGTGAATTCAGTTCACACAACTGCAGTGGTGTGCGATAAAAACAGTAGGCAATCCTACATTTCTATGCAGTGCAGCATGTTGCGATGCACTACACTACATTACAGCACGTTTCAGTGCATAAAGAAAATGAAATCTCATTTTGTGACATTCCAATAAAGTTACAAGAAAAGTAAACAACGTCTTGTTTTTTTAACCACACAATGCACTGCACATTTATAGCGTACACGTAGGGCCATGCAGTACTGCGCGGTGCTGGTGTGAATGGACTCTAACGCTAACCCTCCCTGTATCCCCTTATATGTAAGGTATATTATTCATTTGTCTGACTCTGTAATACTTCTTAAATCTGATGAAATGCTGTGGAATACTTGACATCAGTTCCATGCTGTTAAATACTGTATGTTGTTAGGTGTATAATATGGCATTTTATTTTACTGATAGAGCAAAATTTTGCTAATCGCTTATGTATATATCACTAATTTTGCATGGTCTCCATTGCTACTAATCTGGGTGTTTTTTTTAACAGGATTGCCAGAATTCGGACCCCACTTCATTCCTTAAAATTTCCATGACAACAGACGTGTCAGGCCGGCCCACATCAGAGGACCGGAAAGATGTACCACCCAGGAAGAACTTGGTTCTGGGAGAAGGGGTGGCTGCTGGCCCAGAGAATGGGGGCAAAGAAACTGTTCAGGGTCCTGCTACTCAAGCCATGGAAACCGGAGAAGCCAGGATTGTAAAAGAGGCACTGAAGTCTCAGTCTTCTGAACCCATGGACCATGATGGACACTTCTGCAATGCTGAGAAACGTGCAGACCTTTTCCGAAAGGACTCCACTAAGGCTCATAAGGAGAAAGGACCTGAGGGATCAGAGCTATCACTAGAAGAACTTAGCATTAGTTCAAAGCATCATCTGCCTGCAGGAAGCAGGGGCCCTGGACAGCATGCACAGCAAATGGAGGATGCACCACACCGAGCCAGCCGCAAACGTAAGCTGCTGGATGATACAGAGGACAGTAAAAACCTGCTTCTCGAGGCCTACAGAGTTTGGCAGCAAGGTCAAAAAGTAACAGCGTACGACTTGGCCAAGATTGAAAATATTATGTGTAAAACTTATATGCTAATAAAACAGGTGAGAAATCTCTTAATTACTGTATATACTGTTCTCAGGTAATATGTGCACCACATGGTAACAATCTGGTCACACAATTGTTACATTGGCATGCTTGTAAAGTCAGAGGCACATCCTCAATTCTATATTACTAAAATTTCATATGATCAAGGTAGTTGCAGGCATTTTCAGGGGCACCATGAGCTGCCGGCCTACTTAAAGCAGAGTTCCACCCAAAAGTGGAAGCTCCGCTTTAAGCACTTCTTACCCCCTGACATGCCACATTTGGCATGTCATTTTTTTTTTTGGGAGGGGGGGCGCAGGTACCTAGTTTTAGGACAGTTGACGATCTCCTCTCCCCCTCCTCCCTGCAATCTTCTGGGTCATGACGCAGGTCCCAGAAGATTGCCCGGCCATTGAGAAGGCAGTGCGCACCTGGCTGTGAAGCCGCAAGCTGTCACAGCCGTGTGCCCACACTTGCAATGCCGGGGAGAGACGAGAGAGAGAGCCAAGGGTTCGGGCGTCTGCATCGCTGGACCTTGGGACCTGTGAGTGTGTGTTTATTAAAGGTCAGCAGCTCCCCTTTAATAAACACAAAAACGGCTGGAACTCCGCTTTAAGGAACACTCTAAGCATTTTAATACCCGACACTTTAAACCCCTTCCTGCCCAGGCCAATTTTCAGCTTTCAGCACTGTCACACTTTGAATGACAATTGGTTAAGCAACACTGTACCCAAAAAAAATGTTATCTTTTTTTTTCTTTAGACAGATAGAGCTCTTTTGGTGGTATTTATTCACCACTGCGTTTTTTATTTTTTGCTAATATAAGAGAATATTACCAGCAATTTTGAAAAAAAACAAACATGTTTTCTAGTTTTTGTTAATAAAATTTTGCAAATAATCTTTCTTCATATATTTAGACCAAAACTTATTCTGCTACATTTAAAATAACCCAAATCTGTGTATATTATTTAGTTTGTGTGAAAGTTGTAGCATCTACACACTATGGTGTATATATATATATATATATATATATATATATATATATATATATATATATATATATATATATATATATATAATTTGAAACTTGATCAATCCTGACGGCCTATCTAATTTTTTAAAGACCCTAAAATGGCCAGGATAGTACACAGAGCAGCCCGGATCCTTCTCTTCTCTGGTCCCTCTTCAGTGCTCCTGGCCCCTCCCTCCTGTTGATTGCCCCCCACAGCAAGCAGCTTGCTACGGTGGCAGCCGAGTTACAGCTTCTTATGTCCATTCAGACACAGAGTCCGACCCGGCCCCTCTCTCCCCTGATTGGCTAGCTTACTTTGATAGCAGCGGCAACCAGTGGCGCCACTACTGTGTCTCAGCCAATCAGGAGGGAGAATCTCGAATAGCTGAGACACTCATGGACACAAGTAAGAGGTATGGTGAGTTTTTGATGTAATTTTTTTGGAAAATAAGAAATTAAATAAAATGTGTTTTTGTTTTTTTAACATACTGTCACTAGTGCAGTACAGCATCATTATATGACTGGTGTGGCGGTGATCAGGAACACTGATGATAGTATATAGTTTGCCTGTTCTTGAACTTACAAGGTTGGGGATATAGAGGTTAGAATGGCGGCCGATGTTAGTCAGAGCAATGAGGTTGACATTGTGACAGGTGCAGTGGGGTCCCCTGATAGTTTCCTAGGACTGATTATGTGATTATAGTAGACGGACCCTCCCCATCAGGAAGTAGAAAGTGACTGGGATTCAGGTGCGAGTTTCTGGCAAACAGCAGGAGGTAAACTTCTGCAGTGAAGATTGATTAAATCCTTGCAAGAAGAGATTTTTTTGGGGACATTTTACTAACAGATATTAGACTTTATAGTTCCCAAGTGCAATTGAATCAACTTGGGAAATGCAAGGTTCAATACTGGACTTTCTAATTGATGCAATCACTTCAGATGCTACTGGTATAATATAAGAATATTCATTAGTCAGAAGTGTCAGTATTAGCACCCAGGGTACAGATGGACACCTCTGCACCTATATCTATTAAAGATAAAGGGAATTGCAAATGTTCTAATGTACTGTTTATGTTATGAATGTTTTTTTTTTCTTTGTATAGTTTTTAAGTGTATATGTCTATGAGAGCAGGCAGTACATATGCAAGTTCTAGTAACGCACAGTCATTAAGGTGTATTCTGAGCAGCAGTCTATAGACAGATATTAACTCTCTGCTTATAGTGACTCACCCACTGCCCTCACCACTCTTGCAACACTTGATACAATTGCTAGTGAACAGCAATTAAAGTGCAAAAGTGCTTCTTAGGGTGATGATAACCATAAAAGTCAACCACAGATATGTGTGACCATAAATTAGTCCATAAAGTGACAAACGTGCAATCGTCCTTCATATGTAGAAGTGTGGGAGAAATGGGCACTCACCAAACAGAAGAAAGTAGCTTGCTTATCGATTACACTGAAGGTGCCTGTGTTGATCTTCAGAAGGAGCCCGCTGTTAATGATGAGTGTTTGCGTCTCTCTCACCACCATACAGTAAGAAATCTAAATGATGTAGTATATCATTAAAATAATATCAAAATAATAGTTGAAGTTAATAGGGAAGGAACACTCGTGATGTGGCAAACATGAAAAATCTGTGCATCACTCCATCTTCCCCACAAGCAGTGCAAACTCACCAGACGGAATGGAATATCACGCCAAATACAACCCAATAAACGCAGCACTGCCTCCAAATTGTAGTACTAATAACATATATTATTTTAAGCTGGACATTTTAATAAACAATACTACATTATGATACCTTGTTTACTTTGTTTGGTATTATGATGTGGTGGGAGCGGCTGAGTGTCCCCTAAATACTTACCCATTGAGATCCTTTGAACAAGTGGATAGTGGAGACAGTGCTTCTGGTATTCCGTATACTCCCTGTTGTGTTTACTGGGTTGTATTTGCCGTGATATTGCATTCTGTCTGGTGAGTTTGCACTGCATGTAGGGAAGATGGAGTGATGTTCGGATTTGATTGGAGTGATGAGCTACAGAAGCTCTCTTTATTGGATTCTTCCAGAAGTGCATTTGTGAGGTCAGGCACTGATGTTGGGCGAGAAGTCCTGGCTTGCAGTTTCTGCTCTAATTCATCCGGGTTGAGGTCAGAACTCTGTGCAGGCCAGTCACGTTCCTCAACCCCAAACTCGCTCATCCATTTCTTTATGGAACTTGCTTTGTGCACTGGTCCAAATCATTTGGTGGAGAGGAGATTTTGGTGTGAGGTTGTTTTTCAGGGGTTGGGCTTGGCCCCTTAGTTCCAGTGAAGGGAACTCTTAAGGAGTTAGCATACCAAGACATTTTGGACAATTTCATGCTCCCAACTTTGTGGGAACAATTTGAGGGTGGCCTCTTCCTGTTCCAACATGACTACATACCAGTGCTCAAAGTCTTGACCTCAACCCAATAGAACACCTGTGGGGTGAATTACGGTGGAGGCTGCGAGCCAGGCCTTCTAGTCCACATTAGTGCCTGACCTCACAGAGAGAGGCGTATCTCTTTTGTAGATTGTTGATTGATGGTTGTGTGCGCCAATGGGAACGCTTTTGCTAGTATAAAATTATTTTAAAGTAAATTATTGTCTCCTATAGACAGTCATGTTATTGCTAAGCAAGTTGCCTTAGTATTGAGATCTCTATGGGTTAAGCTATTACTATCCCAGAGGAGGTACCCTGACATAGCACCTTTATAATGATGCTTCTTTGGTGTATGGGAGGTAATTAGCAGGAAAAGACATTGCCCTAAGCACTGTTAAATGCCATATTTAAAAAAAAAATATTTAAAACAAAAAACAAAAAAAAAACACCATCAATACCTTTGTCTATTACTCAGTCAATGAGTCTCTTTTATTGCTACAATGCAATAAGCCTTGCCAGTAGATTATTGAAAAAGCAGTCAATAAGACACAATCTCATATTTTTTAGTAGCTTGACAGAATCGAAAAGCAGAAATGTGATCAGTTTCTGTGACCTACTTGTATTATTCCTTTGCTTGAGGTTTTGTAAATACGCCAAGTGTGCAATAGGTCATAGGAAATTAGACTGATATAAGAAGTTGGGATCTGTGGAAACAACGTTTAAAGCATCGATACATCCAGATTGATATTCTAGTGATAGTGCAGTTACGTCGGCTAAGTCAGCCCCAGGGTTCTTGTAGGTTTTTGGGTACTTCAACAGGAAGATCCCCTGGAGAGAATTCCTGACTATATTACTGTTTGGGAGTTGCGAGTTATCATACCCCTTTGTGTATCCCAACACCTCCTGCTGTATCCTTTATTACAGTAGTGGTCAAACGTAGCTGACTTCTATCTATTGTAGAACAAACTGACCAGCAAAAGTGACAGTGACTGGCATCATGGCTGGGTTCACTCTACCTGTTTAGTCTCTTTGTATGATAGAGAATGTAGCAGGAGGTGTGGGAGTGAGTGACTCAGGACTCCTAGACATACCTACATTGTTTTGGGGAAAACTTTTTGAAAACCTGTGAAAAAAGGCATTGCTGAGTTTGTTTTTAAAAGTTTGAGCTGTAGATTGGTCATCTTGATTCTGATTTTACTACCTAGAGCAGTCTTTCTCAACCAGGGTTCCTCTCGAGCAGTGATCTCCAAGGTGCAACCCGTGGGCTGAATGCGGCCCTTTACTTGTGCTTATCTGTCCTTTGGGACATTATTCTTGCCACTGATAGAGGCACTATTCTTCCTACTGACACCAACAATGAGGCACTATTCCTTTCACTGGTATAAATGATGGAACACCATTCCTCCCACTGATCATGATGGGGCACCATTCCTCCCAATGACACCAATGATGGGGAACTATTTCTTCCACTGATACCAACAATGGGTTATAATTATTAACTTGTTTACTACCACTGAGCCTGAGGCATTGTAAGCTATTGGGTGAGAGTACTGGTCAGCAGACCTTTTTCGATTATGACTCTTCGACAGAATCCGGCTGAACGGCCGGCTTCTGTTAGACTGGCTGCTGTACACAAGGCCAATACCGCCCGACATTTGGCCCGTGTTGTAGGCTTTAGCCCAGGTTCACACTGAGCTGCAGGAATGAAGCTGTGCGAGTTCAGCTGAACTCGCAGGATTTCACACCTGCATGTCGGTCCTGATTTCAGCTGCGATTTCACAGACATCTGTGTGGGTTTCTGCACAGATGTCAATGGAAATTGCACCCCGAAATCGCAAAAAGTAGTACAGAAACGACTTTTTGAAATTGGTGTGGCGCCGCACCGATTAGGACGGTGCACTTACCGCGGATCTGACATGTCAAATCTTACCAATGTGAACCAGGGCTAACTCTCACTGATGCTGGGACATTTTCTACTTCCACTGGCCACAGTCTGGCCCCCCTAAGGACTGAGGGACAGTAAACTGGCTCTTTGTTTATAAAGGTTGGAGACTCCTTCTCTAGAGGTTCCTTGAGCAATACGCAATTTTCACCTCTCAGATAAAGTATCCACTGACATAAATTCTCTCTTTAGCCTATCTGTAAGGGTAGATTCTTCCCACTGACCACAAATCTAACCTTTGGCGCTGGCGCCTCACGGCCCTTTAAGGGTTTTTAGATCCCGAGAGATGGCGTGGATGTTCTGATCATGTGACTGCCATTATTGGCTGTCACAGTGGTCACATGATCGGAAAGCTCCCGATTGCAACTAAAGATCGGGAGCTTTCTATTAGCTGAGTCGGGAGTGCGCAGGGTGCGTGCTCTCGGCACAGCTCTGTTTATTTTTAGCTACGCATATATGCAGCACCTCTGTGTTAAGGCCCACCGAGAGACCGCATATATGCGTATGGCCGGCAGGAAGGAGTTATTCTTCCCACTGCCCATCTACCTGATGTGCCATGAGCTGCAGGTGTAGAAATTATTAGCAGGGATTCCCTGAGACAAGAAAGTTATTTCAGTGTTGAGGAGGTTGAGTTCCTCAGTGTTAAAGAAGTTGAGAAAGGCTGACCAAGAAAGACCCTGACCTGGTGCAAACATGTAGTAAGGAAAGTTCAGACTTTGCTGGCTGCATGCTTTTTCTGATCAGGGATTTGCTAAATGATGATGCCTGGATGACAGTCCTAAAGCTTATGTTTGTTTAAAAACCAACCTACCAAAGGCAGTTCCATGTTCCTGTTCTTACAGGTTCACTTTAATAGCTCAGATACTGCTCAGTCAAGATCACATTTAGGCACAAAACTGCAACAATGCATCTTCTTTTGTGTTTGTTTGTGGTTTTATCTAGCAAGAGGGAATTGTTACATCATACATTTCCGTTTTTATTATTAAGAAAAAAAAATACTGAGAAGTCTCATGTGTGAAATATATTACTCACACATTTAAAGTGGAACTACACTGTATGTGAGCATCTCAACGCAAACCAAAAACGCTATTTAATTCATTTTTGTTATTCAAAGCAAACTCCCATCCATCAATGTCTCCATGCTTTATTTTGTTGAGAAATACATCCTCCTACAATTTCTGGCTGTGGTCATCTTGAATAAGGGCTGATGGTTCGTGTAGCATTTACTTTCTGGAATTCAGCCTCCCATAGCTCAGGCATGCAGGCAGGAGGGTGTGCTTAGATGAGAAAACCCCTCCTCCCCTCCTGAAGACTCCTGGGATGTATGACATAATTTTCCTAGGCATGGAAACCCGGAAGTAACTGAAGAAATGTATAAAAAAAAAGTTTAAACCCAGTAAATATGATATACCGTATATACTTGAGTATAAGTCGAGTTTTTCAGCACATTTTTTTGTGCTGAAAGTACCCTCCTCAACTTATACTCGAGTCAAGCATTTTTCTGCAGCAAAAAATTTCATTTTCTGAACCAAATTTGGGGTCCCGTATCTCAGGGCCACTTTGTGCTAGGAACCCCAAATTTGGTGTGCAAACCCAGTGGAACCACAATATATCCAAAGCTGGGGTTCCTAGCCCCAAGTGGCCCCGAGATACGGGGCCCCAAAATCAGTTCGGAAAATGTCATTTTCTGCTGCAGAAAAGTGCTTGACATTTTCTGAACCGAATTTGGGGCCCCATATCTCAGGGCCACTTGATGCTAGGAACCCAAAATGTGGTGTGCAAACCCAGTGGAACTGGTACCACAACATATCCAAAGCTGGGGTTCCTAGCCCCAAGTGACCCCGAGATACGGGGCCCCAAAGCCGGTTCGGAAAATGTCATTCTCTGCTGCAGAAAAATGCTTGACATTTTCTGAACCAATTTTTGGGGCCCTGTATCTCGGGGCCATTTGGTGCTAGAAACCCCAGCTTTGGATATTTTATGGTGCTAGTTCCATTGGGTTTGCACAACAAATTTGGGGTTCCTAGTACTAAGGGGCCCCGAGATACGGGGCCCCAAAGTCGGTCAACTGTGTCCATCTGCAGCAATGTCATTTCGGGACCCTTTGGGTTCAGAGACCCCAAATTTTGGCTGCAGCTAGGGGGCATCTAGGAACCCTTAACTACAGAGTTTGAAGTTCAGGGGACCTATGGCTGCAAATGGGCACAGTGAGGCTGCAAATGGGCACAGTGAGGCTACAAATGGGGCATTGTTGACCCTCTTTTCCACTTACAGTAGCTGTGCATTTCTCACCCTCGTCTTATACTCGGGTCACTAAGTTTTTCCCATTTTTTTGTGGTAAATTAGGGCCTCGACTTATACTCGGAACGATTTATACTCGAGTATATATGGTACTTTCCTATTTATTTACTAATGCCAGCAGCATGAGGATTAAAATGATTCGATGTTGATTGAGAGAGAGAGTGAAGTTCCACTTTAACTAGCCAACGATAAATATCACATCTGTGTAAAGACTGTTATTAGATCCAATTTGGTGTCGGCAGTGCATTCTGGGACGTTGCAACGGCAAAAATGTTCTGAAAAAACTATTTTTACTTGCATTTGCCAACAAATAGCGTCTTGCAGATGTTCTCTTGACTAGTTTTCTCATGTTAAAAGTAGTGGGCAAAACTTTTTTTTTTTTTTTTAATTTTGAATAGAGGCCCCTTTTACACTGGGGCGGTGGGGGCGACGGCGGTACAACAGCGCTATTTTTAGCGCTGCTGTACCGTCGTTCTTGCAGCGGTATTCGGCCGCTAGCGGTGCGGTTTTACCCCCGCTGGCGGCCGAAAAAGGGTTAAAATCCCTCGTACAGCGCGGCTATAGCCGTGGTATTGCCGCAGTATAGCCGCGCTGTCCCATTGATTTCAATGGGCAGGAGTGGGGAAGGAGCGGTGAATACACCGCTCCTTCCCCGCTCCAAAAAAGCGGTTTGCAGGACTTTTTTCACCGCCCTGCCTGCGCACCGCTTCAGTGTGAAAGCCCTCGGGCTTTCACACTGAACAAACAGCGGAGGCTGTTTAGGGGCGGTTTTCAGGCGGTATTTTTAGCGCAATACCGCCTGAAAACCGCTCCAGTGTGAAAGGGGCCATAGGGAGGGTATTTAATCCTTGTCAAGTTTTTAATTTTTTTTTCCATCTGTGTCCCATTGCAGAGATTTCCCTTAACTTCCTGTCTTATAGCCAAACAGGAAGTGAGAGAAAATCTCGGCAAATTAACGTAATTCTCTAGGGAACACCATAACTAGTGTCTCCATTTCACTTCGGTTACTTTTTTGGGGACAACCCAAAATGTCGGATTTTCTTTAACTTTCAGTGATAATGGTAAACAGGATAAATAGAGAGGGTGAATCTCCTTAAAGCAGTAGTAAACTTTCTTATAAAAAAAAAAACATGGGCACTGGGTGGTTTAAGCCATAATTTGCTAGTATGCACCACTGTAACCGCTTACATCGTCAACCGGTGTGCATGGAAGTCCTGCCTATGGCATTGAGCTCTGAAGGGACGGCATGAGTATGTCACCTCTTCAGAGCGCATGTGCAGGTGACGTCACCGGCTTTATCCCGTTTAAATATCTCCTTAACACCGCAAGTTTAGTTGATATTAAAATATAACTAAAGAAAAAACCTTTTTTCTAGTTTTGGATAAAGTGCAGAGGGATTAGAATACCTGTTGGGTTTTTATTGCGCCCCTATTAAAGAGACACAACCCTCCCTATTTGTCCTGTTTACCATTATAATTAAAATTGAAAGTAAACGAACATCCCAAATTTTGGGTTATCCCTAGAAATGTAATGGGGGGGGGGTCTTCCAATGAGGATGCTAGTTCTGGTGACCTGGGGTCCCCAAGGAATTACCTTTTGTAAGGATTTCCTCCCACTTCCTGTTTGTCTATGGGATAGGAAGTGATGGGAAATCCCTGCAATGGAACACCGATGGCAAAAGGAAATAAAAAATCTTACAGGGGTTAGAACCCTCTCTTACTTTATCCAAAATGAAGAAAAAAAGTTTCTACTTTAAGAAATCCTGTTTGCATCATCCAAATAATTTGAAAAACCTGAAGCAAATCCGCCTAGAAAAAGGGGCTGTACAAAACTACTATAGACTTGCCCCAAAATACTGACTGGCCTGCTGCATTGTGAATACAGGAGGTCAGGCGCTTAGCACAGGTGCCATTCACAGAATGCATTGCATTTTCTGAATGAATACAAGGTGCTCTCTGATTGGATGAGATGGAGAGGCAGGGCGGTGACATCACAAACATTACATGCACACAGTGTACAGAGAAGATTCTGTAGGAACTTACTTCCAGCAAGATCCTGGATAAAATGATACTTTATGGCCGTGTTCATGAGCCCTTAGAAATAATTTTGTGTTTGACTAAAGAAAGAACTGGTGAAGACTCTGAATACTTGTGCAAGGCAGTGCGTGTGACTAAGTAAAGTTGAATGTTTCTAAATGCCCAGAGGGTTACAGGCAGATAGAAAACTGGATGTGGTGGAAACTATGCAGCTGTTTGACGCAATCCGTTTCATATGGCTTTATTTATTTATATTGTGTGTATTCAAACCTTGGATTCATATGCATGCAAGGTTTGTGTTTTTGGTTTTACAGACACCTCCATATCCTTTTCATGTTCCAGCATCATTTGTAGTTTCTCACTCTATGCCTACAGTAGTGGCTGCATTCTGCGGAATCATGATGTTATGACCGACGGCAATTCTTCTATTCAGATTTCAATTTCTAATGAATAAAAATGTATATGAAATCAAATATTTTTTTGGGGCCAGACAGAAACTCAAGTGGTTGTAAACCTCAGACATGAAATATGAACAAAACATATCTCTCTATAGCAGAGGTCTCCAAACTGCGGCACGAGGGCGAGGTGTGACCCTTTGCTAGCCTTTGTCCGGCCCTTGGGGCACTATTCCTCCCACTGACCCCAACAACGGGGGAACTATATCTTCCACCAATACCAATGATGGGATACTATTCCTCCTACTAATAGGGGCACTACTCCTCCTATTGACCACCTACCCTGAGGACATATTTATTTTCACTAATGCTGGACCCATGACATTTTCTGCCCCTGCTGGCCACAGTCTGGCCTTCCTATATATATATTATTATAGAACAATAAAATGGCCCTTTGTTTGAAAAGTTTGGAGACCCCTGCTCTATAGTGTCATTTCTGTCTGCTGCCTGCTTGCTCTGCTATCAGCATGTATCGTTTCTGACAAGTTTTCCTGACACCAAAAGTAAAATAGTGACAGGTAAAGGACCTCCCCGTGATTGACATCCTCAGCTCTGTTCCTGTGTGCTGTGTGGAGGAGGGTGTGTCCCTTCCCTCCAATCAGCTCTCAGAGCTCTCCTCACTGAGCTCTGCAGAGTGTAAGTTCAGCTCTTTGCCCCTTTTTGTAAAAAAAAAATTTCAGACAAGCTCTATAAATTCAGCACTTTCAGATTTAGAAAATAGATGGCTGTAGAGAGACAGGTACAACTTACGTGGGAGGATTTGTTTTATGTCTGTGCATCCCCCGGAGCCAGTCACTTCACTGGGCATATGTATGGGTTTACATTCACTTTGAGTTCTTTTGAGTGTATTATGGTTGGTTCTAGCCTTCTCAATGTAGTCATATGTTGCTGGAACACATCTTTACTATATTTACAAGACAAAGGTGATCCTTGGAGAGATAGACTTCCCTGGGATCTTGTGTGATTTTCAAAGTAGATACAACACAGTGCAGTTATCCCCATAATCAGCTCTTGTTTTGTGGCGGTGTGTTTTTTTTAATTGATATTTCAAGTTATTCCATCGTCTTTTCCCCCATTTTTTTAACTCTATACCTATACACCTGTTTTAAGTATGTTGGGGCCTCTTTCACATGGGAGGCTGGGGATAGAAAAAATAGGTGGTTGCGAAACCGTCTTGCTGCCCCCCGATCACACATCTAAAGCCTACCATACAGCTGGAGGGGGTAGTTCACATTTTGCAACAAATTCAACGCTGCATGTTGAGTTGACAATCGACTCTGCTCCGCAACTGGGAGCCAAATGCTTGGCTCACAAATGCAGCACATTAGTTCCATTGTAAACTGCCATTTAGCAAAAAAAAAAAAAACAGTCATTCATGAGGATTGCCTCCTGAACACTTGATAACGGCTGCTTAGCCGCATTCTGAAAGACTCCCACTGACGCCAACGACGGGGCACTATTCCTCCCACCGACGCCAACGATGGGGTACTATTTTTCTCCCACTGACGCCAACAATGGGGCACTATTCCTCCCAACGATGGGGTACTATTTTTGTCCCACTGACGCCAACAATGGGGCACTATTCCTACCACCGCTGCCAACGATGGGGCACTGTTCCTCCCACCGACGCCAACAATGGGGCACTGTTCCTCCCACCGACGCCAACGATGGAGCACTGCTCCTCCCACCGACGCCAACGATGGGGCACTGTTCCTCCCACCGACGCCAACGATGGGGCACTGTTCCTCCCACCGACGCCAACGATGGGGCACTGTTCCTCCCACCGACGCCAACGATGGGGCACTGTTCCTCCCACCGACGCCAACGATGGGGCACTGTTCCTCCCACCGACGCCAACGATGGGGCACTGTTCCTCCCACCGACGCCAACGATGGGGCACTGTTCCTCCCACCGACGCCAACGATGGGGCACTGTTCCTCCCACCGACGCCAACGATGGGGCACTGTTCCTCCCACCGACGCCAACGATGGGGCACTGTTCCTCCCACCGACGCCAACGATGGGGCACTGTTCCTCCCACCGACGCCAACGATGGGGCACTGTTCCTCCCACCGACGCCAACGATGGGGCACTGTTCCTCCCACCGACGCCAACGATGGGGCACTGTTCCTCCCACCGACGCCAACGATGGGGCACTGTTCCTCCCACCGACGCCAACGATGGGGCACTGTTCCTCCCACCGACGCCAACGATGGGGCACTGTTCCTCCCACCGACGCCAACGATGGGGCACTGTTCCTCCCACCGACGCCAACGATGGTGCACTAGTCCCCCCACCGACGCCAACGATGGGGCACTGTTACCGAAGCCAGGACATTTTCTACTCCTACAGGCCACAGTCTGGCCTCTCTAAAGTCTGAAGAATAATAAACTGGCTCTTTGTTTAAAACATTTGAGGGACCCTGAAGTAGCCTATCCAGCACTCATTTTGATGATGTTGTGTGAAGATATTCCCACCTGACCAATTGGTTGGATATCTGGCAAAAGTTCTGTGTTAAATTGTGCATTTTCATTGAGTTTACATTTTGAGTTCTTATTTTATAATTTAACATTGATTTTAATATTTTTTTCTTTGGGTGACTTTAACATACTGTATTTGCTGTAGCAGAGATTGATCATTCTTTTGCATATATGGATTTGTGGATGCTTCCTCCAATAAAAGTAAAAATCCCTGCTATACAGCTGCTGAGATAATTGATAAGCCCAAGCCAAGTCCACTGCTAAAGCTATGAGCTGTCTATGGAAGAAAGCATCTTGGTAGACTGATCTCAGGGAAAAGGGTGGTCAGTCATATTGAGTATTTTGGGGGAAAGGTTATTGCTTTGTCCAGAAATAAATAACAATATTTCTCTATAGGCATAAACATGCATTATTGAGCTACCCTAACATGCAGTCAGATCTTGCTTGCATATTTAACAAACTGTCTAAAATGAATGATCAGCTGTACATGTGCATAGAAAGAGACCACCAGTAAAAAGGTAAGTTGTTAATGAAGCAAAGTCTGTATATGTAATAAACAAATATGACAGCCCCATGTACATACAGAATATCATGACAAAACATACATGAAAGCTTTTTCAGTTATTAACACACATTGGGAAGGCTTTCTACATTAGGCTGATCACATCTGTGTATATATTTAGGACGATTAAAGATTCCCTTTAAGAGAGTGTGGGCAGCCTGTGGATAACAATTAGCAGAGCCTTTTATTTCTATCATAGTCAATAGATAGCAGATCTTCCTGTGTGTAACAATTACTAGAGCTCCTTTGGTTTCATTAGTTTTCAGGCTGTTGCTGTAGTAACATTGCTGTTTTTATTGACTTGGTTGTTTTGTCTTTTAGGTGGATGAAGGTGCTGCATTAGAGCAAGCCATAAAATTCTGCCAACTTCAGATGGGAGCAGCTGCACAGAAGCAGGTAGGTTCTCGGCATTAGAAAGTAGACTTTCTTAGTACATATAATATTAAATTTCCAATTTGTATCTCCTGTGTAGGTTGTGGAATACAGGTAAATGCACTATCAGTAAAACACCCATACTTACTGCACTGAGCAGATAATACTATCTAATGAGAACTACCATAGGGTGCTTGGCTCATCATGTTTGGTGACATGGGTATATAGCATGTCTGCTACCATAGAAGCATCATAAACCAACAAGGAATTATCACTATTGTTCTTGCAATTAAATTCCACAGAGGAGTCATTTTTTGGGCTGATCAATAAGAATGCAGCCTAATCAATCTAAAAGAACTAGAGAGTGGTCAGGATTATCGTTGCTTGATCTCTAAAAGGGTTACCATCTCTGTACTACGTGAAACTTTAAAATGGACCCACAAGGAAATCTCAAAAGAAGATTTCTTTTAAAACCTGGCCTGTATTATTTTATAAAATGAGAACTCTGTAAATGGAGTGATTTTCTCCAATAAGCACATTTCTGTATCCCTTTGGTGTCTGGCCTCTTGACCAATGCATAGACACATTGGACGATAAGAGATTATTGTCAGGAGACTATTCCAGCAGGGCTCCTGACAGGGTGGTTGTACCTTTTTTAAAGTGCTATGTCCTATTTTTAAATACCCTTTAATGAATTTTAATGCACAAAAACACAATATACTACCCAATTGTTTGATAAAAAATAAAAGATGTTACGCCGAGTAAATAGATACCTAACATCATGCTTTAAAATTGCGCACACTTATGGAATGGCGACAAAGAATGGTACTTAAAAATCTCAATAGACGATTTAAAAGCCTTTACAGGTCACCTGTTTAGAGTTACACAGGAGGTCGGGTGGTTGAATCATTTATCTCGCTATAATGGTCATGATACCTCACATGTGTGGTGCAAACACCATTTACATGCATGACCTATGCATGCGTTTGCCTTTGTGTGCAAGCATGGTAGAATGGGGCGCTTAAAAAAAAAATAGTTTTTATTAAAAATGTTTTGTTTTTATACGGTTCATTTAAACTTTTTTTATTATGTTTATTGCTATCATAAGAAATGTAAACATCCCTTGTGATAGCAGTAAGCAGTGGTCTTCTATACTGAGACATCTAGGGTCTATTAGAGATCCTCTGCCCTGAAAGCATTTGATCAAAACAAGATCGGTTTGAGCAGATGCTTTTTCCAAGCCATAAATTACTTGTTTACATTCTGCAGAAACTAGAAGTGAGAAAATACTTGTCGCTTCCGTTTTCTCATATCATAGAGATGATCGGGGACATTACAGTCACTGATCAGCAGTATGGTAAGCCGGCAGAACCGCGTGCTTCAATCTCGGCTCCCCGGTGGGATGGGAGAGCCCAGAGAGGTGCCGGGGGGGGGGGCGACTCCTCCCGCCACCTATAAAACCAATCCAGTGGCTAATTAGCCACTAGGATTACTGTTACAAAACATGTAATTGTGTATTCCAGTCGGCAAGTGGTTAAAGAGGGTAATGATTTCACTGTCGGGGAGAATTATTATTGTTATGTTTCAGCTGTCTTTTTTTTTGTAGTGCAGGGTTGGATCAGATGCAGTGAGCAATTCAGATGCCATGTGTAATGAAATCGAAGAGGGTATTAGATAAGAATGCTTCCAAGAAAAAATTTAATTATTTTTTTGTTTGCAAGATTCAGTGAATTAACATGGATGGGTCACACTGTTGCTTACATTACTTGGCTGACTGGAATCTGAACGGGAAAATGCTGTTTGCATACAGAACAATGTTTATGACTAAATACTGGACTGTATTAATATATGGCAATGCAAGTTGAATAACTGCAGCACACTGTCCCATGTTACATAGTTTTATAGTAGGTGAGTTTGAAAAAGGACACAAGTCCATCAAGTTCAACCTATATGTGGGATTATATGTCAGTATTACATTGTATAACCCTGTATGTTGTGGTCGTTCAGGTGCTTATTAATAGTTTTTTGAAACTATTGATGCTCCCCGCTGAAACCACCACCTGTGGAAGGGAATTCCACATCCTTGCCACTTTTACAGTAAAGAACCCTTTACGCAGTTTAAGGTTAAACGCTAAGAAATATTAGGAAGTTAGGGTGTAGTGAAACAATTACGTAAGAGATGCTGTACTGAACAGTAAAGCATATGTGCAAAAACCATAAGTGAAGTGAAATGAACAAACACAGTATAAAGTGTCCACATATGGTAAATGGATGATTCCAAACTCAAATTAATAAGAGGAACTGGTATGGACCAAAAAATGATGTGAGACTGGAAATTAAAGTCAATGGTGCACGGTGTGGATCTGTGACTGTGAGTCAACAACGGGGTACAGAACTTCCGTAGCTGTAAACCAACATCTCGATATGGGGCATCAGAATGAAAACATCAGGAAGTAAGATAAGATGGGTACTCTTACCAGATGACGTGGACTCCACTGTCGTATGACATGGAGTCAATGGTGCATGGAGCCAAACCTAGGCTGGAAAACGTTATTTGGAACAGTGGAACCTCTGTCTCACTTCTCGACTTCTCTGGTGGGGTGAAGAAACATCAGGAAGGGCCGCCAACTGGATATCAGCCAATAGACCTCAAGGATGTGTTCCAAGGAGAAGCCGGGGACAGATTTGATCCAGACCCCGTGATGGAAGTAGGGCAACTGGAAAGCAGTTTCTTGCATCGGGGTAATATGCAAATAAAAAATAAAAAGCTTCTGCATAGTGCAGGTAAACCAGGGATTTTTATTTCTAAAAATACCATACAGAAAATGGATAAAAGTGATCACAATTGAAATAAAATCTAAGCAGCATCTCTTACTTAATTGTTTCACTACACCTTAACTTCCTAATATTTCTTAGCGCTGCATTTTTTTTCCCCCAGTTATTTTATTGAGTGCCTAAGTGTCCATACTCCCTTCCGCGAAAAAGTTTTATCCCTATTGTGGGGTCACCAGTATGGTATTTGGAAATTGAAATCATATCCCCTCTCAAGCGTCTCTTCTCCAGAGTGAATAAGTTCAGTGATCGCAACCTTTCCTCATAACTAATGTCTTCCAGTCCCTTTATTGGTTTTGTTGCCCTTCTCGCTCCATTTCCAACACATCCTTCCTGAGGACTGGTGCCCAGAACTGGATAGCATACTCCGGGTGAGGCCGAACCAGGGTCTTGTAGAGTGGGAGAATTATTGCTTTATCCCTGGAGTTAATCCCCTTTTTAATGCTGTGTTAGCAGCAGCTTGGCATTGCTGAGCCTATCATCTACTAGGACCCCCAGGTCCTTTTCCATCCTTGATTCCCCCAGAGGTTCTCCCCCCAGTGAGTAGATTGTATTCATATTTTTGCCATCCAAATGCATTATTTTACATTTTTCCACATTAAACCTCATTTGCCATGTAGTTGCCCACCCCATTAATTTGTTCAGATCTACTTGCAAGGTTTCTACATCCTGCGAAGAAGTTATTGCCCTGCTTAGCTTAGTATTGTCTGCAAATACTGAGATTGAACTGTTTACCCCATCCTCCAGGTCGTTTATGAATAAATTAAATAGGATTGGTCCCAGGTCAGAACCCTGGGGGACCTCACTTTCCACCCCTGACCATTCCAAGTACTCCCCATTTATCACTACCCCCTGGACTTGCCCTTGTAGCCAGTTTTCAATCCATGTACTCACCCTACGGTCCATGCCAACGGACCTTACTTTGTACAGTAAATGTTTATGGGGAACTGTGTCAAATGCTTTTGCAAAATCCAGATACACCACGTCTACGGGACTTCCTTTATCTAGATGGCAACTCACCTCCTCATAGAAGGTTAATAGATTGGTTTGGCAAGAACGATTCTTCATGAATCCATGCTGATTACTGCTAATGATACCGTTCTCATTACTAAAATCTTGTATATAGTCCCTTATCATCCCCTCCAAGAGTTTACATACTATTGATGTTAGGCTAACTGGTCTGTAATTCCCAGGAATGTATTTTGGGCCCTTTTTAAATATTGGTGCTTTTCTCCAATCAGCTGGTACCATTCCAGTCAGTAAAAATTAGGAACAATGGTCTGGCACATACTTGACTGAGTTCCCTAAGTACCCTTGGGTGCAAGCCGTCTGGTTCCGGTGACTTATTAATGTTAAGTTTTTCAAGTCTATTCCTAATTCTGTCCTCTGTTATCCATGAGGGTGATTCCTGTGATGTGTCATGAGGATAAACACTGCAGTTTTGGTTACTGAAGCCCCCCGATTCCCTCGTGAAGACTGAGGAGAAGAATAAATTCAATACCTTTGCCATCTCACCATCCTTTTGTAACCAGATTCCCTTCCTCATTCTTTATGGGGCCAATATGGTCCGTCTTTTCCAATTTCTTGGGATTTTTTTTGCTCCCCTCCGCTATGTGTGTCTTTCATGTTCTATCTTAGCCGCCTTAATTGCACCCTTACATTTCTTGTTGCATTCTTTGTAAAGTTTGAATGCTGATGATGATCCCTCAGTCTTGTATTTTTTAAGGCCTTCTCCTTTGCTTTTATATGTTTCAGGAGCTGCAGGTAGGACCAACCAAAATAATTTTGCAGCTCTGTATACAGTTGTTTCATCTTCATATAAAAGGTGTTGCCCTTACTCCACCTCACCTGTAGGCTGTTTATAATACAGCGTGAAGCATGATGTATTTCTATAGAGATTGCATCCAGCTGATTGTAATGGAAATCCTTTTTCTAGCAGTAACTGAAATGTGTTCCCCAACACATACTGCAACCAACAGTTGGCCGCAGTCAGGTAGACCTCAATGATTTCCTGCCCTATATTATAGCCAACCCATGGATGATGTTAGTCCCTGACCTCCCAAAGAAAGGCAAATGAGTTTGCCATGCAGTGTGCACGTGACCTAAAGTAAATTAGATTGTATGATTGCTAATGAATAATTTCTTTAAAAAAAAAAAAAACAATGAAACAAAAATTTCAACACTTAATTGTTTTCGGGTAGTATGATCTATAGATAAAACTTTTATTGTAATCAGTAAAGCCAGCCATAGATGGAATGATTTGCTGGTGGATAACACAATGGCTCCCGCGGAGCCATTGTGTTATCCACCAGGGGTGGGGGAAGCTATCCCTGCCAGGAGAACACAGAGACCATAATAGCCGCTGGCAATAATGGCATGTAATATCCGACATGCTGGTTGTACCCAAGTTGATCGATCGATCAACTTGGGTACATTCAGGTTCCCATACATGGTTTGAATCTCTGCCAGTGCCTGCTGAACCGGCTAAGATTTAAACCATCTATGGCTGGCTTAACTCAGTGTTTTGTAATAGTATGTTGTTATGGCACTGACATTGCTCCTACAAACCTCTTGCAACCTTCTCCTACACCCCAGCTTTTCACGACCAATGCAAGAGACTTCAGTGTTTGGGATCTGAAGTGACTAAAAGTCTATAGTTAGATCATAAACACATCCAGAATCCTGTGATGTTGCTGCTCTTCTCTTCTTCTCATCTTTGGAACATAGACAACTGCTGAGGGAATCAGACAGTACTTTTACTACTCAATCAAAGGAAAGTTGTTGAATTGGACAGTTGGTATTGTTGTGAGAGATTCTGCTGTGTATGGTCAACATAACCTCTGTGATTGTGAGATGCTGAGTTGTGTAACTTAGCAGATGCACTGATCAAAAGAGAGCATATTTCTGGCCAAATTGTTTGTCTATGTGTAAGTATCTGATCGAGCTGCACAGACCTTGCTATTTTATAGCAGTATGTGCCATAGCATTTATTCTGCAATCAATAGCCTGGTGGTACAGCCTGTACACAGAGATGGAACAAGTATTGTATCCTGGACACTTAATAATCAGTGTTTGCCATCAGTGATATTTGTATGGCATGAAATAGTAAACTAATCAAACTTTTTTTTAAAGCTTACTTTAATGAGGCTGGGTGTATGCTTTACCTTCCAATATTCTCAGTCTAAAAAGGCAGGCGCATATAATTATTTGTGTGGTTAAAGCATATCTAAACCCAAGAACAAAAATTTTATATATTGCTGCTTATCAATCCATGGATTTGGTGTCTGCATTATTTTTCTTTTATCAGACATTATTTCCTTTTTTTACCTGCAACACACTTCCTGTCTTAGGACCCTTTCACACGGGCAGACCGATCAGGTCCACCTGTCAGTTTTTCCAGTCCTCAGTCTCCTCTATGGAGCGGCGGGTGTCCACGGACATGTGTCTGTTGACACCCGCCAACATCTGACCTGATCCTCTCCATTGAAAACAGACGAATGGGGACGTTCCCCATGAGTCTGGCAGATCGGATGGCAATCGGGTGTAAAAGGACAGGGGGTCCGTTTACAACTGCCTATAGAGAAGATAGGCTGTGTCCATTTCCGCTCTGCATAAATGGAGTGGACACGAACCAGCCATCCGCCTGCTCAGTGGGGATCAGCAGACCGATTCCATGCTGAGCAGGCAGACTCCAACAGAGCCCGTCCTGTGTGTAGAGGGACCTTGGGTGACAACATTTACTTGCTCTTCTGTGTCAGGGCAACAGAAACAAGATAGGGACATGGTTCTGTAGTCTACAGAGGACAATGTAGTTATGTAATTGCTAATAGTTAGCACAGGCAGGGAGCCAAGGGGGGTGATTCTTCCATCCTCCTTACTTGTGTGGATGGAGGAATCTGTTGTTAATCCACTGGCTGAAAAAAAAAATACCTGTATGGCCAGCTTTAGTTTTTAAATTAAAAGAATGGTATTAAGTGCACTCTGATTTTGCTATCTGGGAGAAACCTTTTGCTATAAAGCCAGGAAATGCTCTTCTGTTATCTGGTTTATCAGTGAGAGCTCTGTGTGGCTTGTGGCTTGCAACGTTAATGCCGTTTGTAAAAAGAGGTATTTACCATTTCCTGAGTGACAGCGCTGTTCTGAAATGGCAAAATAGCTATGAGGTTATTGGCTATGAGAGTGAAGCATCTTCCATCTTTTACTAAATATGATCTTGTGAGAAGCTTCTAAGAAGAAGCTTTCGCGAGCCGATTGGATAATTCTGCATGAACTTTTGTGAAGGGACAAACCCGAAAATTCTTCTCGTATGATACAAGATCATACGATTTTTGTTTAATCAATACAGTATTCATCAAAAAAAAAATCAGAAGAGCAAGACCACGCGTGCTTGGAAACGAAAGAATACATTACGATACAACACATTACATCATTTCCGAAATTGTATTCTGTTGTACGAGAATTGTAACTTTAGTAACCTCTTCATTTTTAATATGAGACTAACATGCAAAAAATAAATGATTATTCGTCTGGTGTTCTCAATATGTGTACAAGGCTTTAGACTGGAACCTATACTCAGGATCTGGCACTAACTTAAGCCTGGAGCTTGGATATTTCCCACAGCCTCACTAGGTGAGATCATCAAGGTGGGCATGAATACAGGATATGATCAGCAAGCTTTGGGGACTTGAAAGGTCTATGCTCTTCATAGAGCTGAAGAGACAAAGAACTGTGAATGTCTAACTGCAGGAGCACCTTTTGTATTGGCCTTGTAGAAGGGTGCAGAGACAGAAATTGCTGCAAGCAAAATCGTTTCAGTAAAGTCTACTAATGATATAAGAAGTCCACCAGCATTTGGCTTTTACTGTGAGAACTACAATAGAAAAAACTTCCAAGTATTTCCTTCGAACATTGACTAGGCCATGTCCATTCTTCTTGTCAACTCTAAACTGACATTTCTGCTGATCATTACATATGTTGGTATTTTTGTGTACCATTTTGTGCAGGTTTGGGGTACCCATTCATGACAGCATAATGCATTCAATCATAGTGTTCTTCACCTGGCTGATAGGGCTGATCAAAGCTTGAAGTTGTATAAACCTCTCTAGACCTTTCCAATCACATAAAAACATTTTTGTATGTGCTAATACATGTGTTGTATGTGCTTTTGCCTCCTCGTGCAGGTTAGCGCTCTGATGCTCTTGTACTGTCTTTTATTCATTTCTGTAAGTGCAGTATATACAGGACTATTATCTAAAGCAGGCAGGTAGTCAAAGATCACCGGGCACAGTGTCGCCCCCCTCACACCTGATTAAACGTTTGCCATACTACTAGGCCACAATCGCGTGCATTGCACGGCAATCATGAGTTTAAATCAGGTGGTGAGGAGGCAACATATCGCCTCCCCACCACCTGTCAAACAGACTCGGTTTGCTTTTCGGAGAAGTAGCAGTGCCTGCTGCATTTGTGAATGAGCCCTTAGTTGTATTCGGCAGCGGCACCCTTAGAGCTCATTCACACAAAGTTGGGGGGTGGTAAGACTTGCAGTTGATTAGCAAATTTACTGGCACCAGTCCCTACCCGTTTAGCTGCTGAGGCAGCAGCCAAAGCTGTACACGTGCCACAGCAGGAATTAAGCCTCCTATTGCTTTTGGTGGGTGCTACCGCCTGCCAAACGTGTCCCATTCAAGTAAATGGGGTCACTCTGCAAGTGCCCCGCAATTGCATGATTCTGTGGGGTCCAAGGGGTTAAAGCAGGTGGTAAAAAATGCACCACGATGCTGCCTGCTTTAACTCCGTGTTTGATGTACTGCATAAAGCAATGCATTTGCAGAGCGGCCTCCTTCACTTAAATGGGTAATGCTTGGCAGTTGCTACATCCACCTACCATGACTGGGTGTATAATTCCTGCTGCAGCTGCGACGTGTGTACACCCCTGGCCACTGCAGCTGAAGGGAGTGCGGTTGGGGCATTGGTGGTAAAAACACATCTTAGCTATGGGCTTTTACCACCCCACCAACCCCCCCCCCCCAAATGACAAATGTAAATGAACCCTTACTGTTCTGAGCTCCCTTACTGTTCTGAGCTTGTTATAAGGCTGCTTTTACACTATTGTACTGTGGTTTACCTGCACCGCAGATGCAGCGCAGTGCATCTGCAACTTTCATGGGTGAGTTACGCTTTGCTATATACTTCTATTATATCCTGCAGTTGTGGTGCACTTTCTGAAAGCGCACCAAAACTCCTGCATTCAGAAAGTGCACCAAACCTGCAGAATATAATTGAAGTCTATGTCTAAGCACAGCAAACAGTCAGGAAAGCTGCAGGTACACTGCACATATTCCATGGCAGCAGTTTGTGTGTTTTTCTGTTTGCCTGTTTTTTTCTCTGGCTCTAATGTCTTCCAGTCTATGGCAGCTGGAGCGCATTGGTGTTCCAAGCTTTCTGCTTTCTCTTGCGGCTGGGCGTCCCTGGGTTGCTCCTGCCCATGGGCTCAGCGCATGCGCACTGGGGGCGCCGGTGGCATCATTTTAGTGGAGAAATGCAATCAGCGGTTAGTACTGTTGATATTGGGATTTATCTGTGGGAAGCTTGCAGCAGTGTCCCTCAGGCTCGGTTCACACTAGGGGCGGCACGACTTGCAGGTCGCCTCACTGAGGCGACCTGCACACGACTGCCTGGGCGACTTGCAAAACGACTTTTGTATAGAAGTCTATGCAAGTCGCCCCAAGTCGCCCCCAAAGTAGTACAGGAACCTTTTTCTAAGTCGGAGCGACTTGTGTCGATCCCCTTAGAACGGTTCCATTATACAGAACGGGACGCTACTTGTCAGGCGACTAGGTCGTCCTAGTGTGAACCGAGCCTAAATGCTGTGTGCAATCATCACAGGTATATGCTCTGAATTAACACCCTGGTATGCTGCCTCTGTGTGATTCTGCTATGATTTGATCACCTGTGCAGGTCATCTGTCTGTCTGTGCAGTTTCTCACTGTGGATGTATCACTGCCCCCCCCATCCGTGTGGCCAGCCCTTGTGTAGCAGGTATGAGAGGATGTTTTTTTGTTTGTTTTTTTAACCATTTCCTTTCCTTTTTATCCTATTTTGCTTTTGTGAGTTCTTTTAGGTCAGATTGACAATACACGGCATTAGGTGATAAAGACCTCATTGGGGCACTACACTCTTATTCCAGATGTATTTGTCATAGGTAACTGTCAAGGTTCAGCTTTCATAGCAGAAGCTCTGAATCCTCCTTCAAGCAACCACCGCTATGTCAGCCACTCCAAGGAGGGAGCTTGCTGGGAATGCGGTACTCTGGTCCCAGAGGGCAAGTCTCTGTGTGAGCTATGCTAAGCCCAGGCGGTTGGGAAAGGGGGTGGCGATTTCCAGCAAATGAAATCTTTGGTGAGGCACGTGGTGCAAGAATCCCTTAAAGAGTGGGATACAAGCCACACACAAAGTTCAACAAGCCATTGCGGTGTATTCTCCCACTAGAATGACCAGGAAGAACTGGAACTGTCCCATCCGAGGCATCCATCTATGAAGACCTCAGACAGTGAGGCAGAGGGAGTTGAGTCTCTTTACCCTTGTAACGCCTTTTCGTCAAGGCAATGATGGGTGCATTTACATGAATAGAACCTGTAGAGTCTCATGCAAAGCAAGAGGAAGTTCTGTAAGCACCTTGGGCTCCGTTTTCCTCTAGTGCGACTTGTCATGCGACTTTGGACACATAGGGTCGCATGATGAGTCAGCCCATTGATTCTAATGGCACCCATTCCAATATATGTGACTTAAGGTTGCAGCGACTCTGGAAAGTTTCCTGCACTACTTTGGTGCGACTTTTGATGCAGCTTTGATCCAGAGACTGTAAAGTTGGATCGGGGCTGCACTCAAGGTCGCATCGAAGTCACTCTCTAAATCGTGCGACTTTGGGGTTGCAATAGTGGAGAGGTAGCCTTAGAGAGAGTGTTCTATTTTCCCCATTCCTAACAGGACTAGGGGACATAATTTTGGATGAGTGGAGCAAGGTTGTGAGATATACCTCCCTTCTGAGCAAGCATGTTGCTTTTCCTTGGAAGATGCAGTGAATAGTCCGAAAGTCAGCCTAGGCTCTTGTGGCCATGTTGAAAAGGATGAAAATGTGGATGGAGAATGTGGACGCAGTATTCAAGAGCGTTTTCAGAAACTCTGTAGTTCAGGAGCCAGAGCTGGTGTCGATTTCCATGGTGAGGCTCCAATTGACTTCATCTGCATAGTGGCGTGGGTTATGCTCTCGTCAGTTACGGCAAGTGAGTGCTATGGCTTGGGTCTGGGCATGCTGATCCCGCCTCTAGCAGGCATAATATAGCATTCTTTTTGAGGGAGCTTCATCTTTTGGCAAGCTGGATAGCACTGTAACCTGGGCCACAGTTGGCAAGTTGGGGTCCTGCCTCAGGACCAGTGCCTGATAGGCCAAAAGACAACAATATTTGATGTGCAATTGTGAGTTAAAGTAACGCTGTGCCGTATCGCAAAAAATGGCCTGGTCCCAGGAAGTGGGTAAATCCTTCCGGGGGCTGAATTGGTTAAATAGCATTACACATAAAACTGTCCTGCGAATTTAGGTAGCCCCTGAAGCTGTCGGATTTACCCCAGTGCTAAATGTAGAACTCAGGCCTGGATTGAGTTAATAATGGTATCTCCTCAAACCAACCAATTACAAGTCAGATTTAAGTGGTCTGATTGTTTTTCATGGATTTTTGCACTAGATTTAATAATCACCTTTGAGTGGTATGGATCCCTCTTACTTCCCATATCTATGCTTATAAAACCTAAACTTCTCATGGAATAGACAGCTGTAAAATAATTTGTTGCAGGATTATTATTCACTCCATCATCTCGCTCTCCTGTCATTGATTTGTGCCTGTCTGCTTCCATGCACGTTCCTGCTGTCACAGTGCGCAGTGTGAATGAAGTCACATATATTCTGTACTGAGAGGGACTCTGCACAATACACACACTTATTTTTTTTTCTTTCTTTGAGAACTGGGTTTCCCTGTTGCCATGGCGCCCTCTGTCTTATAATAAAAGGCTGTCCTCCTGCCCTGGCTTCTGAAATCTATCTCGTCACCATCCAGGGCTAAAATGGAGGGGGGGGGGGGGTGTCATCTGTTTTTTTTTTTTCTTCCTCTCCTTTTCTTTTTTTTTTTTTTATTCCCAGCGATGCCCAGACAGCTGGCACTGTGCCAGGTGGGAACAACCACTACTCTGGAGACAGTGAGGACTGGGAGAGTGAGTCACAGGAGAGCAGAGGCTGAGAAGTAGGGCAGATGTGTGTGTCTATATGAATACATGCCTGTGTGCTGTGCCTATACATATCCTGCCTGTAAGAATAGTCCGTCTTTACTAGGTTTGTTTCAGGTATTAATATAATGCATGAACCAGTCGGGAGTGCTTGGTGCATAGGAATGTGTATTATAATAGCACTGGGATCTGCGGTGAATACAGTCTATATTTTTATTGATCTTGCTGCTGTAATTTTAAGACACTCTGCGGCGGATGTATGAATTAGAGCAATGGAAGTAGAATGGAAGAGATCAAGGCTATGGCATCCAATCAGATTTCATTCTTTGGAATATGTATGCTTTGGGCAGTGGCTACAAATTTTCGTCATTTTTACAATGCGCACTATTACGTGAGACATTGGCGTAACATATAGCATGATATTGTATTAGATATTTTCTGTCTGTCTGTTCTGTGCAGCAGTTTTCATCATGCTGGATCTTGTAGTTCCTCAGTAAAGTACAGGACCAATAGGGTGACCATACCTAGTTTAGGGCATCTTTACATGGTATATCTTATTTTATAGGTATAGACACTTAATGGTTGATTTAGGAAAGGCCAATGGACAGTGTACTTTGCAAAGTTGCTCCTGAGCTTAGTAAATGAGATAAAGTTTCACTTTGCAAAGATTACTCAATCGCATGCAAGGAAAATAAACCAACCCCCCCCCCCCCCCCCGTAATGTTTTGCTATTCCGCACTGTTCTACTTTAACTGGTGATTGCGCTGTCATGCAACGCTGTACCCAAAAAATATTTCTCTCTCTCTCTCTCTCTTTCTCTCTCTCGCGCTCTCTAATATAAATATATATATATATATATATATATACACACACACACAGCCAGTGTAAAATAAGTATTGAACACATCACCATTTTTCTATCTACTATATATACTCGAGTATAAGTCGAATTTTTCAACACATTTTTTTGTGCTAAAAGTGCCCCCCTCGACTTATACTCGAGTCAAGCGTATCTCAGGGCCACTTAGTGCTAGGAACCCCAGCTTTAGAAATTTCATGGTGCTAGTTCCACTGGGTTTGCACACCAAATTTGGGGTTTCTAGCACTAAGTGGCCCAGAGACACGGGGCCCCAAATTCGGTCAACTGTGTCCATCTGCAGCAATGTCATTTCGGGACTCTTTGGGTTCAGAGACCTCAAATTTTGGCTGCAGCTAGGGGGCATCTAGGAACCCTTAACTACCGAGTTTGAAGTTCAGGGGACCTATGGCTGTAAATGGGCACAGTGAGGCATGCAAATGGGCACAGTGATGCTGCAAATGGGCATTGTTGACCCTCTTTTCCACTTACAGTAGCTGTGCATTTCTCACCCTCGTCTTATACTCAGGTCAATAAGTTTTTCCCATTTTTTTTTGTGGTAAATTAGGGCCTCGACTTATACTCGGAACGACTTATACTCGAGTATATACGGTAAATGTATTTCTAATGGTGTTAGTGACATGAAAACCACATGTCGGTAACGATCCAGGCAATCCATACATACACAGAAATCAAAACAAAAAAGTACAGAAATTAAGTTATGTGTAATAAAATGGAATGACACAGGGAAAAAGTATTGAACACACTAACTGAAATTTATCTAATACTTCATACAAAATCCTTTGTTGGTAATGACGGCTTCAAGTCGCCTGCTGTATGGAGAAACTAGTCGCTTGCATCGCTCAGGTGTGATTTGTGCCCAATTCTTCCACACAAACAGTCTTCAAATCTTGAAGGTTCCATTTTCTATGAACTCTGATCTTTAGTTCTTACCATAGATTTTCTGTTGGATTCAAGTCAGGTGATTGGCTGGGCCATTCTAGCAGCTTTATTTTCTTTCTTTGAAACCAATTGAGAGTTTCCTTGGCTTTGTGTTTGGGATCATTGTCTTGCTGAAATGTCCACCCTCGTTTCATCTTCATCATTCTAATAGATGGCAGCAGATTTTTATCAAGAATGTCTTAGTACATTTTTCCATTTATCCTTCCTTCAATGACATGAAGTTTGCCAGTACCGTATGCTGAAAAATAGCCCCACACCATGATGTTCCCACCTCCAATTTTCACTGTTGGTATGGGGGTGTTTTGGGGTGATGTGCAGTGCCATTTGACCCCCAAACATGGTGTGTATTATGGCATCCAAAGAGTTCAAATTTGGTCTCATCTGACCAGACTATATTCTCCCAGTATTTCACAGGCTTGTCTAAATGTTGTGCAGCAAACTTTAACCACTTCAGCCCCGGAAGATTTTACCCCCTTCCTGACCAGAGCATTTTTTGCGATTCGGCACTGCGTCGCTTTAGCTGACAATTGCGCGGTCGTGCGATGTTGTACCCAAACAAAACTGACGTCCTTTTTTTCCCACAAATAGAGCTTTCTTTTGGTGGTATTTGATCACCTCTGCAGTTTTTATTTTTTGCACTATAAACAAAAAAAAGAGCGACAATTTTGAAATAAAAGCAATATTTTTTACTTTTGGCTATAATAAATATCCCCAAAAAATATATAAAAAAACAAATTTCCTTCTCAGTTTAGGCCGATATGTATTCTTCTACATATTTTTGGTGAAAAAAAAATCGCAATAAGCGTATATTGATTGGTTTGCGCAAAAGTTATAGCATCTACAAAATAGGGGATAGATTTATAGCATTTTTATTATTAAATTTTTTTTATTAGGAATTGCGGCGATCTGTGATTTTTATCGTGACTGCGACATTATGGCGGACACATCGGGCACTTTTGACACTATTTTGGGACCATTGTCATTTATACAGCGATCAGTGCTATAAAAATGCACTGATTACTATGTAAATGACACTGGCAGGTAAACACTAGGGGGCGATCAAGGGGTTAAGTGTGTCCTAACTGTAGGGGAGGATGGGCTACCACTGACATGACAGCGATCACTGCTCCCAATGACAGGGAGCAGTGGATGTCTGTCATGTCACTAGGCAGAACAGGGAAATGCCTTGTTTACAAAGGCATCTCCCCATTCTGCTTCTCCTCACCACAATCACGGGCTGCCGGTGAACATCGAGTTCCCAGGACCCACGGGCACTCTCCTGATAGGCGGCAAATTCAAAGAGACGTAAAGGTACGCCCATTTGCCTGCCTGTGCCATTCTGCCAACGTACATCTGTGTGCGGCGGTCGGCAATCGGTTAAACGAGCTTCAACATGCTTTTTTTCTTCAGCAATGGTGTCTTGCGTGGTGAGCGTGCATACAGGCCATGGCGGTTGAGTGTGTTACTTATTGTTTTCGAGGCCAGTTTATGGTGATATGATGTTCTTTCCACGTCCGGGTTATGGCCCCAACAGTGCTTACTGGAACATCTAGAAGTTTGGAAATGCTTCTGTAAACAATGCCATGAGTAAGTTTTGCAACAATTACTTTGCAATGGACTTGAGAGAGCTCTTTGCCTTTACCCATCATGAGATGTTTCTTGTGTGACACCTTGGTAATGAGACGCTTTTTTATAGGCCATCAGTTGAGACTGAACCAGCTGATATTAATTTGCACTGACAAAAGGCAGGATTGCTTTCTAATTACTGATAGATTTCAGCTGGTGACTTGGCTTTCCATGCCTTTTTGCACCTCCCTTTATTCATGTGTTCAATACTTTTTCCCTGCGTCACTCCATTTTAGTACACATGACTTAATTTCTGAACTTATTTTTTTTTTCATTTCTTTGTATGTATGGATTCCATGGGTTGTTACCGACATGTGGTGTAAATGTCAATAGCACCTTTAGAAATATATTTACTTAAAAAATGGTGACATGTGCAATACTTATTTTACCTGTGTGTTAATCGTGCAGTATCGTTATCGTGATTTTTTTTCCCAGTTGCAATCTTGAAAAAAGTATTTCCCAATTCTTTCTATTCAGAAAAGTCTCTCTGCTCTGCTAAAGCTGACAGCCTTCAAAAGAAAGGAAAAAAAAACGGGCAGTCTGCCAAGAATGACAATATTCTTTAGCAGTGAAACCTAAGTAGAAACATTGTAACAATCTATCCTTTACATCAAAAGAATATCCTTTGGTGTGAAAATGAGGGAAGTTTAACCACTTAAACACTAAACCTTTTTCTGACATTTGTAGTTCAAGTTAAAATAATTTTTTTTTTTGCTAGAAAATTACTTAGAACCCCCAAACATTATATATATTTTTTTAGTAGAGACCCTAGAGAATAAAATGGTGGTTGTTGCAATATTTTATGTCACACTGTATTTGCGCAGCAGTCGTTCGAATGCAATTTTTTGGGAAAAAATTACACTTTAAAAAAAAAAACTAACTGGTAAAGTTATCCAAATTTTTTTGTATAATGTGAAAGATTTTACGCCGTGAGAATCTTGATCTTTTTATTTTTAAGCAAAATAATCATGATTCTCATTTTGGCCAGAATCGAGCAGCTCTACTGTGTGTTTGTATATATACAGTGTGTATATATATATATATATATATATATATATATATATATATATATATATATATATATATAATGTATATAATTATAATATTATATATATATATATATATATATATATACACACATATATATATAATTCTTTTTTTTCATACTACTTATGGTGGCAATCAACAACTTAATGGGACTGCGATAGCGTGGCGGGAAATCGGACAATAAATGACACTGGGTAACTGACTAACTGCCACTGACATCACCAGTGATGATACCGTGATCAGTGATACTACTATACGCTGTCACTGTACTAATGGCTGGGAAGGGGTTAACATCTAGGGCGATCAAGGGATTAAATATGTGCCTAACCATGTGTAATATGTGTAAAGTGTGCTGTTTTTACGAACTGATCTCTAAGTCAGTGTTTCTCAACTCCAGTCCTCAAGGCGCCCCAACAGGTCATGTTTTCAGGATTTCCCTCAGATGAAACAGCTGTGGTAATTACTAAGGCAGTGAAACTGATCAAATCACCTGTGCAAAATAATGGAGAGCCTGAAAACATGACCTGTTGGGGCGCCTTGAGGACTGGAGTTGAGAAACACTGCTCTAAGTTTCTCATCCCTGCTTAATTATTGGCCGGGACTTGCTGACAGGCTCCCGCTGTGTACAATCACAGTGGGTGCCAGCATGGGGGCACGCATGCACGTTCCCTAAACCCGGAAGTAGGCAGCGATGTACCAGTACGACGCTTTGCCTACAGCAGCTGCTCACCCTCAGTACATTGCGGGCGGGCGCTAAGTGGTTAAAAACAGCATTTTTGCTTGCACATAATTGGATGATGGAAGCCAGCAGAGCTTCTGCTTATTTACTAAGCTCTGGAGCAACTGCACTTCCAAAGTGCACAGTCTATTTACCTGTAAATCAACCCACTGGGAGGAGAACTTCTGGGGGAATCTAGGATGAAAAAGGACCTGGAGGTTCTAGTAGATGATAGGCTCAGCAATGGCATGCAATCCCAAGCTCCTGCTAACAAAGCAAACAGAATATTGGCATGCATTAAAAAGGGGATCAACTCCAGAGATAAAACGATAATTCTCCCGCTCTACAAGACTCTGGTCCGGCCGCACCTGGAGTATGCTGTCCAGTTCTGGGCATCAGTCCTCAGGAAGGATGTACTGGAAATGGAGCGAGTGCAAAGAAGGGTAACAAAGCTAATAAAGGGTCTGGAAGATATTAGTTATGAGGAAAGGTTGCGAGCACTGAACTTATTCTCTCTGGAGAAGAGGCACTTGAGAGGGGATATGATTTCAATTTACAAATACCATACTGGTGACCCCACAATAGGGATAAAACTTTTCCGAGGAAGGCACGTGGCCACTCATTAAAATTAGAAGAAAAGTGGAGGACATACATGCAATGGAGGACTTGGCGGCCACAGAGAAAGGCCTACACAAGACATTTTCCAAAAAATGGTTCTACTGGCACGAATTCTATTATTCTGAGGAGTACGGAAGGCTGGTGGCTCGGCATCCCTGAGGGGGTCGTCTATGGGAGACGCCGGGGGGGAGTGGCTGCGACTGGAGGATAGTACCAGCTCCCCGTTCTTCAACCCCCTTCAGCAACACCCCTCCCCCCCTTTCCTTTTTTTTTGATTTTTTTATTTTTTCCTCCCCCTCCTCTATGCTTCCTGTCTCATCTTTTTTCTCTTTGTATGTACTGTCTAGGTTATCAGCAATAATATGCTATGCCCTTTTTTTTTTTTTTTGAGCCGTTCTCTAATGGACTCAAATCTTTCCCCTTTCTTTTCTTTTTAGTTCTACGTACCCTAAACATACAACAGCATTTCGCCGTAAAAAATGGTCATGCAGGATGCAGAGGTCTCCGGTTACATTAATACATGATATGATTCCCCTCTGATAGTTGAGACCCCCTCTTTTCAGGGTTATCTACTTGTGGGACTTGGGGGAATGTCTGCTTTATTGTTATATGTGCCGGGGTGGTCTCTGTATTTTTGCATGCTCACCTTTCTTATATAAAGAATTTATAAAAAAAAAAGAGAAGAAAAGAGGTTTAACCTTAAACTGCGTAGAGGGTCCTTTACTGTTAGAGCGTCGAGGATGTGGAATTCCCTTCCACAGGCGGTGGTCTCAGCGGGAAGCATCAATAGTTTCAAAAAACTATTAAATAAGCACCTGAATTGCCGCAACATACAGGGATATACAATGTAATACTGACACATAATCACACATAGGTTGGACTTGTGTCTTTTTTCAACCTCACCTACTATGTAACCCCTTAGTATCTGTTGATGGCCAAATGTCTCAAGAGGAATGGTGGGTGGTAAGACATCTGGTTGTCAATTAACTAGCAGGTAATGATGCATAGGTGCACACATTCCTTCATTTTTCTTCACAGAATAGGGAAGGAATGATGCTCACTCATACAGAGGCTGTCCAACCACTTAGACACCTTCCCCTACATAGCCCAGACTTCACTTGGTAATCACAGGTGAACTATAAATGGTCACTGTCTAGTGAAGAAAACAAATAGTGCAAGCAACAAATCACCTCTTGATTATTTACCTACTGTCCTGTACATCTACAGATGTTCATTCTGCTCAAACATGGCCTCCAGTACTGGTGGCTACAACACTAATTAATGGTGCATTGCCCATGTTCATATGCTTCTTTATGTTCCTATTTGTATTTCAAAATCCTTCAATAAAAATGTATTGAAAGTGAAAACAGGCAGTGCAACCCAGTCAGTATGGAAGATGGGTAAGAGATCTATTGTAAAGCAGAGTAATACATTGCTTTATAAAGCATCATGGTATTTTTTGCAGATGTATTGATATCTTCATTTTTGTCTGCAGCAACCTTCAGATACTCCAACCACTCCAAAGACTACAAAAGATCCTCGGGAGATAGCGTTCCCATTGCCAGCTGTTTCAGTACAACTCACTCCCCTCAACCTGTCCTCATTCAGTTCAGAGAGCCTAGTGCGACTTTCTGAGCACCAGGTGAAAGTTCGATCATCACCAGCCACCTCCTCATCTCCGCCTGAGGCCAGCCGAGGAACGGGGACCAAAGCCTGCTCTACCATGTCGCAAGCCAACCGCAGTAAGTCTTGGCTTTACCTGTAATGCTTTATCAATGTTATAGACTAGGCTCATATTGTTTTATGTATTCATCTGAACACAGTAACCTCCTTCTATCCCATAATAATTGTCTATACTGTAGTCTGCCTAGAAGGTTAATCCTTGTGCTCATATATAGAACTGGTACATATATTCTTCAATCCATGTCTGTGCAATTAATCTGAACCTTTACTTTTGACTTTTCCATGTGTGTATTTAATTCCCCTTTACCCAATTATTGTACATCCATATTGTTACCAGTTCCTCCTTATATTGTTCTTTATCATATCTCTTTCCTGAAAAGATGAACATGTAGAAGACACAACATTTCCTCGTCAAGACTCACGTGTAAGCCAACCAGCCAAAGCCGCCTCTATCAGCACAGCATCAGACTCTTCTCATTGGCAATCAGACAGGGTCACAAGCTTTGCCAGTACCAGTCACACAGAGACAGGTAAGTGTGATCTGAGGAAATATGTAAGATACAATTATTTATACAAATTGAAATATGGGATCCCTGCTTTAGATTTCTATGTGCAGTAATACAGAAGCATCCAATATTCTGCCACCACTGTGAGTGAGTTCCGCTTCATCTTAGTTTTCTGTTTTGATGGCATTTGGCCAATTTGATATACGGTAGTCATCACTAGGTCATTTATACACAGGTTCGGCTGGCAAAAGAGGAGTGTGTGGCTGCAGCCATGATCCTGATACCTTTTTTTTCAGCCGGCAATCAGCTTTGCTGTAAACATGATCCGAGCAACAGGATTAGGGCTTAGACGAGGGCCCCCCACGCCTGGCACAATTCCCGGGCTCTTCCATTCCACTATGGAGTCCAGAACTGCTGTAAGCGGTTGGGTTGGCTGTGCACAGAGGAGGAGGAGGATTATCTTTTCCCCCAACAAGGATTTTGTCACTTCCAGCTTCAGTATTGTGTTTCCCTGGCTGGTAGAGCCAGGGAAGCATCTGATCAAGCTGATCTATGTTTGATCAGATGCTTTGAACAGCAGGGGAGATATCACAGGTCTAATAGACCCCTGACCTCGCCAAAAAGCATACCTGTCATTGGGCGAAGCTATCACAAGGGGTGGTGTTCACCCTTTTCGATTGCAATAAAGTTAAAAGAAAAATAATGAAGTGCAAAAAAAAAGTCAAATAATATACATATACAATATACATATACAATAATTTAAAAAATGTAAAAGCACACATGTAGGCCCCTCACGCATATGTAAACAGTGATTGCATGACACATGTGAGGTATCACCGTGAACATTGAAGTGAGAACAATAATTCTAGTGTGAGAGCTCACATTTTAATTCTAAACTGGTAACCTGTACAAAGGCTTTTAAGGCTGAGTTCACATGGTAACCTGTACAAAGGCTTTTAAGGCTGAGTTCACATATGTTGCGGCCGCCTCAAAGGTGCAAATCAGGTCCAAATTTTTTGCCTGAATTCGCACCTGAATCGGAACCAAAGACGCGCAGGACCCTTTTTAAATGCGAACCGCTGCCGCCCCCTGGATCTGTGTGAACCGGCTCTATTGAGAGCCGGGCACACTCTCCTGTCATGCAGATTGGCTGCGGGAAAACCTGCATCCAATTCGGACATATGTGAACCCAGCCTAAAGCATCGCCTATGGACAGTTTGAGATACCATAGTTTGTCACCATTTGACAGGCGTGCACAATTTAAAATTTTGACATGTTTGGTACGTTTTTACTCAATGCGACATAATCTTTTTTATTTTACAACAATTAGATATAGTGTATTTTTTCCTGAAAATATGCGATTAATGGCTGTGCAAATATTGTGTGACATAAAAAAAAATTGCAATAGAACCATTTTATGCTCCAGGGCCTCTGCTTTAAAAAAATATATAAAATGCTTGGGGGTTCCAGGTAATAATATCGCAAAATGCAGCTTTTATATGTACAGTATGATACAGTAGATAACCACATGCATTATTCAAAAAGGAAAAACTCTTCATGCATTATTTTCCCAAATCCTCCCATGGTTTCTTCATAGTGGAATATGCCTAAATGCTTGTTTGCACAAAAAATTATTATTTTTTTTTTTTCCAGAAAATTTGTTGTTTTTTTTAATCACTTCTTTTTATCAGTTTTGAAAGGCAAAGCATTTAAAAATATGAAAACAAAACAATTCAATTGGCACGTCAAATTGCCGCTAACAGAAAATATGTGTTTGATAGCTGCACAAATATCTTGCAACATAAACATTGTAGTTACCACCATTTTATTCTCCAGGGTCTCTGCTTTCGGAAAATATATAATATATAAAATAGGGGTTAAAGTGTTTTAAAGCCAATGGTTTTTTTGTACATTTGGATAGAGTAAGGAAGGGTCTAAACACTTGTAATTTTTATTTTTTTATATTTTTTTTTTGCTGTCTCTGTTCCTTTGGGGAATTTTCTCTTTATGCCATTACCCAGAGCGGCAACAGGAAGTGAGGAGACTCCTCTAAGAGGTTCGGGAAATTTCCATTACAGTGGTTTCACACTGCTAGTGGGTTATGTTGGATGCACACAGGTTTTGTCATGTGTTATTTGAATAAGCTGCCATCACAGCACTTTTCTGATGCAGCAGACCACAACACATGGTAGTGCATTACTTTCATTTTTTGTGCGCTGTGACACATAAGCATTGTGGATTTACCTTGGGGTGCCATTCAAATTGAATGTGAATAATGCAGTGGTGTGAAGGAGTCCCTATGTAGTTGTCACCGTGACAGGTGTTCCAACTAGAAGAGCTCCCCTCACCGCTTGTTCTGGTGACAAATGGAAAATGTTTTATTTCTCATCACTATTTGTACTCTTGACACTAGTTGCCCAGGGCAAATACAGAGGGTGAAGCTAGCTAGTGGGGACACAGACAGTAATAAAAAACCTAACAGAGACACAAACTCAGAGTGCAGGATGGTGTCAGTGATATGAACATTTTAATAAGATAAAAACACTATCCATATACATGGATTTCTGTGAATGTCAGCATGGAGGTGATAACAGCATGTGGATAGTAGCAGCATAGGACAATCCGATCCCCTATATATAGGAAAAAAGCCCAGCAGAAGACCCCTGGCTTAACACCTGTTAGCTGTCACAGACATAGCCGGCATTGGCACAGTGGAGTCAACACACAGAAGCTGCCCCGCTCAATTAGTCTGCTGTGTTCCCCAAAGGTACTGTGGAGCGCTCTAACATACAGCAAACTGCAAGGGCATCCTAAACAATATACCATAAAATCCGTGGAACAACCCATGTGCAATAAATTTACAGGTTAAACACTTCTTCTTGCACTGGAGCATATCTATAAGGCTACCAAACATATTCCCACTTACAATGCGGCCCCACCTACTCTGTTATTTTACTAAATAAAAGATCTGCGCTAACTGTTAAAAGAGGCATTTAGCTTAAGGATTGATACATAAAATCAGAATGTGCTATGCTGCTACTATCCTTATGCTAATATAATCTCCATGCTGCTATCACCTCCATACTGACATCCACATAATTACATGTATGTGGATATTGTATTTTTTATCCTTTCTAAAATGTTCATATCACTGACACCTTCCTGCACTGTGTTTGTGTCGTCATTATTCTAAGTAACTGGATCCTTTCTCAAGATCCTGATCAGGATGCTGCGGTTATTGTGCTGCGTAACCCTAGATGGAGGACATTCTCTTGCCAATACACTCCTGGTTTACATTGAGGACTTGTTTATGGACTTTTTATCCCATATTTGTTTTTAATTGTATAGCCTGATTTTTTTTTTTTATTTAGTGCATATACTGAGGCTGTTGGTTCATTTTTTTTTTTACTGCTATTAACAACCTAACAGGTATTTTATTCCTCCCTAGTTTATCCCCCCCAACCCAAAATATTTTTTTTTGCTAGAGTTGCTTTCATTTATCTATTGCTCACTAGGAGGCGCTGCTGTTCTACGTGCATTTTTTGAAAGTAGAAATATAAGTAGGTGCTTCACCACATAGTTTAAACATTTGTAAAACCAACCCATAAAACTGCTAATCTATTCGTTTTCAGTTTAATGTTGCTTATGCTGTAATCTCTTGTGGATTGATCTTTTTTTTTTGCTCTTGGACTAATTTTAGCACTGTGGTCATGTTATTAGTCACTCTTCTCTTTTTTTTTTTTTTTTTTTTGTCTTCAGCCTGCAGCTCCAAACCATCACCAGATCACAGTATCCAGCCCAGTAAATCGGAAATTGCACGAAACAAGCCTCGGATTCCCCCACATATGCCAAAGCTCTTCATTCCCTCTTCCAGTGTCAGCAAATTCCCACCAGAGATCACAGTCACACCTCCAACACCGACCCTTCTTTCTCCCAAGGGTAGCATCTCTGAGGAAACCAAGCAGAAGCTGAAGGTAAACAGCACCGACTTCAAATAAAGAAGGAGTGGTAATATTTTAAATCTGGGTTCTGTAATAGAGCATGTGGGGGGGATGTGGATGTTGACACTGCAGTGTTACTATATTACTAGTAGAACCCTATTTTCCATAAAAAATATGCCTAGTCAAAAGTGGGCAGCACCAGGCTCTTTACACAGATTTGTTTACCTCGCTGCTTTGTCTGTTTTCTGTAGGCTGCTTGTTGGTAAAGATAAGAACAGATCTGGGAGCTGATGAAAAAAGAAATTCTCCTCCCATTCAGTAATTCAGCCACCCATAGGCTATCCACTCATCCTAAACATGTTATATTTAAATGTAAAATGTTGGGAATTACCAATCACAGTATTGTGTATAGGGTCTTTGTGACACTTTTATATATACTTACCCACCTTTCTCTCGAACTTCTCACAGTCTGTCATCCTGTCATCTCAATCTGCTGCCAATGTGAAGAAGGAGACTTTGTGCCAACCAGCTCTAGAGATCTTGGACACTTCCAGCCAGGAATCATCCCTTGAGAGTGACACAGATGAGGACGATGACTACATGGACATCTAAACATTTCATAACATTCACTTCTCACCAACTGCCAAATGAAAATTCTGCCTATGACTCCCACCAGATTGTGCTTGCATGCTACAGCTCCTGGCATGTGGATCGCTTTGCGGATGCCAGTAGCCAAATTGTCATATCACAGTGTGCCAACGCTATGTGCAGGTGCCCGTGACCGGCCTGGGAGTAGGGTCAGTGCACAAAGAACTTGTAGCAGAGTCTCTCTGGCTTTGCACAAGGTCCTTCATGAATTTCAGGCCTGGAAGACCACACAGTAGATATTCCTGAACTGTTGCAGAATTGAACTTTATTTCTGACTTGGATAATATAATTTATCATATTATGTCAGATTATTCTGCAGCTCTAAGCTTGGTGCTGGCCTGAGAACTTTTGACTCGGTGAAGTTGCTGAAAATCACAGGCTGTCGCCTCCTTTTGAGGTCCATTTTTTAATAAAAAACAGAATGTGATGTTTGTAACATAAACACAAAGGTGTAAATGAAAAGAAGATTACAACATTGACAGAATTCCAAGATATGATATATATGTTGCACAGTTTTTGTAAAAAAATAAATAAAAATAAAACAATTATATCATTTTCATGGGCTCTTCTAAGAGGTATCTCTACATGTGATAGGTCACCTTTCCCCAATAAAGGGAGAGGCTGAAGTGATTGAAATGTCATCTACATGGAGCAGTTGTCTGAAGTTGTGCATATGTGTAATCTATGCCTGGCATGTCAAACTGATGTTTTCTTCTTGTCCATTGAGGGACACAAGGGGCTTGATTTACTAAAACTGGAGAGAGCAAAATCTGGTGCAGCTCTACATAGAAACCAATCAGCTTCCAGGTTTTTTTTTTTTTTTGTCAAAGCTTATTTCAACATTGTGAAGTTAGAAGCCGATTGGCTGCCATCCACAGCTGCACCAGATTTTGCACTCTCCAGTTTTACTAAATCAACCCCAAAGTCTTTAACCTTTGGGCTACAGCAGGATTTTACACTGGCAAACTAGGCAGGCCAAGGTTATTCCCTCCTACTGCTAGCATGCCTCAGTTTTTTCCTTAGCATCCTAGAAGCAATGGAAGTCTTTTCTTCAGCTCTGCTGTGTCGACTCAGACAAACCATCATTCAAGCTTATGGTCTCATGATCAGGTTCTACTTTTTTTTCTGGGCTTTTCTATAAACAGTTGGATTGCTTACAAATTTTTCCAAGATTAAATTCTTCCTGTGTACCTCAATAGATGAGAAAGAGAAAACTGGATTTTTTGTACACATTATAAAATCCTTTTCTTGGAGACCAGACATGTCCCACCCATGTTTATGATCATGCCCACAGTACTGTTTTGCCAAAGAAGTGAGGCAGGTTGGTAGTAGGTAGGGATTATCTTGTTCTGGCCCACAGCTTTTTTGTTTGCTGTGTCCAATCCTACTGTAGGTGAAGGTATAACCCAGAGGTTAAAGACTTCCTGTGTCTCTCAATGGACTCCAAGAAAATAATTTTTTGGTGAGTAAAAAAATACTTTAATCTTACAGTATAGCACACAAGCTGGCTATTCATAGACCTTGGGGAAAACCCTCACTGATAACAATAGTGAAAACCAAGAGCAAGAGAACTTGCTCTGTTGAAGGGCTGCAAAACACTCAAACCGCTCAGAAGTGATGTTTCCCTAGCTCAGTGAGGAGAGCTCTGAGAGCCAATTGGAAGGAAGGGACACAGCACACAGGAACAGAGCTGAGGCTGTCAATCAGCTGGAGATCCCTCCCCTGTCACCATTTTCCTTTTGGTGTCAGGAAAACGTCAGACGTGACTCGTGCAGATAGCAGAGGAACAAAGCAGCAGACACAAATGATACAGTGCTTTTAACTGAGGCAAGTACTGTACACACTATAGAATAATATGCCTTGTTCATATTTCATGTTTGAAACCACTTTAACCGCTTCAGCCCCGGGAGATTTTACCCCCTTCCTGACCAGAGCACTTTTGGCGATTCTGCACTGCGTCACTTTACCTGACAATTGCGTGGTCATGCGACGTTGTACCCAAACAAAATTTACATCCCTCAAATAGAGCTTTCTTTTGGTGGTATTTGCTCACCTCTGCGTTTTTTTGTTTAAAGCGCAAAAAAAAAGAGCGACAATTTTGAAAACGCAATATTTTTTACTTTTTGCTATAATAAATATCCCCCCAAAAAATATAAAAAAACAATTTTTTTCCTCAGTTTAGGCCGATATGTATTCTTCTACATATATGTCATTGAAAGAAGATGGTTGGACTTTGCCAGGGGATACTTCAGATAGATTTTCCAATCCCTAATAAACATACATTATAAAAAAAAAGGAGAGAAGGAGAATCCCCTTCCTCCAGATAAGTGGGATTTTAAAGAAAAATACTGTATCTGTCTATAGTAGGTGAAGATCAAACCAGTTGATAAAAAATTAACAATTTTTATTTGGACATGATTAAAAATATAGCGATGTCAACACATATAGGAACATATGACCATCCAGTAGTAAATTTCAGAATTCATAAGTGACTATCAGCCAACATGTTTAGCAAAGAATTTTCGCTTCATCAGGGCTAGACACGATATCACTGATTCATTTAAACTGTATAGATAATAAACATGACAGTATTCCCCCAAGATATACAACTACAAACCAAGGCAAGCACTTCCAAATAAGTATAGACATACCCCTAAGTAGGGAGGTAGAAGGGAGAGAGCTGAGATTAGCTCCTAATTGGATGAGTGTGTGTCCGCCCGTCACGATGGATGGCTGCAGGATGCGTCTAATAGACAGCACCGGCGCCTCCATCTTTTGAATAGTGCGGTCCCACCAGAAGCAATCAGGTCAGGATTGACCTCCGGCATTGCTTCCGGTCCGGACGCGTGCGCATTCAACCTCCAGGGTGCGTGCGCATTGCCCATACTCCACTCGGTGGCGTGAAGGGCAGGTAGGGGCGGAAGAAAGGCTGCTCCGCCCCCTGAGCAGGGACGTCCGAGTCCCCCCACCTAAGGCATCCGCTCCCAGTAGACAGCGGAAATGATCCAGGAATGCAGGAAACATACATAATGGTCCAACATGGACTAAATACCTTGAGTTTTATATATACATACATTTATACAAAAACAACCATGCAAAGATACATCACTAAGCAAAGAACAAAAAACATATATGCATGGTTCCATGAAGTACGTTACAATTTAGTCAATCACAGTTAAGGTGGAGCAATATGGGATAGAGAGACCCGGGGCCAGTAACCCTGTATCCTTATCATCACATATAAAGAATAGCCCCATCTAATGGGTGTAAAGATATATCACCTGTGGGGCTATAGAACTGAAGGTAGATGAAGGCCTACCAACAAAGTCCTGTATGTATCATATATGAAAAACACATAGATATAGAGGCATGTGACAATGCTTCCATGTAGTTTCAATTAATGGTTTGTAACTCAATCTTTTATCCCAACTTAACCCATCACAGAAACGGTTTGAATGAGAGTGCTGTGTTGAGTCCAGGTGGATAAGTCGCGCGTTGATTAAATATCCACCTGGCCTCACGTTGCAATATTATTTTGTCCACATTACCCTCCCTTTCCAAGTCAGGTATGACCTCCAAGGCGAAGAAGGACACATAACTGGGGTCGAAGCTATGTCGCAGACCAATGTGCTTACAAATGGGGGTGTAAAGTAGCCCTGCGTCTAAATATTATAAATGGTCCTGAATTCTTCTAGCAAATGGATGCTTCGTTTTGCCTATATAAAATGCGCCACAGCGGCACATAGCCAGGTAAACAATGCCTGTTGTGGAGCAGTCGGCATAGCCTTTGAGCTTGTGGAAGCCTCCTCTTGGAAGGAGGCACCCACTGCCTTCTTTAATCCACGGACAGAATTCACAATGTCCGCATTTGAAGGTGCCGTTCCCCCCCTCCGCCCCTAATAGGGGTGTCAGGGGTTGCAGGTGACTATGAACTAGAGCGTCCCTAATGGACCGTGATTTTCTGTAGGTAATTTGTGGCACATTGGCTACATATTTTGAGATGACTGGATCTTCAGATAAGAAATGCCAATTATTACTGATCAGATTTCGAATTTTCTGTTGATGGGCTGTGAATGTTGTAATCAGTTTTGTGGTGGGATGTGAGTCACGTGCTTTATATTTAAAAATAAGAGTGTCACGTAAATTCTGTTTGGCTCGTTGGTAGGCCCTCTTTAGGACTTTTTTGCTGTAGCCTCTGTTGAGTAACCTGTCATAAAGTGCTTTAGCTTCTCTTTCGAAATCCTCATTCCTAGCACAATTCCGTCGTAGCCGGAGGTACTGACTGTAGGGTATACTATATACCAATGTGCGGGGATGGGAGCTGGAAAAGTGCAGGATAGTATTCCCGGCCGTCTCCTTCCTATAGAGTGTACTAAAGATGGAGCCGTCCTCTCTGAGAACAAGTCGTAAATTCAAAAAGGGGATAGTGGTTGTGTCGAATTGGATGGTAAACTTGAGATTAAAACATATGTTTGGTAAAAAAAATCGCAATAAGCATATATTGATTGTTTTGCGCAAAAATTATAGTGTCTACAAAATAGGGGATAGTTTTATGGCATTTTTATTATTTTTTTTTTTTTTTTACTAGTAATGACGGCGATCTGCGATTTTTATCAGGACTGCGACATTATGGCGGACACGTCGGACATTTTTGACACATTTTTGGGACCATTGGCATTTATACAGCGATCAGTGCTATAAAAATGCATTGATTACTGTAAAAATGTCACTGGCAGGGGAGGGGTTAACACTGGGGGGGGGGGGGGGACTGTGTAGGGGAGATGACAGATCGCTGTTCATGCTCTGTATGAACAGACGATCTGTGTCTTCTCCCCTCAGAGAACCGGAAACTGTGTTTACACACACAGATCCCGGTTCTCAGTTGCCCCGAGCGATCGCGGAGAGAATTCCACATCCCTGCCGCTCTTACAGTAAAGAACCCTCTACGTAGTTTAAGGTTAAACCTCTTTTCTTCTAATTTTAGTGAGCGACCACGTGTCTTATTAAACTCCCTTCCACAAAAATTTTTTATCCCTATTGTGGGGTCACCAGTACGGTATTTGTAAATTGAAATCATATCCCCTCTAAAGCGTCTCTTCTCCAGTGAGAAGTTCAGTGCTCGCAACCTTTCTTCATAACTAATATCCTCCAGACCCTTTATTAGCTTTGTTGCCCTTCTTTGTACTCGCTCCATTTACAGTACATCCTTCCTGTGGACTGGTGCACAGAACCAGCATACTCCAGGAGAGGCCAGACCAGAGTCTTGTAGAGTGGTAGAATTATCAATTCATCCCTGGAGTTAATCCCCTTTTTAATGTATGCCAATTATCTGTTTGCTTTGTTAGCAGCAGCTTGGCATTGCATGCCATTGCTGAGCCTATCATCTACTAGGACCCCCAGGTCCTTTTCCATTCTAGATTCCCCCAGGGGTTCTCCCCCTAGTGAGTAGATTGCATTCATTTTACCACCCAAATGTATTATTTTACATTTTTCTACATTAAACCTCATGTCATGTAGTTGCCCACCCCATTAATTTGTTCAGATCTTCTTGCAAGGTTTCCACAGCCCGTGGAGAAGTTATTGCCCTACTTAGCTTAGCATTGTGCGAAAATACAGAGATTGAACTGTTTATCCCATCCTCCAGGTCGTTTATGAACAAATTAAATAGGATTGGTCCCAGCACAGAACCCTGTGGGACCCCACTACCCACCCCTGACCATTCTGAGTACTCCCCATTTATCACCACCCTCTGAACTCCCCCTTGTAGCCAGTTTTCAATCCATGTACTCACCCTATGGTCCATAACAATGGACCTTATTTTGTACAGTAAACGTTTATGAGGAACTGTGTTAAATGCTTTTGCAAAACCCAGATACACCACGTCTACGGGCCTTCCTTTAGATGGCTACTCACCTCCTCATAGAAGGCTAATAGATTGGTTTAGCAAGAACGATTCTTCATGAATCCATGCTGATTACTGCTAATGATACCATTCTTATTACTAAAATCTTGTATATAGTCCCTTATCATCCCCTCCAAGAGTTTACATACTATTGATGTCCCTTATCATCCCCATCGATATAGATAAATTAGTTCAATTCTAGTGGGGTATAGGAGGCGTTGCCCACATCCCTAATATAAGACACAGAAAACAACAGCAGACCCTCTGGCGGGACTTTAAAGGGCAGTGACTCCAGAAAAAACATATGCAAGAATAGATAGATAAAAAATGACAAATTTAATAATGCAAAATCTAAAAGTAGATACAACTTTTGCTGTATTGACAATTTACAAAATTACAATTGATATAACATGTTGTTCATAATGAGGTAAAAAAAAACACTCATTTACATCACTCATGTATAAATGGACAGAGTGACACTCAACGCGTTTCAAGGTCATGCGTTATTCCTCTTCATCAGGAGCAAGTGGTTTGAATATTATATGATATCTACAATTCATAAAGAATATATGCATACATATAATTAAACAAAAGTTTTGTCTTCAGACAAGCAATATATACATTAAGTACATTGTCTACTGACCATATAGAAGCAGGTGTCTTGGTATGTCACATCAAGAATTTTTGTATGGAGAAAGGGGGGGAGGGTAGAAAAACAAGAAGATATGGCTGTGCTAGCCTCACAGTGCCCAAGGAGGATGGAGACGGGCACCATCACCCCCTTATGTAAAAAGGTTTTAAAAGCAATGGGAGCCTAACAGCGCTATAATAGGACCCCTTTTTTTATTTTATTTTTTATAATAGCCTTAGGAGAAGCAATGGTGCAAAAGTAAAATGAATACAGGAAAGTTATGCCGCGTACACACAGTCGGACTTTTTGACCGGACTTGTCCGACGGACCAAATCCTGCGGACTATCCGATCGTGTGTGGGCTTCACCGGACCTTCAGCGGACTTTTCCAGTCGCAAATCTGACGGACTTTAGATCTGGAACATCCTTCAAATCTTTACGTCGTAACTCCGCCGGACCCAGAAATCCACTCGTCTGTATGCTAGTCCGACGGACAAAAACCCGCGCTAGGGCAGCTATTGGCTACTGGCTATGAACTTCCTTATTTTAGTCCGGTCGTACGTCATCACGAACGAATCCGTCGGACTTTGGTGTGATCGTGTGTAGGCAAGTCCGGTCGTTAGAAAGTCTGTTGAAAGTCCGCCAAAAGTCCGTCGAAAGTCTGTTGGATGGGCTGTCGAACTTTTGTAGCTGAAAAGTCCGACCGTGTGTACGTGGCATAAGAAGTAACAATTGTAACAAACAATAGTGTACAATAGTATTAAGACCACTGAGACTGCAGAAACCGGCAATATCAGAAATCAGCATTAAAATAACATGAATACATAATCATATGGGCTGGTCACGGTAACTTCAATCTTCAGCGACAGGCATGTGACCAACGGTTCTCAACTACTTTTTTTTGTTTTTATTATTGACTTTATTGAATCTGGGGAGAGAAGAAAGAAAGAAAAGAGGAGAGAGAGGCAGGGTAGAATGTTGAGGAAGTGGGGGTGGGGGGGGGGTGTCACCCCCTCTCTGCTTCAGTCCTGGTTCACACTGATGTGAATTCTATTCGGATTAGATCCAATCCGAAAGGCAAAGATTTGCATGTCATCTGAAAAAACATTTTTGCTATGAAAGCTGTTCACATCTATGCAGTGTGATTCTGATCTGGTTAAAAGAAGGGGTGTCCTGTGCAGGTTCAGTGCAAATTTTATCTCCAGCTATGCCAAATCCCCTCAGAAATCACAATAATTCGAATTAGAATCGCACCTGTCACAACAGTCATCGCACTGTGAAATCGCATCAGATTCTAACCGCATCAGTGTGAACCTAGCCTTAATAAGCCAATAATTGGATTCTTGGAGGTGTAAGATGCAGCCCATCCTATGATTGAGAAGCCATGGGTGTCTGAGCTTTAGAGAAGAAATATGGCATTGGAGTCTGCCAGTATTTCTCCTCTTGTTCTTTCATAGCCATAGTAGGGTTCACCATTTGCACAACTCTGGCAAGCCAGTGCGATTTTGTCGGAGGCAATGTTTTCTTCCACAGCGCTGATATGCAGGTTTTAGCTGAGTTAATCACTTCAGCCATTTTTTGCGATATGCCACTGCGTTACTTTAACTGACAATTGTGCGGTCATGCAACGCTGTACCCAATTCAAATTTGTTTGTTTTTTTCCCCACAAATAGAGCTTTCTTTTGGTGGTATTTGATCACCTCTGCGTTTTTTATTTTTTTGCGATATAAACAAAAAAAAGACAGCCAATTTTGAAAAAAACTATATTTTTTACTTTCTGCTATAAAACACATCCAATAAAAAATCAATCAAATTTCTTCATCAATTTAGGCCAATATGTATTCTGCTACATATTTTTGGTAAAAAAAGAATCCCAATAAGTGTGTATTGATTTGTTTGCGCAAAAGTTATCGTGTCTACAAACTATTGGATATTTTTATGGCATTCTTCTTAATTTATTTTTTTAATAGTAATGGCGGCGATCAGCAATTTTTAGCGGGACTGCGACATTGCGGTGGACAAATCGGACACCTAAAACTTTTTTGGGACCCAGTGACATTATTACAGTGATCAGTGCTAAAAATATGCACTGTTACTCTACTAATGACACTGGCAGGGAAGGGGTTATCATCAGGGGCGATCAAGGAGTTAAGTGTGTCCCTAGGGGGTGCTTGCTAACTGTGTGGGGGATGGTCTGACTGGGTGAAGACAGAGATTGGTGTTCTTGCTTAGCAGGAACACAAGATCTCCATCTTCTTCCCTGTCAGAACGGCGATCTGCCTTTTTGCATAGGCAGATCGCCGTTCTGCCTCTCGGGGGGTATGATCGCGGGTGGTCGGTGGACATCAGGACCACTGGACCTGCTGATTGGCTCCCCTTCTGTCCAATCGGCATGTGCCCCCAGTGTCTATTACTTGAAATGACGTACAGGTACCCTGCGCAGTACATCTGCGGTAGGCGGTCGGGAAGTGAGAGATGTTTCAGCAGGGAGTTTTTATATTTTTTGATAGATAAGGAGATTAGAGCAGGACCCTATTTTACCACCAGTCTGTGCATCTGATTCAAACCCTAGCTCAGGCATGTAACAAGCGACCTATCTTAGGCAGATTTCTTTGCAACTATGTCATGCTTTCTTGAACCTTATACAGCCATGACTGTCCAGAGCTCAAAAGCACGCAGCTTCTTTTCTATTCCCACTTTTTCCACTAGAGTTAGAAGTAGATCTATCTGCGCTAAAGCAGTAGAAATAGACGAGAATAAAGAGAACACAGAGAAGGTGCTAGAGGAGGCTGTGGAAGGGAAGATTTCTAACCCCTGGGCCTCCTATACGCCCGGTGTAGATATGCTCAATTCTGCTGTACACAACAGCCTCTGCATAGTTGCACTTGATTCTCCTCCTTTTTGCTGTGCCCCTCTAGGTACTAAGATCTGCAAAGTCTGAAGAGACTCCCTATTCATGAAAAAAAAGAATAGGCAATATATGACTGGTGTATTCCTGAAAAGGTTTTCACTCCTCCGAGAATCATCACCAAGCTATATCCACTGGAAAAATAATTCACCAAAAAGTGGACTGTTCTTGTAGTAGACCCTGCCATCACAGTTTTAGGCCCCATTCACACCTGCATGTGTGATTACATGCAAACAGTCATGTATAGCTTACAAGCTCTGTTAGGCTCCCATTGATTTTAATAGGGCTTCCCACTCGCACCTATTTGCATGATTCCCCCCCACTGAGCCTCTCATAGGTAATCACAAAGGGCTCCATTCAAAAGTGTGAATGGAGCCTTAAACATCTTACTGTCCTTACAGAAATTTAGTGCTTTAGGAATTGGACCTAAATGAGGAACCAGCTGTTTTCTAGTTGATAAACGCTACATTTCCATATGTAGGATTGAGAAAGTAAAGCCATACAGTTTAAGTTAAGAAAGGATAAGGACTCGTTCACACCGGAAAGAGTTGCGGAAAATCTGTGTTCTGTGCATGTTTTCTGCACTGTGTTCAAAACGCACTGGTGTACGATCTGCTGCGGATGCCTGCACTGCATACCTCCCGACAGTCCCGCAATTGGCAGCTCTGTCCTGGGTCCCGAGCACTTTCATTCCAGGACAATACAGTGTCCTGGAATTGCCTCCTGGCCCTGGGCTAATCTAATGCTCCATAAAATAGCCCTTGCATCACCGCTGCCACGCACTGTGGTGGGCCCCTGGCTGGCGGAGACCCCCTTTACTTCATTCTCCGGCTTCTGGCTCACTGCCCAGACTGGTTGCTAGCCATGGCTTGCCTCGCGTCTAGCAACCAGTGACGTCACTAGGAGGAGAGAAGCAGAGATCCAGCATTCACAGCGGAGTACACTTTTGAGCCAGGGGCGGAGGCGGAGCTGGCGGTCCCAGGTACGGAGATGACTTTCAACGGCTGCAGGCGAAGGATCGGTTCTCCTATATGCTGTCCCCACCAGCCCTCCTATCCAGCCTGGCGCTAGCTGCATCCACAGTGTAGAGTTAAACAGTCATCCGTTATAATCATACTGCCCTCCGCTATCACCCCTCCCATCATTATGCCCTCCGCTACCACCCCTCCCATCATACTGCCCTCCGCTACCATCCCTCGCATCATTCTGCCCTCCGCTACTACCCCTCCCATCATACTGCCCTCCGCTACCATCCCTCCCATCATACTGCCCTCCTATCATACTGCCCTCCACTACCACCCCTCCCATCATACTGCCCTCCACTACCACCCCCCCTATCATACTGCCCTTCTACTACCACCCCTCACATCATATTGCCCTCCACCACCCCCTCCCATCATACTGCCCTCCATTACCACCCCCTCTTATCATACTGCCCTCCACTACTACCCTTCCTATCATACTGCCTTCCACTACCACCCCTCCCATCATACTGCCCTCTACTACCACCCCTCCCATCATACTGCCCCCCACTACCACCCCTCCCATTATACTGCCCTCCGCTACCACCCCTCCCATCATAGTGCCCTCCACTACCACCCCCCATCATACTGCCCTCTACTACCACCCCTCCCATCATCCTGCCCTCCACTACCACCCCTCCCATCATACTGCCCTCCATCACCCCCTCCCATCTTACTGCCCTCCACTACCACCCCCACTTATCATACTGCCCTCCACTACCACCCTTCTTATCATACTGCCTTCCACTACCACCCCTCCCATCATACTGCCCTCTACTACCACCCCTCCCATCATACTGCCCCCCACTACCACCCCTCCCATTATACTGCCCTCCGCTACCACCCCTCCCATCATAGTGCCCTCCACTACCACCCCCCATCATACTGCCCTCTACTACCACCCCTCCCATCATACTGCCCTCCACTACCACCCCTCCCATCATACTGCCCTCCATCACCCCCTCCCATCTTACTGCCCTCCACTACCACCCCCTCTTATCATACTGCCCTCCACTACCACCCTTCCTATCATACTGCCTTCCACTACCACCCCTCCCATCATACTGCCCTCTACTACCACCCCTCCCATCATACTGCCCTCCACTACCACCCCTCCCATCATACTGCCCTCCACTACTACCCCGTCTATCATACCGCTCCCCTTCCCATCATAGTGCCCTCCACTACCCCCCTCCCACCATACTGCCCTCCAGTACCCCGCTCCCATCATAGCTTATCCCAGAACCCTGCACTCTGTACATAGCTCATCCCAGAACCCTGCACTCTGTACATAGCTCATCCCAGAACCCTGCACCCTGTATATAGCTCATCCCAGAACCCTGCACCCTGTACATAGCTCATCCCAGAACCATGCACTCTGCATGCAGCTCATCCCAGAAAACTGCACTCTGTACACAGCTCATCCCAGAACCCTGCACTCTGTTCATAGCTCACCCCAGAACCCTGAACTCTGTACGTAATGCACTCCAAAATCCTTCATTCTTTTATCCTTTTTTTAAAATGAATGTGCTGGGGTTTGCATGTTTCCTTGAGACTCTTGCTTGTGGAACAATAATAAAAGCATATTTTATAGGTACAAGGAAGCCCGAGTTTTGTTTAATAACGCCCCTTAAGCTCCTCACACTGTCAGCAGTTTGACCACGCCCACACTTGCCGCGGCACGCTTTGCAAGGTTACTTCCTCAAGTGTCCCTCATTCTGAAGTTTAAAAGCTGGGAGGTATGCAAAAGTCACTTGCTTGGTTTGAACTTCAGCGAGTCGTCTTCACCACGTCTTTATGCCTAAATGCATTGAGTTGCTTTCATGTGATTGGCTGATTAGCAAGCAATTGAACAGGTGTACCTAATGAAGTGGCTGGCGAGTGTAGGTGCATCTCATAACTGCGTCAAAGTACCCCATTTTCATTGGGTAATTAGAATATCATCAAAAAATATTTTAGTAATTCAATTCAAAAAGTGAAACCTTATATATTATATAGATTCATTACACATGCAGTGATATATTTCAAGTGTTACTTTTAATTTTGCTGATTATGGCTTACAGCTAGTGAAAATCCAAAATTAAGTAAATTGGAATATTACATAAGAGCAATAAAAAAAAAAGATTTTTAATACAGAAATGTTGGCTTATTGAAAAGCACAATCAAGCACAGTGATACCATGATCATTAAACCAGGTATTGGTACTTTTGGCAGTGTGGGCAGGTGACAAGTTCTGCTGGAAAATGAAATCAGCATCTCCATAAAGCTAGTCAGGAGAGGGAAGCATGAAGTGCTCTAGAATTTCCTGGTACACTGGACCTCATGCAACTAGGAATCTAACTTGTTCTTTCCAAGACGGTTGTAATATATGAAAGAGAATAAAACAATTCCTGATACCACCACATGGTGGCGCAAAGGACTTTTGTGTTTAGACTTGGTGGTTGGAGTGGTTGTAAAGGCAGAAGGTTTTTTACCTCTCTGTGTCAATTGTTCCTATAGGTAAGCCTAGATCAAAGCTTACCTATAGGTACTGCAAATATCTCCTAAATGAGCTCCATTTAGGAGATATTTACTGTATACTGCACCGATGATGTCATCGGTGCATGCGCTCTGAAGGAACAGCCCCCCCGTGCCGTGACCGGCGGCGCACGCGCGGGAGTGACGTCACGCGACTCCGGCCAGTCACAGAGCCAGAGTCCGTGGCCCCCAGAAGGAAGAGGGGCGAAGATGGATGCGGCCTGCAGTGTGGACTGCATAGACTTCGTTTGCAGGTAAGTCTCACATAATGTGCTAGTATGCAAAGCATACTAGCGCATTATGCCTTTACTTTACAGGGGGAAAGAAAGGGAAAAAAAGCCATCAGGGTTTACTTCTTCTTGAATGGATTCTCTGCATTGAAGGGTAAAAAAAAAACCTTCTGTGATCAGTCCCCCCGACTTCTAAATACTTATCTGAGCCCGATGTTGATCCAGTGCTATTTCACTGTCACAAGCACAGTATGAGTGCCACAAGGACAGAGGAATATTTGAGGAGTATAATCAAGAAGGAGGGAGGCATCTGGAGGCGAGAAAAAAATTTGCCTTTAGTTATACTTTACATTTTAATGTAAACCTGGGAGAAAAATGGCAGCAGCCATTTCTGACCTAGCTCTGAAAATGCAAGTTGCCTGGTTGTGATCCTGACACTTTGGCATGGATGTGGAACAAGTATGCAATCAAGAAAAGATCTTATCTGAATACTTGTTCCAAGTTAGTTCATACTTAGAGAAGTATCAGTTATCCAGTGCTCCAGGTGCAGTTTCCAACTCTATCCCCAGCAGCTGGAAGTATCTTAAACTCTTATTACTGTCTGTGCCCCCTGGTAAGGAGATCCCCCCCTCTCTATTTGTCCTGTTTACCAATAATAAACAGAAGCGGACTAGAGACTAGCACAAGGCTGTCTCCCAGGGGCCATACATCATTGTCTAAATATTCAAATTTTGCTACACATTGTGGACAATTTCTCAGTCTCATATTTGGACTATTTTTCCTGGTGGGTGTCCTCATTGCTTGGTGGGCTTTGAAGCCCATAGTTGGCTCCCCTCCCTCTTTGGTCCTGAGTCCACTCTTTGTGCATTATTTTGCTCCTGTCCCTGGAACCATCTGGCTTTTTCTGCTCCTCTCTTACTAGCAGTGATTACTAGATTGGGCTGGCCTGACCTATCTGTGCATAGATCCTAGCGGTGGTGTAGTATAACCTGTTTCTAGTGGGATGGTACCCTCTGAACCAGTTTCTGGATACTTATAATTGAGACTTATCTCTCTGCAAGACAGTGAGGTCCGTTCTCTTTATTTGCTATCTGTAGAACCTTGACCTGATCCTGAAGAAGCTTAACGGTGAAACGCGTAGATACACAAGGGCTCACTGCACATTATGTATCAGTCTACATGATTTTTAATTTTTCTGTATTGTTCTATTCATGTTGTGTATTTTTCAATAAATAGTGTTTATTCTCATACTTCTTTGTTGTTTCCTATGCCTTTAAAGTCCGACCTAGGTTTACTGCTATAGTACACCTTCTTTCCTTGTTCATTCCTGTTTACCATTATTATTGAAAGTGTAAGTAATAGAAAATCCCAAATTTTAGGTTGTCCTCACTCAGAAAAGTAATTGAGGGGAAATTATCCAATGGGGACACTAGTTCTGGTGACTTGGGGGATTCCCTTAATATGCAGGGATTTCCTTTCACTTCCTGTTTTGGCTATGGGACAAGAAGTAAAGGTCAATCTCCCCTATTGGACACAGATGTAAAAAAAAAAAAAAAAAAAAAACTGACAATGGTTATAACCCACCTTTACTCTACCCAAAATGAAAAAAAAAAAAAAAGTTTTGCCTATAATTCTACTTTAACTCTAGGCAAATAGATATCTAGACAGATTAAGGCTACATTTGCACAGGAGATTTGGCGCAGTGTGAATGCTGTTTTTCCACCTGTAAGTAGATATCTGTGGCTGTTTGAACAACCAGTGATTACCTGCAGTGATCTCTGTTGGATGCACACTGCAGCGGCTGCCCTGACCTGTCATTAAAGTGTACGGACTTGGCAGGCGCAGTCGACTGCTTACAGGTGGAAAAACAACAGCAGGAATCAATTGATTCCTGCTGCTGCCATTTGCACTGGGCCAAATTACCTGTGGAAATGTAGCCTAAATTTATGAGAACTGTCTTATCTGCTAGAGAATATGTATTTCTGTCAATCCACTCTTGAGATTTGCATAGCCCTACTACACTACAGCACAGCCCAGTCTGTCTGGATTGATTTTTCTCTGCTGAAATTCAGTAACACTTACCCTTCACACCTATGCATTTTTTAGTGCAGTTTGGAGAAACGCACTAGTGTCTATTTAACATGGTTTCCTATAGTACAGGTTCACATCTATGCATTTTGCGGCTGGTGCATTTTTGGAAAGGGCCGGGGACTTTTTTCCCGCAGTTTGCGTGTAATAGGCTTCAATGAAATCACACCAGAAATGCAAGTGTTGTGTTTGTGATGCGATTTTTGATGTGTTTTACATTTTGCAGGTATTATTTTTCCTAACTGTATATAGCTGTATATAGCTGGTTGCTAAGGAGGGGGGCAGGAAGCCTGCCGCCGCTTCTTTAACAACCGATGAGTCATCAGCTGTCAGTGGGCTTCCCCGCTGAAAGCTGAATGGAAAAAAAAAAAAATTGCCAGCAAAAAAATTCACAAAAAAAGATGGCGTCCCCCAGGTCCATACCAGGCCCTTCGGGTCTAGTATGGATTTGGAGTCGACCCCCTACACCAAAATTTTTTTTAAATGGCGTGGGGTCCCCCAAAAATCCATACCAGACCCTTATCCGAGCATGTCGCCCGGTAGGTCAGGAAAGGGAGGGGACGAGGGAGTGGCCCCCTACCTCCTGAACTATACCAGGCCGCATGCCCTCAACATGGGGGGGTGGATGCTTTGGGGCAGGGGGGCCCTGTGCCCCCCACACCAAAACACCTTGCCCCCATGTTGATGAGGACAAGGGCCTCTTTCCGACAATCCTAGCCAGTGGTTGTTGGGGTCTGCGGGTGGGGGGGGCTTATCGGAACTTGGAAGCCCCCACTAACAAGGGGGCCCCCAGATCTTGCCCCCCCCATGTGAATGGGTATCGGGAACATCGTACCCCTACCCATTCACCAAAAAAACTGTGAAATGTTAACAAAATACAAGAGCCGGTTTTTGACAAGTCCTTTATTAAATAAGAAGCCCAGAGCCATCTTCTCCCGGATCCGTCATCTCCCAGTGCCGTCATCTCCCAGTGCCATCATCTCCCGGTGCCGTCATCTCCCGGTGCCGTCATCTCCCGGTGCCGTCATCTCCCGGTGTCGTTTTCTTCATGTGCTGTCTTCTCTCACGGAGCTGTCTTCTTCCTTGCCACTGTCTTTTTCAAAACAACCCCCAGCGCGATGTCTTCTTCATCGCCGCCGGTTACCTGCTAAAAAACTAAAAAAGCCAGTCTTGTCCTGAAGCTGTCTTCCTCCGTTGTGATGTCCCTGCTGTCTGGCACCTCTTATTTAGCTATGGGGCATGGCTATCCAATGACATCGTCCAGAGAGCCTGTCCCTTGTGATGTCATGTGAGAGGCTGATTAGCCACCCACGTGTGTATGGGATGAGTAGGGTTACTTAAACTGCGCAGTGACGTTATAGCTCCACCCCTACTGATGAAGTCAACTCCCTGATGACATGCGTCTAGGGGGCAGAGCCTACGTAGTGATGTCACATCGCGGCCATCTCGAGACTAGGTTGTCTGAATTCTGATACAGCCAGCACAGGCTTATTGTGCAACACTTGTGAGTGTACCTACCATTTTTTATATTAATAAATTATCTCAGACTGAGAGCACTAGATGTTGCCTTCTTTTTTGCATATTATATCTAATTTGGTGAGACGATCGTTGTTCTGCAGAACCCAAAGAAGGTGCCTGGGATAGAGGCGGTTAAGTGTCCACACCACGCCAGCAATTTTCATTATCCCCAGAGGGGAACACTGCCAATTTTACTTATATGTGAGGTGAGCAGCCTGTGATACTGGTGGAGGCAAGCACAAGTTTTTTCTGAATAATTTTGCACTTTGGGTGAATTGATACGTTTGGATCCAATTCAGTCAAACACCTGTTTATTTTTATGAACTTTGATTCACTTATTATATTCAGTGACTTTATTAATTAATTATGTTTGCAATTATGAATTCATCAAGTTTATATTTTAAATTTATGTAGTAGCGCAGCACTGTTTTGGTTTATATATTCTTATTTATTAAAGCACTTGTCAAAAACCGGCTCTTGTATTTTGTTAACATTTCACATTTTTTTTGTGACCCCATTCACATGGGGGGGGGGCGGGATCTGGGGGGCCCCATTGTTAATGGGGGCTTCCAGATTCCAAAAAGCCCCCCACCCACAGACCCCGACAACCACCCGCCAGGGTTGTCGGGAAGAGGCCCTTGTCTTTATCAACATGGGGGTAAGGTCCCCAAAGCACCCGAACCCTATGTTGAGGGCATGCGGCCTGGTATGATTCAGGAGGGGGGGGTCGCTTGCTTGTCCCCACCCTTTTCTGACCTACCGGGTGGCATGCTCGAATAAGGGTCTGGTATGCATTTTGGGCGGGCACCCCACGCCATTTTTAATTTTTTTTTACATTCAGCTTTCAGCCGGGAAGCCCACTGACAGCTGGTAACTCATCGATTGTTAAGGATGCAGCGGCCCCCTCTTTAGCAACCAGCTTTATACAGTGTGTTTACAGTGTGTTTAAGGAGGAAAAAAACGTAAACGGCAAAATGCATGAAAAGTGCATGTAAAAACGCATAAAAAATGCGTGTTTAAAAACGCAAAATGCACTGCAAAACATGCCTGAAAAACGTATCAAGCGCAGCCACATATGGGGCTCCATTTACACGTTCACATCAATGCATTTTTGTGCCTGTGCGTTTTTAGAAAGGGTCTGAAATTTATTTCCCGCAAAATGCAGCGTTTTGCATGTAATAGACTTCAATGGACCCGCATCCAAACTGCAAGTACTGCATTTTTATCGTGATTTTACCGTGATCTTGCCGCGATTTGCATTTTGTGATTTGAGGGCTTTTTTTCACATTCAGCCGTCAGCAGGGAAGCCCGCTGACCAGGGCCGGTACAAGGGGTGGGCAGAGAGGGCACTTGCCCTGAGCGCAGTTTTAATTTCTGTGAAAAGGGGGTGCATCAGTTGATCCTCAGTTGATTCTCCTGCTTGGCAGACGGAAGTGGCTGTCATTCTCCTCCTGCTCTTTTCTAGCCGCTTCAACTATGGGTTAACTGCATCGTCTTTCTCTCTTTCCCGGTGTTTGTTTAAAGCGGAGTTCCACCCATATAAAAGTCAGCAGATACAAAAAGTGTAGCTGTTGACTTTTAATAATCGGACACTCACCTGTCCTACGGTCCAGCGATGCGGGTGAACGAAGCCCTGCTCCTCTCCTTGGCGCCGGCATTGTGACTGTGGGCACCCGGCTGTGGCTTCACAGCCGGGCACGCACTACGCATGCGCGAGCCGCGTTGCGTGCTGTGATTGGCCGGGCAATCTTCTGGGACCTGTGACATGTCCCAATAGATTGTACAGAGGGAGGGGGGAGAGGTGAACTTCCTTCCGGCTCTGCGGAGCCCCGGGAGGAAGTGGGAGCTGGATGCCCCTAAAAAGTGGGTACCCGTTCCCCCCCCAAAAAAAAATGACATGCCAAATGTGGCATGTCAGGGGGTCACCTTCACTTAAAGCGGTTGTATACCCGCACAGAAATTTTTTTTTTTTAAATAAAAAAAGCTGAAGGCAAAGGCATAATGAGCTCATTATGAAATACTCACCTTAGAAAAAAGCTCCGGAATCTGATCCCAGTCCACGCCGAGGAAGCTGACATTTTGCCCTTGGCCTTTCTTCTGGGTTTGCGGCTCTGGTGCTGTGAGTGGCCTGAGCCGCAATTACGTCACTTCCTGGCGCTTACTTTCTTCCTGGCAAGGTCCGGCAGCGTCTGCCGGGTCTTCACAGCGCATGCGCCGCTGACATCAGCGGCTGCATGCAAAGTGAATATCTCCTAAACAGTACAGGTTTAGGAGATATTAATTTTAACCCTCAGGTAAGCCTTATTATAGGCTTTCCTGTAGGTTAAAATTAAAAAAAAAAAAAAAAAAAGAGTATACAACCACTTTAACTAGAAGAAGTTGGCTGCTCAATGACCAGGCCATTTTTTGCGATACGGCACTGCGTCAATTTAACTGACAATTGCGCGGTCGTGTGGCACTGTACCCAAACAAAATTGACGTCCTTTTTTCCCCACAAATAGAGCTTTCTTTTGGTGGTATTTGATCATCTCTGCGTTTTTTAATTTTTGCACTATAAACAAAAAAAGAGCGACAATGTTGAAAAAAACACAATTTTTTTTACTTTTTGCTATAATAAATATCCCCAATTTTTTTTTTTTTTTTTAAGTTAATTTTTTTCCTCAGTTTAGGCTGATATGTATTCTTTTACATATTTTTGGTAATAAAAATCGCAATAAGTTATAGCGTCTACAAAATAGGGGAAAGATTTATGGCATTTTTATTATTATTATTTTTTTTTTTACTAGTAATGGCGATGATCAACGATTTTTTTCGGGACTGCGACATTATGGCGGACAGATCGGACACTTTTGACACATTTTTGGGACCATTGACAATTATACAGCGAGCAGAGCTATAAAAATGCACTGATTACTGTGTAAATGTCACTGGCAGGGAAGGGATTAACACTAGGGGGCGATCAAGGAGTTAACTGTGTTCCCTAGTGTGTGTTCTAACTGTAGGGGGATGGGAGTGACTGGAGGAAATGACAGATCGTTGTTCCTAGCTAGCAGGAATTCACAATCTGTCTCTCCTCTCCTCACAAAACAGGGATTTGTGTGTTTATCGTGCTGACCTGCCGCAGTATAATGACAAAGCCTGGTCGGCAAGTGGTTAAAGTGGAAGTTCCATTTTTGGGTGTAACTCTGCTCTAGGATAAGTTACTTTCACTTTGCTAATCCGATCATTTCCCCTCCCTCTGCTCATTTCTCTCAGTACAATCCTGCAATTAGACTCTCCTTACACTGATCTTGCTGCCCATCTCCTCATTCACCTTCTCTTTTTCTTATGATCTCTGCTCTCCCCACAGCAAACCTCACTGCAGCCTACTGATCTCAGCCCTGGACATGCTACAGGCACCCTTTCCATTCCAGCTTACTTTTTAGCTTTTCCTATCCTGGAACTATCCTGTGACCATCATTCACCTTGCACACTCTCTGCAGCTATTTACTCTGCTCTTTATTAAGGCTCCATATACACTGGGCTTAAAAAAACGTCTGTTCTCTTGGGAGTAAAAAAAACGCTCATAGGGCATTTTTTGTACAAAATTTAGACGAGTTTAGGAGAGTTTTACATTTTTTTCTGCTAGTGAGCTCCAATCAGAAATGCGAATGAGAAGGGTTTTTTTTCCTGCCGCTAAACGCTGAGCTCAAAATATGCCTGTAAACGTCCTAATGTGCTTGGACACATAGGATAACATTGAGCTGCTTCTACAGGCAGAACACAAAACTCCTGTAGAAACAGCAATATTTACTACCAGTGTGCATAGAGCCTTCATTCACTCTACTGTAGTAACTGGCTTATTTTCACACTGGAAAAGCCAGTCACTGCAATGGCATATATACAATACAATTATTTCTTTGTGCCCAATTTCAAGTGCAATGCAGCCCAAAGGCGATAAAATGCAGACATGCTGGACAGGCCCTTACTACCCCACCGCCTTCATCTTTTCACCCTTTCCTTATCCCTGATTCCACTTTTTTTTTCTATTTACAATTCAAATGTTATCACCCATAGCCATCATAAAGCCTTAAGGGCCAGTTCACACTAGTAGCGGTGCGAATTCGCTGCAAATTCACACCACATCTAAATCGCAAACCTGTTCATGCAAGCTGATTGCGGAGTGTAGGTTGAGTTAATGACACCCCGCAATCAGTTTGCAAAACACAGCACGATTTGCAGAATCAGATCGCATGGGTGTGAATGTGAACACCCATGTGATCCAATTCTGGTGCAGACAAAAAAGGGTCCTGCACAAGTTTGATCTGAATGCGATGTGAATTCAGCCAAGTTTACAGTTTGTATGGCCGAATTCACATCGCACAGACATCACATGTCATGTGCACAGCAATGCGGTGTGAATCACATGCGATGTCTGGCATCACACTTGTGAACCAGCCCAAATGGTCCCTTAGCAGATTCTGTCGTGTCAACATAAGCTGCACTTAAATGGGTCACATTCATTTGGCTGTACTGACCACTGATCACGATTTTGCCTGAATGCTACCCAACCACAACTCTAAATGAGGTCTTAGGCCTCATTCACATAATCAGGTGGGGCTGTGCCACAGCTGCCCTGCAACCGCACGCACAGTGGGTCAGCATTTTGAGGGTTAAAAACAGGCAGTGAGGAGGTAATATTACCCCCTCACCACCTGTTAAACACCAGCAATGATAGACACACATGGTATCAAGTCCTTTCAGGCCCCTTCTTCCCTCAGTCCAGGTTCACACTGGTGTGATGCAGTTCAGTGCCGGTTCCTGCATCGCAGACTGGTTTACACTGACATCTGCGAAACATGGGGGTGTCAATGTAAAGTTAATGACACCACCAGATTGGTTGGCAGATCGCAGTGCAAACTGTCAAGTGGTGCAGGAATCGTATCGTATAGTTGTGAACACCCAATGCGATGCAATTCCAGTGCAGACCAAAAAAAGGGTCCTGCACCATTTTGGTGCGAATGCAATGCAATTTCAGTCATACAAGTTGTATGGCTGAATTCACATCGCACAGACACTGCATGTGATGTGCACAGAAATGCAGTGCGAATTACATGCGATGTCCTGCATCAAACCACTTTGAACCCAACCTCAGAGCCCCACTACAGCCCTTTAGTTCCATGCACCTTCAGAGCCCAGCTCCCCAAACCCACTGACATAGTTGACAATCAGTCCCCCTTAAACTGATAGTGACACTGCAGTTTGCAAACTTCGCCCTGGGCACTGGATGAGCTTGTCCCGGCACTGCCGCTGACAGCTGATGACTCATCGGTTGTTAACCACTTGCCGCCCCCCACCCACCGTTAAATGACAGCTGGGCGGTGGGGCTCTCGCTCTTTGGGGTGACATCATATGACGGCCTCCCAGAATGACCGCTCTCGTGGTCATCAGTGCCCTGATTACAATTAAGTGCCCATCAATGCCAGCAATGATTGCCCACCACTGCCAGCAATCAGTGCCAACCAGTGCCCACAATTGCCACTAATCTGTGCCCACAAATGCCAGCAATCAGTGGCCATTAGTGAGTCAGAGCTGGCTATCAGTGCTGCCCATCAATGCCCATCAATGCTCATCACCGGCGCTGCCCATCAATGCCACCCAACAATGCCCATCAGTGCTGCCTATCCGTGCCCACCTGTGGCCAGTGCCGTCTATTAGTGCCCATAAGTGCGGCATATTTGTGCCTCCTCAGTGCCACCTAATCAGTGTCCATAAGTGCCACCTCATCAGTGCCGCCTCATCAGCGCCCATCAGTGAAGGATAAAAATTACTTATTTACAAAATTTACTGACAGAAACTAAGAAAAACTTTTTTTTTTTCAAAATTCTTGGTCTTTTTTTTTTAGGAAAAAATAAAAAAAAACCCAGGAGTGATTAAATACCACCAAAAGAAAGCTCTATTTGTGTGAAGAAAATGATAACAATTTCACATGGTTACAGTGTAGCATGACTGCGCACTTGTCATTCAAATGTAACAAAGTGTAAAAATGCCTTAGGCAGGAAGGGGGTGTAAGTGCCCTGTATTGAGGTGGACGCGGCGGACGGCTTCCCGACCCAGTCCTTAGCAATTAGCTATATACAGTGAATGTAAAAAAAAAAAAAAAAAAAACACACGCAAATCGCAAAACAAAAATCGCGGTAAAAACACAGTGAAAAAACGCAGAAAGCACAGCAAAGAGCACTAAGGAAACGCTCAAAAGCAACATGCATTAATGTGAATCAAGCCTGAGTCTGTGACTGGACAGTGCAGGAGAAGAAGCAGACTGAAGAGCTCATCTCTTTATTACTTTGCTCTCTCCCCCTGCTGGCTATTTGTGCTGCTACTATTTCTTCTCCCAGTCTGAGCTCTGCTGTACTGGGGATTGCAGGAGACTGATATCAGGTCAGATTCAGGTACTTATACTGTTACATTTAACCACTTCCATACCGGGCATTTTCACCCCCTTTCTGCCCAAGCCAATTTTCAGCTTTCAGCGCTGTCGCACTTTGAATAACAATTGCGCGGTCATACAACACTGTACCCAAATGAAATTTTTATCATTTTTTCCCCACTAATAGAGCTTTCTTTTGGTGGTATTTGATCACCCCTGCAGTTTTTATTTCTTGCGCTATAAACAAAATCAGAGTGACAAGTTTGAAAAAAACACAATATTTTTTACTTTTTGCTATAATAAATATCCAATTTTTTTTTTTAAACAAATTTTTTCCCTCAGTTTAGGCTGATACGTATTCTTCTACATATTTTTGGTAAAAAATATCACAAGAAGCGTATATTTATTTGTTTGCGCAAAAGTTATAGCGTCTACAAAATAAGTGGATAGTTTTTTAGCATTTTATATTTTTTTTATTTTTTTTACTAGTAATGGCGGCAATCTGCGATTTTTATCGTGACTGCGATATTGCGGCGGACACATCGGACAATTTTGACACATTTTTGGGACCATTCACATTTATACAGCGATCAGTGCTATAAAAATGCATTGATTACTGTATAAATGTGACTGGCAATGAAGGGGTTAACCAGGAGGGGGCGCTGTAGGGGTTAATTATGTTCCTAGGGATTGATTGCAACTGTGGGGGGAGGGGACTCACAAGGGGAGGAGACCGATCAGTATTCCTCTGTACAAGGAACACACCATCGGTCTCCTCCCATCTGACAGGGTTATCGGGCATCTGCCCATCTGATCCTGCTCGGTTACCGGGCAATCGCGGGTGCCCGGCGGACATCGTGGCCGCCGGGCACGCGCACCGGGACCCGAGTGCCGCGTGCGCGCGCCCCCCTGGCGGGCCTGGAAGGCCGTGCCATCATATGACGACGGCCCAGGATAACAGCTGCACCATCCCGTCGTCATATGATGGTGGGCGGGCAGCAAGTGGTTAAAAAATAAATTTATTGATATATTAATGACTAGAGAGCCGCATTTTCCGAGTCTGTTATATCTCCCTGGAGTACAGCTTTAAATGTGGACTTGCACTGATCAGCCAAAACATGACCACCTGCTGTAACATTATGACCACCCACCTACTATTGAGTAAGTCCCCCTTTTGACACCACACCAGCCCTGAGCCATCAAGACAGCCTCCACTAGACCTCTGAAGGTATGCTGTGGTACCTGGCACCAAGCCATTTGTAGCACATCCTTTAAGTCCTGTATTGGGCCTCCAAGGATTGGACTTGTTTTTCCAGCACATCCCACAGATGCTTGATGGCTTGAGATCTGAAGAATTTGGAGGCCAAGTCAACACCCCAAACTCGTGTTCTTCAAACTATTCTTGAACCGTTTTTGCAGTGAGGCAGGGGGCATTATCCTGCTGAAAGAGACCACTGCCATCAGAGAATACTGTTTCTATGAAGAGGTGTACTTGGTAAGAAACAATGTTTAGGTAGGTGGTACATGTCAATGTAACATCCACATTTTCCTATAGTGCTTCCTAGTGCCATCTCTTCTCCAGGTAAGCGGTACACATGCACCTGGCCATCCGACTGAGGTTCCAAAAAACTGATCCATCAGACCAGGTCACCTTCTTCCATTGCTCCGTGGTCCCGTTCTGATGCTCATGTGGCCATTGTAGGCACTTTTGGCTGTGGACCACTGCAGATCATGAACATCTCGTAAGAGCTTCAGTTTTGGAGTTGCTCTTACCCAGTTATTTAGCCATTGCAATTCGGCCCTTGTCAGAGTCGCTCAAATCCTTATACGTGCCCATTTTTCCTGCTTTCAACACATCACCTTCAGGGGACAACATGTTAATGCAGAGTTCCAGTCATTTGTTTGTTTATGAAAAGTTAGCAGCTACAAAAAGTATAGCTGCTGACTTTTAACAAACAGCCACTCACCTGTCCCACGGTCCAGCGGTGTACTCACCACAGCCATGTTCTCCCCGTGTCCTCCCTCAGCGGCGCCGTTATCCCTAATGTGATCACCTGGCTGTGACAGCTTGCGGCTTCACAGCTGGGTACCCACTGTACATGCGCGAGTGGCGCTGCGTTCTGTGATTGGCCCTAAAGTCTTCTAGGACCTGTCATATGTCCCAGAACATTTCAGGAGGGAGATCCTAGGCAACCAGAACAGAAGTGGGAGCAGGTACCTGTCAAATTCGGGTACCTGCTTCTCCTCTCCTCCCCAAAAGCTCAGTTTCACAAACAGGAACCCGGGGAGGAGGCCGTAAAGCGAAAGTTCCACTTTTGGGTGGAACTCCGCTTCAACTTGCTGCTTAATATATCCAACCCACTTTGTATGCTTTGATTTTGCTGCCATAATCACAGAATTATGGCTTGCTTCTCCAGCTCAACTGGCATTTCCCTGTAGCACATGTATGGAGAAAATCATTATTTGTTGCAGAGACGTTTCAATGTGAAAGAAAATCTCTACAAATAATAAAAGGGTTGTTATGCTCATTATTAGATGTTATCACTGCTGGATTATTAAAAGTAGACTTGAAAGAATTATGAATGCCATTGCTGAATTCACTCTGAAAATGCTACTTGACTGGCTGCTAATCTTAACCCCTGACTACATTGCTTTCAGAAAAAAATGACCTGGAGGCTGAGCAAGGTGGTCACTGTGCTGCAGTCCAGGTCAGACACTCAAAATACTGACGCTATGGGGGCAGGATGACAGCCAGGAAACTAGTATTTTCAGAAGCAGCGGTCATAGCAGCCCCAATGTTTGTTCCATAACATGTTCCCTTTACAGTAGCTCAGACTGTGAGATCTTTGATGTAAATGCAGCTTTAGAGCGATGTCATGTGTGTGTTAGCCAACATGACACCTTTCTTAATTAAGTAAGCAAGTCTTGTTTCTCCTTGCTCAGCCTGCAAATGATTAGGGAATACTCTGCCTACTGTATGAAGGAAGGAAACAGCAGTCCACTTGCAGAAACACTACATTAGTGGAAATTGAATTCTTTTTCTCATACTGTGTGACGGCAAAAACATCGCCCTTATGATTATCTACTCTGCAGACCTCCAATATCTACTATATTCAATACAGCCAGACAGGCCTACTTGGGTTTATTCCAGAGTTTGCCATATTATATGGGTTTATATTTTAAGAAAGTCCTATTAGGTACATACAAAATCTTTTTTTTCTTAATCATTCATTAAGAGGCTTCGACCTGAACTGTCAGATTTTTTTGTTCAACCCGCTGAGATGAATGAAAAGAAAGTAGTAGTGTGTAGCAGACCCAGTGTCACTTAATGAACTTTAAAACATTTTAAAGTGGCCTTTCAGTTAAACTCTAACTAAAGCCTGGTACACATGGTACACATGGCAAGCTTTTATTTCATTCAGCCCTGTGCAGCTCACAAGGAGGTCTCTGTACTAACTATGCGATGTTAGTACAGCAATATCCCCCCGCTGTACCATTGCAGACATCCTAACCTGTAAAAACTCATTTCAGGGAGGTGGAAAACTAATTTCAGGGAGGTGTCGTTTCGTGCCTGCAGTCCACAGTGAGAATAACTAGAATGCTTTACCTTAAGGCCCCTTTCACACGATCGGACCGTTCAGTTCCGCCTGTCAGTTTTGACGGCGGACCTGAACGGGCGCTCCATGTTAGTCTATGGAGCGTCGGATGTCAGCGGAGACATGTCCACTGACATCCGACCCCGTCCGATCCGCTAAAAGCAGACGGATGGCTCTACGTCCAGATCCGTCGCTGGCAGATCAGATCGGGTGAGATCTGACGAAAACGGACATACTGTCCGTTTTCGTCCGATCCCTCCATAGGCGGCAGCGGCGCCTGACAAGTCCCTCCCCGCTCAGTGAGCAGAGAGGGACCTGTCATCCGCCGGCTCAGCGGAGATCAACGGACTGATCTCCCGCTGAGCCGGCGGACCGAGGCGGGCTCCGTAGAAACGGAGCCCGCCTCGTGTGAAAGGGGCCTAAGGTATAACTGGAATTCCAATTTAGCCCTGGTTCACACTGATGCAGTACAGGAAACGCAGCGATTCCTGTGTTTCCCACACCCCATAGCAATCGCACTGTGTTCATGCGATCTGCTGAGGGTATCAATTAAAAGTGAACAGCAACCCAAAAGCAGGTCGCAAAATGCAGTGCCTTTGCCTGAACCAGATCACGTAGGTGTGAACACCTATGCAATCCAGTTCCAGTGCAAACAAAAATAATTAATGTGGATGCAGGGCGAATTGAGGCATTGATTGTGAGTCGGCTCAAATGGCATTGCACAGAATCACATGTGATTTGCACAGGAATGCGGTGCGATCCCTGTGCAAATCACACGCGGTGTGCAGTGGGAACCAAGTCAAAAAATCCTGTTCCGTAATTGTTCATTAAGGTAGACAGGGTCAGAAGGGATAGGTACACAAGCAGCTGAGGGACAGGTATGCCTCAACCACTTATGATTGGCAATCCGCAACTACGGCTTTCTGGTGGCATAGCTCAGGCGAGTTTAGACTAGTATCCAAACATGCCTGAACTCGTCCCTGGTTGGGAGGAGAGACAACTGGCAATCTCATGTACGTAACAATATAACCCAGAAATACTTTTGACCCTGTGCCCCTTACTGCAAGAAATTGATTTTACAGTAAGTAAAAAATCCTGTTTTTATGATCATAAGTGTACACAAGGACCCATTAAGAGCATGAAAGCCATAAAGTTAACCAGCAGCCCAAGAAGAAAATCATTAAAATACATGTTACAGCAGATTTTCTCAACCTTTTTATCTCAGCGGAACCCTTGAAATAATTTTCAGGTCTGGGGAAGCCCTGCTAAAAAAAAAAAAAAAAAAAAATCATTAACCCTTTCCTGCCTGCAATACAGCCAAAACATGGCTACAGCGTGGGCTTACTGTGTCGGGAGGCCATCCATGAACGTCTTTCCATGATCGTGCTGCCCGCGCACTCCCTGCTGCGTGGGGCGGCACGCTCTGTGATCGCTGAGTCCTTTGGACTCAGCTGATCGCAGATCGCTGTAAAGGGCCAATCACAGTGGCCCTTTACCTTTGATCAGCTGTGTCCAATGAAATCTGATTATGATGTAAACAGAAGTCGCTTATTGGCATTCCTTTCCTCGCGCTGACAGCGATAACCGGCTTGTGTTAAAGGTACTAATTATCAGTGCAGTTCCAACAGTGCCACCTATCAGTGCCCATCAGTGCAGCCTCAGTAGCACACATCAGTGAAGAAGAAAGCTTACCTGTTTGCAAAATTTTATAACAAACAAAAGTAATGTTTTTTCAAAATGTTTGGTCTTTTTTCGTTTGTTTAGCAAAAAAAAAGAAAACCCAGTGGTGGTTAAATACCACCAAAAAAAGCTCTATTTGTGTGAAAAAAAAAAATTATAAAAAAAAAAAAAAAAATGTCATTTGGGTACAGTGTAGCATGACCACGCAAATGTCATTCAAAGTTTGACACCGCTGAAAGCTGAAAATTGGCCTGGGCAGAAGGGGAGTAAAAGTGCCCAGTAGGCAAGTGGTTACGTGAGAAAATTGCACCTTGCATTGGTGGACAGGGGGAAAAAATGTCTCTCTTACAGCAGTGATTAGAATGCCATCTGTAGAGATATTTGGATTCATGTTGCTAGCTCTGCCAATTGACAATGATACTGGAACTATGCAGGCATCATCAAAGAGGAGGTGAATCAGCCACATCTCAAAGAACCCTAGCAACCTCTGAAGGAACCCGGTTTGAATATGGCTGCATCACACACTAAATAAATTCGACAAAGTACCTGGAAATAATGTTGGAAATTGATTAAAACAATGACAATCCACATAGCACCAAGTCAGGGGTTAATATGCACTTCAGAAAATAGAAACCCTGCCACTGACTGGCCATGGGCAACAACTCCAGTTTTCACACTTTTTTAATAAATCAGGCCCTATGTTGGGTCCACAGCACTAGATGTATATACAGAAACATAGCTTCTTTCAAGGGAGTCTGTAGCTGGGGCCTTAAAGTGACTGTAAAGGGCTTTTTTTTAAAAAAATAACAAACATATCATACTTACCTCCACTGTGCAGCTCGTTTTTCAGAGTGACTTTGAACATCCTCTTCTGGGGTCCCCCTATAGACACAGAATGCCGTACTCGCCCCTGCTTCCCTGGATTTGATTGACAGCAGTGGGAGCCAATGGCTGCGCTGCTATCAATCTATCCAATCAAAAGCTGGGAGCCCGTGGAGAGAAAGACAGCACGTCCCCGATGACTGAATGAAGGGGTTCAGGTAAGTAAAACGGGGGGGCTGGGGGGCCGGTGACTGCCAGGTGTTTTTTTTCACCTTAATGCATAGGATGCATTAAGGTGAAAAAAACACGAACCTTTACAACCCCTTTAAGTGATCTTTTAATTCATTAAGGCAGTTCCTAGGCACCTCACCTGAGCAGAGTTTTTATAATGATGGCTGCATGCAGAGGATCTTGGGATTGTCTGAAGTAAGGATAGGCTTGGAGTGTGGTCAGAACAATTGTAGGGCTGGCTAGATCAAAGCCCTTTGATGGGCACCAAAGTAATCAGGTTCTGCATTTCAGGTTAGTGAATTGCCATCAGCAATCTTAATGGAATGTTCTATGTATTTATCTCTCCAATGTTCGATGGAGACAGAAAGAGGTGGTGTGGCATGTGATTATTTGAGAAAGAAATCTTATAAGCTTTTCTAAATCCCCATATTCTGGTCATAATTAGCACTACACTAATCTGCACCATGTTCTTATATCAATGAATATGCTTCAATAGTAATGGTTAATGTGGACAAAGTGTTGGTTGACATCCCAGAGGCAGAGGTTGTAGAAACCATACAAATCTCCTTCTGAATGGAACGCAGCAAAGTTCTCATACATCCTTCCATCCACTCTACACATTTCCTGGGTGGTAGATACTTGTTGAACTCTCGATAGAGAAATAACTAATTACCAGGCAGTTTCCCATTCTAACTCACTGAAGCCTTACAGTAGAACTATAGGCAAAACCTATAATTTTGGATTGAGTAAAGCAGGCTCATAAGCCTGTCTATTTGTTAGCTATCTGTGACCTTTGGGGAGATATCCCTTCACTTCCTGTTTTGGCTATGGGACAGGAAGTGGGAGAGAAATCCATACAAATTAAGGGAATCCCTTTGGGACCCCCAGATCACCAGAACTAGTGTCCCCATTTTAAGATTTCCCCTCTATTACTTTTGTGGGGACAACCCAAAATTTGGGATTTTCTTATACTTTTCACTTTCAATGATAAACAGGACAAACAGAGAGGGTGACTCTCCCTAACAGGGACACAGACAGCAATAAAAGCCTAATAGGTGTTCTAATCCATTCTCCACTCTATCCCAAAAAAATGCCATTAGTTATACTTTAATGGTTGGCACTTGCCTGTTGGCATTGTCTTGTGTCTATAAAGAGATGGGGAGGGGTGATTACGTTAGAGCCATTTGTAATGTAAATGCATGCCTGTTTGTTACCTGTAACTGTGCTGCTGATACAAGTTCAGGGTTTCTGTGTTATTTGATCACTCTGTTGCTGATTAAATTCAATACCTGGACTTGCATAGGTCAACCAATATGGTGGACATTACATTTTTACTAGGGACAGATTTGATCATTAAATGTATCTAAAGCAGAAACTTTTTTTTTTTAAGGTTTTAATAGAGCAGAGAGGGTTTAAAACATCAGTCTGGTTTTTATTGCTTTGTCACTGCAAGTGGTCTACATGTTCTGTGACCACTGTCATAACTGAAAGTAAAGAGAACTTACATTTTGAGTTGTCAGCGCAGCAATGGTGGCTGCTATATTCAAGAGTTTGGGTAAAAAAAATCAGACTTTATCACCACTGTCCTGGGACTTTCTAATAAAAAAAGTATACACACACACACACGTCACTTTATTAGGTAGACCTTGCTAGTACCGGATTGGACCCCTTTTGCCTTAATTCTTCATGGCATAGATTCAACAAGGTGTTGGAAACAATCCTCAAAGATTTGGGTCTATATTGACATGATAGCCTCAAGCAGTTGCTGCAGATTTGTCGGCTGCACTCCATGATGTGAATTTCCCATTCCACCACATCCCAAAGGTGCTCTATTGGATTGAGATCTGGTGACTGTGGGGGGCCATTGGAGTACAGGGAACTCGTTGTCGTGTTCAAGAGGTGGTGGTTCAGTGGTGAGATGATTTGAGCTTTGTGACATGCATTATCTTGCTGGAAGTAGCCATCAGAAGATGGGTACACTGTAGTCAAAGGAATAGACATGGTCAGCAACAATACTCAGGCAGTGGCATTTAACCACTTGAACTCCAAAAGATTTACCCCCCCCCCCCCCCCCCTTCATGACAAGGCCACTTTTTTGCAATACAGCACTGTTATTTTAACTAACAATTGCGTAATCGTGAGACCCTGTACCCAAATAAAATGTATGTCCTGAGCTTTCTATTGGTGGTATTTGGTCACCTCCTGCAATTTTTATTTTTTGCGCGATAAACAAAAAAGACCGACAATTTTGAAGAAAAAAAATGTATTTACTTTCTGCTGTAAAACATATCTAATAAAAAAAGTTTTAAAAAATCTAAATATGTATTCTGTTACATATTTTTGGTAAAGAAAATCCCAGTAGGATTTTCTTTACGAAAAACATGTAGCAGAATACATATTTGGATTTTGTAAAACATTTTTTATTAGATATGTTTTATAGCAGAAAGTAATTTATTTTTATTTTTTTTCTAAATTGTCGGTCTTTTTTGTTTATAGCGCACACGAAGACTGGGTGCAAACTTATGCGATCCCAGACATAGCATGTAATCCGCACCGCATTGCTGTGTGATGCGAATTCAGCCACACAGCTTTTGTATGGCTGCAATCGCATCGCATTCGCACCAAAATGGTGCGGGACCCTTTTTTGTCCTCATTGGTGTTCCGACCCATGCGATCCGATATCACAGTTCACACTGTGTTCTGCGAACTGATTTAGGGGTATCATTAACTTTCTATTGACACCCATAACAGTTCGCAGATGTCAGTGTGAACTGTCTGCTAGTAAAATGCGATACGAAACCAGCACAGGAATCCCGCATTGCACCAGTGTGAACGGTGACTAATACAGTGATCAGTGCTAAAAACATGCACTGTCGCTGTACTAATGGCACTGGGTGGGAGGGGGGCGATGAAAGGGTTAACTGTGTGCCTAGCCAGTGTTTTACTATACTGTGCGAGGTGCTTTTACTAGGGGAAGAGATAGAATTTATTCCCTGCTTTGCAGGAGCACAAAATCCATCCCTTCCCTCCTGTCAGAACAGCGATCTGCCTTGTTTACATAGGCAGATTGCAGTTCTGTGTCTGCCTGACGATCGGTGGGTGCCGGAGGGCATAGAGTACCCTGTACCCACTGATCGGCTTTCGCTGTGTGCAACCACTGCGGAAGTGAACTTCCGGCGGCTCACATGTGTGCCCCCTACCCGGAAGTGTCTGATCATATATGTGTGTGATCAGGTGCCACCCTGTAGCAGTAAATCTGCTATAGGGCAGAATTAAAGTGGTTAAACAATGCTCAATTGGTACTAAGGGGCCCAAAGTGTGCCAAGAAAATATCCCTTACACCACCACTAACCTGAACTGTTGATACAAGGCAGGATGGATCCATGCTTTAAAGTTGTTTACACCAAATTCTGACGCTACCATCTGAATGTCGCAGCTGAAATCTGAAACTCATCAGACGAGGCAACATTTTTCCAATCTTCTCTCGTCCAATTTTAGTGAGCCTGTGTGAAATGTAGCCTCAGTTTCCAGTTCTTAGCTGACAGGAGTGGCACCCGATGTGGTCTTCTGCTGCTGTAGCCCATCTGCTTCAAGGTTCAATGAGTTAGGCATTCAGAGATGGTATTCTGCATACCTTGTATGTAACGAGTGGTTATTTGAGTTATTGTTGCCTTTCTATCATCTTGAACTAGTCTGCCCATTCTCCTCCTGACATCAACAAGCCATTTTTATCCACACAACTGCCGCTCACTGGATATTTTCTCTTTTTCGGACCATTGTCTGTAAACCCTAGAGATAGTTGTGTGTGAAAATCCCAGTAGATCTTTGTAATACTCAGGCCAGTCTTTCTGTACCAACAACAATACCACATTCAAAGTCACTTAAAATCTATCTATCTATCTATCTATCTATCTATCTATCTATCTATCTATCTATCTATCTATCTATCATTGTGCTCAAAAGTTTGCATACCCTGGCAGAAATTGTGAAATTTTGGCATTAATATTGAAAATATGACCGATCATGCCAAAAAACTGTCTTCTTTTTTTATTTAAGAATAGCAGTCACATGAAGCCATTTATTATCGCATTGTTTTTTGGATCCTTTTTTAAAACCTAATGATAATAGAAATCGCCCCGATAAAAAGTTTACATACCCTGGAATGTTTGGCCTTGGTACAGACACAGAAGGTGGCACGCACAGGTTAAAATGGCAATTAAAGGTTAATTTCCCACATTTGTAGCTTTTTAAATCTCAATTAGCCCTGGTTCACATTGGTACGATTTGACATGTCAAATGGCATGTCAAATCAGTGGCAATTTCCGGCAATGGCACTGTCCTAATTGGTGCAACGCCACACAGTTTTTCAAAAAGTAGTTTCTGTACTACTTTTTGCGATTTCGGGCTGCGATTTACATTGACATCTGTGCAGAAACCTGCACAGATGTCTTTGAAATTGCGGCCGAAGTCGGGACTGACATGAGGAAGTGAAATTGTGTGAGTTCAGCTGAACTCGCACGGCTTCATTCCCGCAGCTCAGTGTGAACCTGGGCTTAGTGTCTCGCGTTCTTCTGACTCTGGCACTGGAGATCCTTGGCTGGGCAGAGCAACGGATACTCTCTATTTCAGCAGTGCATATAAAGGGAACCCTCAACAGCAAGGCGGACTATCTCAGTCGACAGTCGATTCTCCAAGGAGAATGGGAGGTATTCTCCCTGGTGTGCCGGCATTTCGGCGAACCAGAGATCGATCTCTTCGCAGGAAGAACAGAAGGGTAAAGAGATTCTTCTCTCTCTCCCAGGAAGGAGATTCAGAGTGGGTGGATGCATTGGCCCAGGTTTGGAACTTTCTATTGGCCTATGCCTTTCTCCCCTTGGGTCTAATCCTGAGAATACTACAGAAGTTGTATCTCTCAGAGGGCAGTCTGATCCTAATCACCCCATGGTGGCCCAAGAGGGCCTGGTTTCCAACCTTAAGGAGTTGGTCCATAGCCCCGCCTCAGCATCTTCCTGTTCGGCAGGACCTTCTCCTTCAGGGTCCAGTCTGCCACCAGATCCCTGCTTCTTCAGGCTGACGGCCTGGCTCTAGAAAGGTAGAACCTGCGGGTTAAGGGCCTTTCTGACAGAGTAGTTGATACTCTCCTGCTAAGTAGGAAGCCATTTACTAGATGTATTTATGCAAAGGCCTGGGGTGTTTTCTCGCGCTGGTCTCAGGTGAGAGGAACTTCTCAACAAGAGATTCCCACCATCCTGGAATTTCTCCAGGATGGCGCAGATCAGGGACTGGCAACCAAGACACTTCGGGTACAGGTTGCAGCCTTGTCCTGTTTCCTGGACAGGAGATTGGCTCTAGACCCCCTGATCAAAAGGTTCTTGTCGGTCAGAGACAGGCTGTCCCCAGTACAGATGTGTAGATTTCCGCCATGGGACCTTACTTTAGTTTTAGAGGGGCTAACCAAGGCTCTGTTTAAACCATTAGATCAGATTCCCCTCAAGTTCCTCACTTTTAAGTTGGCTTTCCTTCTGGCGATTACAACAGCCAGACGGATAAGCTATATTCAGGCTTTTTCAATTAAAGAGCCATTTTTTCGTTTACTTGATGACAGGGTTATACTTAGGCAGGACCCCCTGTACTTCCCGAAGGTAGCCCCGAAGTTCCATAGAACTCAAGAGATTGTGCTTCCTTCCTTTTGCAATAATCCTCAGAACGAGAAGGAAATTTATTTTCATTGTCTAGATGTCAGACGCTGTCTCTTGATTTATTTAGAGAAAGTTAAAGAGTTTAGAAAAGCCAGCCATTTATTAGTTAATTTTTTTGGCTAGACAAAGGGCCACCAGGCATCTAGAGCACCCATAGCGAGGTGGATTAAGCATACCATTTCCTTAGCCTATGAGCACTCTGGTACGGCAGATTGGTAAGGCATATTCTACCCGATCACTGGCGACCTCTTGGGCAGAAAGGGCCGGAGCATCGGTGGAGCAAATATGTAAGGCAGCTACATGGACAAGCCAGAACACCTTCCTGAGACATTATCGAGTGGAGTTGCTGTCACCTCAGGATCTGGCGTTTGGTAGGAAGGTCCTACAAGCTGTTGTCCCGCCCTAAGGTAGGCCTGAGCTACTTTCTCTTCTCTCAGGGTGCCATCCTGGAAGACGACTTGAGAAAATAACCAGTTACACTTACCGGTAACGGTGTTTTTGGGAAGTCTTCCAGGACGGCAGGCCTACTTCCCACCCGCTCTTTTTAGGTTTATTCATAATGAATAAGAATTTTGTGGTGTTTGTTTTCACTCTTGCACTGGTGTGGGTCAATACTTTTTCACAACTTAGGAGCACAGGTAGGGGCAAGGGTTTTAACCTCTTTGATTGTGTTTCCTGCCTTTGCAAATCCAAATATTTTCTTCTAAAAGTAGCAGTGACATCGCTGTGCTGCACATAGACTGTGTAGAGAACAATGCTGTGGGAGGTTGCCAGTGGCTCCACTCACTACAGGCTTCCTGCAGAAATCGTTAGAAGGGGGTGGATGCAAGACCAGTCACCCTACACAAACGGAGAGAGCAGCAGTGACCGGTCTGTATTATGGGAAGTTTCATACTGGATTTCTGCACTGATCTGGAAGAAATGCACAAAACCCACCATGATTCAAGGTTTATTTTAAAGATTTACTCTGCTGTAAAGCACACTTTTGCATTCCTCACTAAGGCGAGGATGGCATGTGCATACCCCTCTTAGATTCTGTGCCGCAGGGCATTGGGTCTGGACAACCCTGCAGCACATCTGTGCACATGTGCAAAGACAAGTATTGCAGGCTTCTCGGCCTTTTGGCTAAGATCAAATGTAGTATTTGTACTCGGAGTCAATCTGTGGATAGTGTACAAAGGAACAAAAGCAACAAAGAACATAGACCTGAGTTGTGCCCTGGTCAAATGGTCAGTATGCCTAAAAGGGGGCATACCCAAGTATGAATTGAAATAAAATGAAAAAAGAAAAGAAAAAAGGGAATGGGTGGGTGGGACACGAGATCCTACGACCATAGGAAGGAGAAGAAGGAGGGCAGGCTTTATGCAGCCTGACTCCTCCTACAATAACAGGCTGACTTGCAGTCAGCCTTACACTTGTACTCGGAGTCAATCTGTGGATAGTGTACAAAGGAACAAAAAGCAACAAAGAACATAGACCTGAGTTGTGCCCTGGTCAAATGGTCAGTATGCCTAAAAGGGGGCAAAAATGACCAGTAGGATGAATATGAAGCCAAATTATAGCCCACTGAAATTACGTATAATCTACCAAATACCAACCGCTTGTGGTATCTCTAAAGTGGCTCTGGGCCAACCCAGAGAACAAGACGACCTGCACTTACCCAATACGACTGAAGTCCCAGGCACAAATATGCAGAACTGCTCCTGTCTCTTATGACCCAACCCCGGGTATAGGCCTGCCTTGAGCACCAAGCTAGTACCCAACACGAAGGAGACCATGGGAATGTGATAGATACGATACGGAAAATATGACCCATGATGAGAAGTCTGCTGATCACAGCAGGAGGCTACTTTCAGGAACCCTGAGGATGGCTTTAATAGAATGCACAGCAAATAAAGAAAACCTGTCCGGGTCTACTAACAACATGAAACGTTGAGTCCCAATCAGATACGCCCCGACACTGCTGTGCCGATATGAGTTAAAAGAGGCAAAAACCGAACCAAGTAGGAAGCCTGCTGATACTGGCCTAGGGACTGAGAAAATTCAGAACCCACAAAAACCCCTGAGCCCGTAAAGGCTGCTGGAGCTGCCATGGCTGACTAACCAATAGTTCCATGCTTTGCCAACCCTAGCCAAGGGTAGCTAGGCAACAAAAGGTCGTGTGCATGGATAAGGAGGAACCACAGTCCCCTGGGTAACCTATTTTTTGTGTAAGTGACACACCACTGGGACAGCAACATGAACTACGAGAGAAACATGAGCATACTGAGAAAACCTGCACCAGGAACGAAAGCTACGTGAAGGAACGAAACCCATGTATAGTGCGAGCTTACGAAAAGTGAGCAGCCTAAAAAACCGAGGCTGCCAGAAACCGCAAACTACTTGCGAAATACCAGTAGCATGAGAACGTGAATTAATGAACATGAGAACGAGAGTAACCTTGGGAAAACATGAGAAACCTGGAAAAAAACGAGAGAAACAAAAGTGAGTTTAACATAGAAACAACAAATTGCATGAAAAGCATAAAATTATATGAAAAACATAAAATTGCATGAGGAACGTAAATAGCATGAAAATGTAAATAACATGAGGAACGTAAATAACATGAGAACACATAAATTACACGAGAAACGTAATTTGCATGAGAAACGTAAGTTTGTACGAAATACATAAGCAACGTAAGAACAGATGAGAAGACTTGCCACTGAACAAGCCAATTAAAAAACGATCACCTCAATCTGTTAAACCCATAGACGTGACGGGTAATCTGCAGTGGTAGAACATGAAACAATTCAGCTGTATGAAAGCAATCAGATAACATTACAAATAACCAGCCCTAAAACATAACACCCCTAATACCTGACAAGTATGAAGATGTGAGTGCAGAAATGACAAGACCAAGAGCGTAAAAAATGAACCTAATGACAACACCCCCCCTACTGTATGCAGTGAGCGAGCCCGAGCAACCTGCCACGCCAAGACAGGAAAATTAAAAAACGAACACTCAGGGCTAAAGTACCCACAGACCGTGGTGGGTAGTAGTAAAGGTGTAATGGTGAACGTGCACGTATGACGTATGGAAAACAGGCGAGAAGATTGTGGGACAACAATCAATTAAAAACGAAACCTCAGCCTGTACGGATCTGTAAACGTGACAGACCCTGAATGTGAGCACTAGCTAACGGTAATGCAGCGAACGAAAGGCTGTGACATAAAACATATGACATGAGCGTAAGAGACATGAGAAAACGAGAGAAGCATAGGAGAAAACGAGAGAAGCATAGGAGAAAAACGAGAGAGGCATACGGGGAAACGAGAAAAGCACGGGAAAACGAGAAAAGCACGAGAAATCGAGAAAAGCACAGGAAATCGAGAAAAGCACAGGAAAAAAAAAAAAAAAAACCAACGAGAAAAGCACGGAAAAACGAGAAGCATGGAAAAACGAGAAGCATGGAAAAACATGAGGAATATATGAAACAAAGAAAATAGGAAAAAACATGAATAGGCATAAGAAGTGACAATTTGCATGAGAACACTAAAAAACTTGCATGAGAACACTAAAAAACTTGCATGAGAACACTAAAAAACTTGCATGAGAACACTAAAAAACTTGCATGAGAACACTAAAAAAACTTGCATGAGAACACTGAAAAAACTTGCATGAAAACACTGTCAAATTGCATGAAAACACTGTCAAATTGCATGAAAACACTGTCAAATTGCATGAAAACACTGTCAAATTGCATGAGAACACTGTCAAATTGCATGAGAACACTGTCAAATTGCATGAGAACACTGTCAAATTGCATGAGAACACTGTCAAATTGCACGAGAACACTGAAAAATTTGCATGAGAACACTGAAAAATTTGCATGAGAACACTGTAAATTGCATGAGAACACTGTAAATTGCATGAAACGTAATTGCATGAGAAAACTGTAAATTGCACTGGCAACTGTAAAATGCATAAAAACCATAATCACATGAGAAACTGTAAAGAAGCATGAAAAACCGTAAATTGCATACGAAACTAATATGCATGAGCAACCATAAATTGCATGAAAAACCGTAAAATGAACAAGAAATCGCAAATCGCATGAAAACCGTAAAATGCATGCGAAACCGTGAGTTGCATGAAAACCCGTAAAATAATGAGAAATCATAAATCGCATGACAACCGTAAAATGCATGAGAACACTGTAAAGTTGCATGAGAACACTGTAAATCGCATGAAAAACGTAATAGTATGAGAAACTGTAAAAAAAAAAAAAAAAAAAAAAAATTGCACGGGCAACCGTAAAATGCATGAAAAACTGTAATCACATGAGAAACTGTAAAAAAGCACGAGAAACCGTAACAAGCATGAAAAACCGTAAATTGCATACGAAACTAATATGCATGAGCAACCGTAAAATTGAATGAAAAACCGTAAAATGAATAAGAAATCGCAAATCGCATGAAAACTGTAAAATGCATGCGAAACCGTAAAATAAATGAGAAATCATATGACAACCGTAAATGCATGAGAACACTGTAAAATTGCATGAGAACACTGAAAATCGCATGAAAAACATAATAGCATGAGAAACTGAAAAAATTGCATGAGAACCCGTAAAATGCACGGGCAACCGTAAATTGTATAAAAAACCGTAATCACATGAGAAACTGTAAAAAAGCACGAGAAACCATAACAAGCATGAACAACTGTAAATTGCATACGAAACTAATATGCATGAGCAACCGTAAATTGCATAAAAAAAAAAAAACGTAAAATGAATAAGAAATCGCAAATTGCATGAAAACCATAAAATGCATGCGAAACCGTGAATTGCATGAAAAACCGTAAAATAAATGAGAAATCATACATCACATGACCACCGTAAAATGCATGAGAAACGTAAATTGCATGAAAATAAAAATCGTAAAATGAATGAGAAATCGTATATCGCATGCAAACCGTAAAATACATGAGAACCAGCATTCCATGAGAAACCGTAAATCGCATAAAATCGTAACATACATGGAAAACCGAAAATTACATGAGAAATGGAAATTTGCATGCCCCCAAAGGACCCCCACAGAATATCATGAGATGACCGGCAATGAGCAAGTGTCATGACAACCCCACAGCCTGAATTTACCCCTGAAAACCCACACTATAGACCACGTGGAGCTCGGGGAGGGACACGACCCACTATGTGGCGCTCAGGAGGGGGGGAACCCATCACACGAAGCTGAGGGGGGGGGGGGGGGAACCCATCACACGAAGCTGAGGGGGGGGGGGGGAATCACCATGAGGCTAGGGAGAGAGGAGACCCTGCCCATACATACCTATGCTGTAACCTAATAGTGGTGACAGCAGACCCAAATACCAAAGACCAAATGCAATGACCTACACTATTACAACTGGACAAACATGGATCCCTGCTAGAAAAAAGATGTTTCATTGGATTGCTTACCTGTATTCCAGGAATACAAACGTGCTATGCAGTGCTAATAACAGAGGCGGGACATTGTGACATATGAGACTCAGCCATCATCTCCTGAAAACCCCCAAACACACTCCCCCCCAACCTGCAATCCCAACACATGGTGCTATCTGAACCCCATGCTGACTGGAGTAAAGTGAAAACGGATGGAAGAATACTACCCCTATCCCTGCGCCCGCAGCACACAAGACCCTGCCTCATGGTAACGCTGCCGAGACCTGCCACGACCACCGGGAGAGAGATCCAAACAGAAAACCTTGCAGCCGACCATGCTGCCGCCCTGCAAGCCACAAACAGGAAGTGATCTGCTGTGACCTTCCCTAACCCGGAAGTGACCTGTCAACACGAGATCCTACGACCATAGGAAGGAGAAGAAGGAGGGCAGGCTTTATGCAGCCTGACTCCTCCTACAATAACAGGCTGACTTGCAGTCAGCCTTACACCTGTTCTTATCAGTTTCCAGAGGAGGCGCTGTGCAACTCCCGAGTGTGGGGCGGGCACATGCAAATCCAATGGTGTCATTGCACCTGGAAGGGCAGTTTCGGTAGTGGCTCAGGTCTGGGCATCCTTTTGTTAGTGTCAGCGGGGTCGAGTCTGAGCCGTCCGGAAGGGTGCTCCTGGTGAGGATGGGTGCTGCATCTGGGTCTGATCCAGAGGGTCGGGTCCCTGGCCTTCTGGCCTAGATTAGGGTAGTTCTAGCTCTGGTCAGTTTTTTGGGAGAGAACACCGACTCCTCTCTAGCTGGAGGGGGAGAAGCGGTTAGTATTCCCCGAATGTAATTAGGTAGGAGTGATGGGAGTGACGTGGGATCTGATGGCAAAGGGCTCTCACGGCAAAGGGCTCTCACCAAGCTTCCAGAACTTCAGGCCTTCCTGGCTGGGGTGGGGGCTGCCGTGGTCTGGGTTGTTGGTCAGGGCTGGTATCGAAAGCCTATGGTGTATGTGCCCCTGGAGTGGTAGTCCAGGGGTGCCATAAAATCACTGAGTGAGGGTTCTTTGATTTTTGGCACCACGGTCACTGCACCATTACACGCTTTTTTTGCACCTACCTCCTGAGCCGAGCCTTTTGGCTGGGACCGGAGGAAATTTTTTATTCCTGGCCGGAGGGCCTGACCATTGTATTGCACAATGGCCACTTTTTCACTCTCCTCTACTTCCTTCTCCCCCACTTTCTTTTTATTTATTTCCTTTGTGTGTCACATTTTTGTGTTGTACATGGTTTGTTGCAGTGTGTGACTGGTAGGGTTGCAGGTCCTCGGGCCTGCCCTGAAAGTCTTGGGAGGGCTTGGCTCGCCCTCTCTCATAAGGTCTCCCTTTGCGGGATCCCGCAAAGGGTGGGTCTGTTCAGATCCTCCAGAGAAATGGGTCCGTCTGGTTTCGGCCAGATGGGCCAACTGTAAGTACCCTTGTCCCTGTCAGGAGCCTAACGCCCCGTGGGATTCAGGGCAAGGCCCTCTGATTTTAGAGGGCTTGTGTATCCGTTGCACTTTTTTGTGTTTCACTCTTTATGTGTGTGCACATTTTTTTGCCACCGGGTGAAGTTTTTGAGTGTGTTTCACACGCCATGGGCTTTCAAAAAAAAAAAAAAAGACAAGTATTACAGGCGTCCCAGTACTTTTCTGTTGCACATGCATGGAAAATATCCTGCACCTACGCAGATGTGACGTCATGAGACCTGTCTGTGCCAGGAACCAATGGCTGGGCAGAGCCTTTCTGCATATCTGTGCATGCGCCAAAATGGCACCGGGAGGAAGGAGTTGCCATCAAAAACAAGAGCTGAAGTTCCTCTTTAAGTCAGGTTTATTCTAATGTAGATTGTAGTTTATACTTCAGAATCACTGAAGCCAGTTCTTCTTCCATTTTTCCAAAGCGTAATAACATATATATATTCATACATTTTTGTGACTCTTGCGGGTTTTGCTCTGGGTACTTATATTGAATAAATAATTTATTGGTAGTTTCCCACCCATAAATACATGTTTATAGGAAAACATACGGTTTTGTGCCTTTTTTTTTTCTTATACTTTTCATTTAAATTGAGCATTTATATAGCACCGGCAATTGTACAGCACTTTACAAAATAAAGCAAGACGGTAAACTTACAGTACACTTTAAGGCGATGGGTTAAGAAGAGGCCCTGCTCCTCAGAGTTTTAAGCAGGTCATAGACAAATCGAAAATCAAATGAAAATTCTTGATGATCGTCAGGTCGTGTAGTTTTCGCATCATTAGGGTGCCAGTTGCAACAAACCGGTTTTTGTGCCGCAAACAAAAGTGCCTGACCCAACGTGCTGGATTTTTTTTTGATTTTTATTTTTTTTTAGAAAAAAGGAAACCATTGTTTGTGCCATTTTTATTTTTCGATCAACAGAACATTCAGTTTTCAACTCGTCTATGGCAGGGTCTAAAGGCCTCAGGCATCTGGGACCATACAACATACAATTGGGGTATATTTACCAGCCCGGGAGCCACAGGTGCTGAAAACAGCTACCCATGTAAACCAATGGCCATAGTTGTCTAAACGCACCCCTGAGTACGAACATATGCCCCTGGATGCAGATGGCACTGGTGTAAACCTATGCACAGACATTGATTTTTATGGGTGGCTGTATGCACTACCTGTGGCTCCTGGGCAGGGATATATCTGGATTTTATGTACAGGTTCAGGTGCCAATGTGAATGAGACATGAATGTTTAACAAATGGTAGATCCATGCTGAGTTAGTTATTTTACAATAAAGATTTTTCTGATATATGACTGTGAACAGTAGATTTATGTTGAAGGCATGGTACCACATTAATTGACAAAATATTTGCATAAATAATAAATAGCACACGAATACAGAGGACCAATCTTCTCAATTTACATTTAGATAGACTTTAAAGTGGTTGTAAGGGATAAAGGTAAAAAACCTTCTTCAGCGTTCAGCTCCCCCCAGCCCCCCCCCCCCCCCCCAATACTTAAGCCTGATCTCGATCCAGCAATGTGCATGAGACCCGGCCATTGGCTCCCACTGCTATAAATCACAGCCAGTGAGGCAGGAGCGGGGGGTGGGGCTGAGCAGTGCTCTGTGTTTTATGGACGCAGAGAACCAGCTCGGGAGCGAGCACGCATTAGTGCTTGCTATGGGGGCACTCAGCAAGAGGGAGGGGCCCAGAGCACCGGCGGGGGACCCGAGTAATGATGCAAGAATGCTGGATTGAATTGGACTTAAAACCAAAACGCATCTTGTCGTACAGGCCTTACAGAAAGGAAATGATCAGTATACAATGTTTGTGAGTCATTTATAGAATAGGTGATTATTATTTTGTCACAATCAAAAAGAAAAAAATTAAATATAAAGTTTAATAAGAGTGCGGTAGGTCATAGAAACCCAGCATCAATCATCCTTCACTATTATGGGTTATCAATCTCACACTGTCCTGCTAGAAGTGTCTACACAAAATGCAAGTTCTCCAGTAATATAATAGGACCTTCTATAGAACAGTTGTGGTGTACATAAAATGCTGTATTCAGATAGGAAAAGTGGGGGAGGGGGACAAGTCACACAGAGGTGTCTTCCTCATTAGCTATTCCTGATAAGTGGAATACTGTACAAGGCGATGGTCCAGCACCTTGAGTTGCTGTGTTTGTTAAAAAGAAAAAACTACTAGTGTATGGCCAGCTTTAGTATAGAGACAAACGTTTGTACGAAAATTCTGAGTGCATTGAATGACTTGATAAATGTTCAAAAGCACTTCAAAAACCTAGTTTGTTTTATCATTCGATTTTTGGAATGAATTAACTTTCCTGAACAAAAACCACATACACTAGTAAAAATTCATATTTGAGAATTTTCCACTCTGTTCCGTCTAATTTTCTCCTCCCTGCAGTCAAAAATGAACCTCAATTTGATGCCAGTAATGATTAGAAAATTGAAAGACTGTTCAAGTCAAATGAAATGCTCCTTGTGTACGACCAGCCTAATGCCCTGTACACACGATAGGATTTTCCTATGGAAAATGTGTGATAGGACCTTTTGTTGTCGGAAATTCCAACCGTGTGTAGGCTCCATCACACATTTTCCATAGGAATTTCCGTCACACAAAATTTGAGAGCTGGTTCTCCAATTTTCTGACAACAAAATCCGTTGTCGGAAATTCCGATTGTGTATATACAATTCCAATGCACAAAGTGCCACGCATGCTCGGAATCAAGCAGAAGAGCAGCACTGGCTATTGAACTTCATTTTTCTCGGCTCGTCATACTTGTTGTACGTCACTGCGTTCTTGACGTTCGGCATTTCCAACCAACTTTGTGTGACCGTATGTACGCAAGACAAGTTTGAGCCAACATCCGGGGAAAAAAATTTTTTTTTTTTTGTCGGAAAATCCTATCGTGTGTACAGGGCATAAATGTCATAAACGCATCATATTTTAGTGAAATGAAAACAATGGTTAGGATTGACCATTTTAGTAAATATGATATGGCTGTAGCGTAGTATTGCAGCAAATTGTAAAGATCCAGTCCACCCAGAGTTTAATCTTTGTATTACAGGCGAGTATGGAGTTGAGTCAGGTTGCAGGTTGAAAATGTATAAAAGGAAATGGACACCTTGCCCCTAAATCTCTTAAAGCGGAAGTAAACCCTGATGGGTTTTACTTACTTCCTTTTGCCCCTGTAAACTAAATGCATACTAGCTGCATCGTATGCTAGCACATTATGTGACGCTTATCTGCATAGGAAGCCTGCGCCGTCCCTGCTGCAGGCCGCATCCATGTTCGGCCCTTTTCCTTTTTTTTTTTTGGGGGGGGGGGGGGTCTGCCCTTGTTTACACTTAAACAGTAACTTTTATTAAGAGTGGTATATAGCAAAGACTACAGACAGTATACAATAAATTGACAATAAAATGGTTAAACTTTTTCAGGAGTTTTTCATCCCTAATGGGTACAAGGTTTTACAAGACATAGATCAACATAGAGGAGAAGATGGTTATTGAACAATCTCTTAATGAAGCAGACAATACATGACTAGAACCAATAACAGCGTTGAAAAGTCAGAGGGGGATTGGGGAAATTGGGACTTTAAATGAAGCTGTGGCTGGGTAGAGCCATGCGCCTCCATCCCTGTCGATAATGACAAAAAACAAGTAGCGATGCAGCAGAAGCGGCAAGGTACAAACAAAAGGGAGGGTGGGACTTTATGTGAAGCTCATGGAGACAAAATGAACAATATGGTGGAAGATAAAAATAGTTTAATAGTGCATGGAAACCTGTTTGACATACATAGAATTGCACATATATAGAAATGCACCCATAATAAGGCGCCAAATTCTAAACTGGCAAGGACTGGTAATAACATGTCTACAATCATGTATATTACTGGTAAAATTAAAGGGGTCCACCAACATTCATAAGAGGTAAGTATGTTAGAGAAGTAACAACTGCACGGGCAATAGTTCTTAAATCCCTGACAAGGTACAAAAAATGTCAACACATATCATAGTAGAAATTGTTCATGATGTCTAGTAGCTCGATGCGTTTCGTGGCTTTAAATCAATCTTCAGGAGCAGACATATGAATTATCTGTGTAGCACTAACTCTCGGTGGAGCTGCTGGGTTTTTCTTCGGGCTGTTACCGTCACCTTCGCTACCTCTATTTCACCAGAACCGGTCTAGGGTCCTGTTGAGTTTATCACCATACGATGTAGGCACCGGACACCTGAGTATCTTTTCCAATGCTTTAATAAACATAAATTGAAGGAAGCAGCAGGAAAGAGGTAGAAGGAGAGTTGCAGGGAAGTTCAAATACCTTTTCTTGGTGTAGCATCAGGAATTTAGAACTTGTTGATGAATGTACTATCTCTTTAGAGTTAAATCTTTGCCCGCCTAGATAGGTCTCTCTCACTAACCTAGCAGCCAGTACGTAGCTTGAACAAAAGTCTCTGCCACAGACTTGATTGGAACAAAACCCACACGATCCTCTGTCACAGGATGTAATGGTTTATGATGAACAGCAAACACCGCACTAGAACCTTTAAGCCGACCCGGCAGTACTATGCGGTAGGGTTACTTTAGGATGCGTCCTCCAACTGAGTCACCAGGCCCCTCTCCAGACCAGCACTCTGCATGATCCTTCCATGACGGGTCCTCCCCTGGGATCTTCTCAGTTGTCCAGCTTCTTCCCTCTAGGACAGACAGCCCAGGACCATTCCTCTGCCGCTGTGGTAGGCCCCAGACAGGCTTCTACCTTCTCAGGTAACTCGTTTACATGCAAGTTTCAGGGGTCTGGAGCCATCTGTCCCATATCTTGTTATATTTGGACGGGAAACCTCTATATGTATATATTAGCTTCTTGTATGGTAATGTGGTGTTAATTTCCAGTAACCATGTATTAAATTCAGGAGGTAATTATTGATACAATGCTGGGCTACTGCATATTGGATCAAACTTTGTGGCTTCTTACATGTATGATCTTGAATATCCTCCTCCTTCTCATGATATGTGCTGTACTTTTTTACTTTTACATTTGAATGCCCGTTTTGTTGCATTGTATACTATGTTGTATTGTATAAAAATACTCTCTTTTGACCTCTATGTTCTGACACCTTAAAGGAGTTGTAAAGTCTCAAGGTTTTTCACCTTAATGCATCAAGTTGAGAAACCTTTTGTTCTGCAGCAGCCCCCCAGAGCCCCCCTTTTCCTTACCTGAACCCGATCGTTCCAGTGACGAGAACAAGCCCAGCAGCTCCAGCCGCTGTCTCGTGTCCTCATTGGATAGATTGATAGCAGCGGGAGCAATTGCCTCCCGCTGCTGTGGATCAAATCCAGTGACACGGGAGCCAGGGGGTAGGGCCGAATTCCTGTTGTCTGTGTCAATGGACGCAGCAGCAGGACTCAGGAGCATGCCCGCAGGAGTGCACCAGTGGAATGCGACTCTCTGTGGGGACACTTGAGGAGGAGGAGCCAGGAGCACAGCCGGGGGCCCCCAAAAAAGGAGGATCGGGGCCACTCTGTGCAAAACCCTTGACATGTTTGTTATTTAAAAAACAAATAAACCTTTAAAATCAACAGATTAATACCCAAGTTGGATACACCTTAGACAATTTTGTTCAATTTTCTTTAGATTTACCTTCAACTGTGTAGTGCAAGGGCCTGTCTGATTGCATACAAATTGAAAGTGTTTAGGTTTGACTTCGTATTATATGGTTGGTTTAAAGGAGAAAAAAAGTATAGTGTTTAGCCAGCCAGCTTTACCCTCTGTATACCTTTTGTACATTTGGTTGGTTATATTATGATTTGTCTATGAAGCATTAATTCCTGTTGCTTTATTGGTAAATCTCTCTCAATAGAAAAAAAAAACCCTGGTCATATGCTATACAATTTAATTATACAATCTGTAGTGCAAGGGCCTTGTTTGTTTGAAAACAAATTGATTTGATCAGATATGTCTTCATATTACTTTCTTGATAAAGCTGTTGTACAGATTTCGAAAGTGTGGATTGTTGTATAGCCAGCTTTAAAGATATCTAAGAAACTGTTTTGGGGTAGAAATATGGAAGCTGCCATTTCTGATGGTTTTTAAAGTGCAAATAAAAAAACTCTACATTTCACTCATCCCTATTGAGACGCACAGGATACATTTAACCATTTACATTTTCATCCCTACATACAGGTTATGCTGTAGGAAAGGTTAATAGACATAAATAAGCATCCTCCCTCCAATTCACACAGGTACTTTGCCTCCTGATACAATACAGTCTGAAGCTTTGTACCATTACAATACAGCTTCCCCATCTTCACTTCTCTCACTGCCCCAGGAAACCAGTTTCATGGCAGCTTTAATCTATCTCAATCAATAGCCATTGTGTCCCACTGGGAGCCTGGAGAAAAGGTGCTAAAGTTTTTGTGTATGGGTTTGAGCTGTCTCTCCCCAGCACTCAATGGCTCCCCCAGCTCCCATCTGCTGCTTGTGGATTGAGTACAGTACAGTAGCTTCATTAACACACAAACTCACTTCAAACACACACTAAACATCCCATTGCTGCTAAAGTGTTAACCCTTTCTGAGCTTCAACTGAAACTGGAGTCTTCTAGCTGCATGAGATTTTTCATCGCATCAGAGAGAACAATGGGCTAATAATGTTACAGTGTAAAAACATTGGTTAGTAATAGTTATACATCTACCGTATCAAGGAAATTAATGTTTTTTTACAGCATAAAAATGTAAACCGCCAATCTTTCCAATTTTTAACAGAAACCAAGTAATACATATGGAAGTTACCACTGATAACTTGATTCTATTGGTGCAGCCAGTGCTATGTGTATACCTGATGGGTATATGGTTGTTCAAGTTAGAGAGGTCTTTACTGCTCTCCGGTGGGGGGGTTTGAATGCAGTAGGCCTGTGTGCCAAATTAGAAGTTGGGCCCTTTAGGACTCTACATTACACCCCTCAATGCTATGGGCTTGGCAGCTAGCAGTGCCCAGCATGTATGCAGCCAAAGCTGGCACCCCTGGACACCCATCTGTGTCCAGCTCAGTCAAAGGCCCTTTTTAGACCTGATTCACACTTGTGTAGGTTGCAGTTTGCATATTGCAGGTATATATTTTGCGTTTTTTCAATACATATCTTTAAACCATTGAAGTCTATGGAACCAAAAACCAGGAAAAAAAAATGGCCCTTTCCATAAAATGCACAGATGCACATCCATAGGAAACCATGTTAAATGGACTGTAGTGTGTTTCTGCAAAACTGAAAATGCACTAAAAAATGCATAGGTGTGAACCAGGCCTTAAACATATGCAGTTTATGTGATCAGCAATTGCCATTTGTGCCCTATAAACACCTGTTCCTCTCAGACCTTTTAGCCTGCCATTCAGCTCAGGTTCACACTGAGCTGCGGGAATGTTGTGCAAATTCAGCTGAACTCGCATGATTTCACTCCCGCATGTCAGTCCCGATTTCGGCCGCGATTTCAGAGACATCTGTGCGGATTTCTGCACAGATGTCAATGTAAATCTCAGCCCGAAATGGCAAAAAGTAGTACAGAAACTACTTTTTGAAATCGGTGCAGCGCTGCAAATGCAGCGTCGCACCGATTAGGGCGGTGTCATTGCCAGCAATTGTCGCCGATTTGACATGGCAAATCCTACCAATGTGAACCAGGGCTCGCTAGTATATTTTCTAACAAATGAAAACATTAGTAAGAAAATTCTCATCAGTACTTTCGATGACTTGACAAATGTTCTTTGAAGTGCTTCAAAAAGCATTTGCTTTTAACATTCAATTTTGGAGTGAATGGGCTCCTCAAGCAAAAATCGCATTCGCCATTAAAAAAATTTTCGTTTAAGAGGTTTTCCATCCTGGTCCTTCAAAGTTTCTTGTCTCTGAGGTATAAAACGAATTGTCCATTTGACCTCTCTTAACAATTAGAAAATAAGACAAAGGTTTTTAAAATGCTAACAGTAGTGAATAAGTTATTTTGCATTTTTCCCTGATTATACACTATTATTTTTAAAATATAGTTGGGTTGGTGCAACACTTTTAACAAAACTTGCTTAAACTTGCTACAGGTTGGTTGCCAGCTATTACCTTGTAAAATTGCAAAATATTCACTTTAGTGCGACGTGTGAAACAAAACCTAAAAAAAAATAAAATAAATAATTGTAGAAATCTTGCTGGTACTATTTGCATATAATTAGTAATCTGCTGTTGCCAGCTATTGCCTTGTAAAACTAAAATGCCAACATTAACTATAACTACATTAACTATAAATTTATATTTGCTTTAAATCTAATCTATCAGTGCAGTGTTTATACACCACCTACAAATCCACTTCCACCAGTCCTTATTATAAAGTGCTCGTTCTGTGTAAAACTTCTTAGCATCCAATATATAACTAATCCAAATAAAGTGCTTCCAATAATAGTGGTCTTCCACCATGCCAAAAATTGCTCTCCACCTCTCCCTTTTGAAAAGCCACTCAGCAGATCCTTATGACCGGTTATATTATCAGGTCCACAGTGAGCTTTATTAACACCCTTTATTTCCTCCAGCTTGGCTCCATATGGCACCTTCCCCACTCCGCCTCCAAATACATGCAAATAAATTATCAGGACAGAGACCACAATAATGTAGTATGTTTTATTTTTAAAAATCCCCACACTTACAGGCTGACAAATTTGGTTAGCATTGAGAATCAATAGCATCGTCAGGTCTCAGGCAAAGTGACTGTGCACTCCAGTGGCCGGATATGAAACAACTAGATGGGACGTCAGCGTGTGTCTGCCAATGGTCATTACAGAACATGGAAAATAATCTACCTACCCTTCTAAACACACTAGCTTCCTGCATGCCATGCGAATTCCAAAGCTTCAGTATATTCATGCCTATGTGTCCAAAAAAAAAAAAGCATGGTTTATCATGGTCTCCAATACCGTAGCCCACTTTAGCCCCTTAAAGGGATTGTAAAGGTTCACTTAAAGACCAGCCTCGTTTTGGATTTTAGGTGTTTACATGTTTAAAACAGTTTTTTTTTTTGCTAGAAAATTACTTAGAAAAAAAAAACAATATATAATGTTTGTGGGTTCTAACACCCTAGAGAATAAAATGGCAGTCAATGCAATACTTTTTTTTGCACCGTATTTGCGCAGCGGTCTTATAAGCGCACTTTTTTTTGGAATAAATTCACTTTTTTGAATAAAAAAATAAGACAACAGTAAAGTTAGCCCAATTTTTTTTATATTGTGAAATATAATGTTACGCCAAGTAAATTGATACCAAACATGTCACGCTTCAAAATTGCGCCCGCTCATGGAATGGCGTCAAACTTTTACCCTCAAAAATCTCCATAGGTGACGTTTAAAAAAATTCTACAGGTTGCATGTTTTGCGTTACAGAAGAGGTCTAGGGCTAGAATTATTGCTCTCGCTCTACTGGTCGCGGCAATACCTCACATGTGTGGTTTGACTGCTGTTTCATATGTGAGCGTTACTCATGTATGCGTTCGCTTCTGCACGCGATGGTGTCGGGACGGGGTTTTTTTTTTTTTTTTTTAATTGTATTATTTATTTTACATGATTTTATTTATTTTTACACTGTTTAAAAAAAAAATAAAATAAATTGTCACTTTTATTCCTATTACAAGGAATGTAAACATCCCTTGTAATAGAAAAAAGCATGACAGGACCTCTTAAATATGAGATCTGGGGTCAAAAAGACCTCAGATCTCCTATTTACACTAAAATGCAATTAAAAAAAAAAAAGTAATTTAAAAAAATGTGCCTTTAAGAAGTATGGGCGGAAGTGACGTTTTGACGTTGCTTCCGCCCAGCAGTGTCATGGAGATGAGTGGGCGCCATCTTAGCCTCACTCGTCTCCAGGCACAGAAGGGAGGCAGACGCGATCGCCTCCGCCGCTACCGACGGCTCCAATAAGCGGCAGAGGGCACCGGATCGCGGCAGGAGGGGGGGCCGCAGAGACCACTTTTATCTGAAAGCTGACTGCCGCACGAAAACAGGGATACCGGGGTTATGGCAGCTAGCTGCTGCCATAACAACGATATCCGCAGCCAAACTTTGGACGTACATCGGCGTGTGGCGGTCATCAAGTGGTTAAATAAAAATAACAAACCTGCTATACTTCCTGCTCTGTACACAGGTTTTTCACAGAGCAGCCCCAATCCTCCTCTTCTGGGGTGCCCTGGCGGCGCTCCTGGTTCTTCCCCTTTATTGGGTGCCCCCAAGGAGAGCCACTGCAGCAAAGAAGGTTTTTCACCTTAATGCATAGAGCATTAAGGTGAAAAACGTTGAGACTTTACAATCCCTTTAAGCCAGCCACACATGGATCAAAATTCAGACAGTTCAGCAGGGACCAGACAGATTTCAGTTCATGTATGGGCAGGGTGGCTGTACAAAAGTCAATCTACCGATCACCTTCTGTAAAACCAGCCCGTTGGATCCTCCCCCCTCAGTCAGCACCACAGGCTATATAGCCTTGTCAGCCTATTCAAAATTAAGGGCTGCCTCAACGTACAATACTTGCTTTAACTCAACACCTAGGGTGAAGGGTCCCTCAATATTTCAAGCCACTAGAGACTACTTAAAATGGAAGATGTATAGATTACTGACAAATCATACAGTATTTTCTAGAAAATAAGCAAAATGTTCTTCCATTTGCATAGATTTGAGTGAAACAATAATGTGTGGCGCTCATAAAATGTGCCGGGAATCTACATTGGTAAATGTAAGATCACAGTAGATGATAGTAACACATAGTGGCAAGAACGTGTAAATAAAAATTATTATATATAATGTGACCACAAAAATATTGTGGTTCGTAGGTCTGAAAGTACAGTACAGAAAGTTGTGGATGAGGCTCTTTTATTTTCTCAGGTGGTAAAGCTGCCCATTCCTCTTGGCAAAAAGCCTCCAGTTCCTGTAAATTCTTGGGTTGTCTTGCATGAACTGCACGTTTGAGATCTCCCCACAGTGGCTCAATGATATTGAGGTCAGGAGACTGAGATGGCCACTCCAGAACCTTCACTCTATCATGCTGTAGCCAATGACAGGTCGACTTGGCCTTGTGTTTTGGATCATTGTCATGTTAGAATGTCCAAGTATGTCCCTTGCACAGCTTCCTGACTGATGAAAGCAAATGTTCCTCCAGTATTTTTTGATAACATACTGCATTCATCTTGCTATCAATTTTCACCAAATTTCCTGTGCCTTTTGTAGCCAAAAAGCTAAATTTTGGTCTCATCACTCAAAATGACTGTGTCCGAAGGTTTGAGGATTGTCTCTGTGCTGTTTGGCGTATTATAAGCGGGATACTTTATGGCATTTGCGTAGTAATGGCTTTCTTCTGGCGACTCGACCATGCAGCCCATCTTTCTTCAAGTGACTCCTTATTGTGCATCTTCAAACAGTCATACCACATGTTTTCAGAGAGACCTGTATTTCACCTGAAGTTATTTGTGGTCTATTCTTTGCATCCCAAACAATTTTCCTGGCAGTTGTGGCTAAAATTTTAGTTGGTCTACCGGACTGTGGTTTGGTTTCAACAGAAACCCCCATTTTGTACTTCTTGATTAGAGTTTGAACACTGCTGATTGGCATTCTCAATTCCTTGAATATCTTTTTATATCCCTTTCCTGTTTTATACAGTACAACTACCTTTTCCCGCAGATCCTTTGACAATTCTTTTGCTTTCCCCATGACTCAGAATCCAGAAACGTCAGTGCATCACTGGATGAAAGATGCAGGGGTCTGTTAGGAGTCCAGAAACTAATTGACCTTTTATACACACACACACACTAATTACAAGCAAACAGATTACAGGTAAGGATGGTTACCTTTAATAGCCATTTAAACCTCTTTGTGTCAACTTACGTGCATTATATCAGGCCAAAATCACCAGGATATGTAAACTTTTGATCAGGGTCATTTGGGTAGTTTCTGTTGCCATTATAATTTAAAAAGAGTAAACAGAGTTGATTGATAATAAATGGCTTCAGCCAAACACTAACCATGAGTGAAAGATGTTTTTGTGTTATCAATCATATTCTCTGAAAAATGGCCAAGAAATGTGTGTATATTATTTTATATATATATATATATATATATATATATATATATATATTATAATTTATTTATTTTTTTTAGAGTTTTTTTTTTTTTAAGTTTTAGAACAACTTCATAAAACACAAGTGTGATGCCCTTTGGCATGATATTTGTTTATATTTTATTAAAAAATCTTTTGTAATAAAATAGGTTTTTAAATTTAAATGTTGATGTCTATGGTGGTACCATGAAAGTCCGCTTTGCCAATTTTAGGAAAAACTTTTTTGGTTCTTACAGTAATGTTGGGACATAGGTACCTTTTTTAATAGTATGCACCTTTTAGGTACAGTTTCATGACAATATTACACATACAGGTACATTGTGCAGATATAAGAAGACACATGCGCGCACACACACACTCTCGAATATGCCCCCACCCATCTCCTTGTACATACTACAGTACAGTGCAAAGCCATAGTTGCTATTATAAGATAGTTTAATCTTGGGCAGGTTTTTTATATGGAGGAAGAAGGTCCTCCCAATATAGGTTTTCATGCGTAGAAACTAAGCGAATGGAATAGCACCCCGGTACAAGTTCCTTGAATAAAATTGGCAGTAGCTCCTAAAAGCACAGCTCTGATGAAAACAATCATGATTGCAAGGATTCAAAAGGAGTGTACATCATTTTCATAGTTTACATGCCCATTCGGCTACATTTTATATATAAAATCTCTAACTTATAGGGGAATGGGGAAAAAAAGGCTACCTTTTAACGGTTTTTCCCTGTATGATAAATGCTGGGGCCCACTGGAGGATCTCCTAGTTGCTGGAGTAGCTGCTTTTAACCATGCTGCGATTACCATTGGCAAGAATCTACCAACTCCTGTGGGTGGGATTGACAGCTGTGGCCACTGAGCCCATACACCGTGCAATGACAAGCTGTTGGCACAGCCAGCGATTACTTGTGCGATCATGGCTGGGTCCAGACCTCTGCCCATTCCTCCCTGAAACTCACTCTCCAGACCACTCTCCAGACCTCAGAAGCAGCAGCACTTCAGAGTGAGGGGAAAAGTCCTCCCCCCGGCTTTGTCATGTGACCGAATCTGAGGGCTACAGGAATGGAAAAGTGCCACTGACAAAGGTGGGCACAAGCTGTGCTAATGCCATAAGTACTGCAGGACCAACAGCAAAAAAAAAAAAAAACTGCCACTAGTGGCTTTAGGATCTGAGGCTCCCTGCAAAAAACTCCCATCACTCCCATCTATTTGCACTAGAAAACAGGACAGAAAAGAGGGGTCCAATTGACAAAAAAAGCCAGACAGAGGTCCTAATGTTTCCCCACTCCAACTCAAGCTAAGACTTCCAATTTAAAAGGGAAGAGTTTGCAACCGAAACAGCCATTTTAGAATACTCTATGAAAGTTGGAGTGACTCCCAGGCCAAGACCGGATCTCCAATACAGTGAAGCTGGTTAGGAAGAGCCTGGCCTGGGAGTCCAAAACCAATTACTTTAACTGGAGGTAAAGTACTGGAGACCAGTTTTTACATTATCAGATTCGCTTTAATAGCCAGTCTAACACAGCTATAAAGCAGATCCGTTTATTACTCCCATACAGCTGTAAATAGAACAGGCACCTGCTGCAATGCTATAAATTAAAGTTCTGTGTAGGACAAAGTGCATGTCCACGAAGCCCTTTGAGCATTAAGTCTTTCATTACCAATCAACTAAACTGTTTCCCTAGCGGTGGTAAACTCTCTCAGGACAATGGTAAAAGCCATTTAGAAACATATTAGAGGGTGTGAAGAAGATTCATTTCTATTTAACGCCCCTCAGCTCTATTCAGCATCCTGGAAGTTAAGCCATCAACATAAATCTAAAAGCACTCCACAGTAGTAGGATCATCCAAGTATTTTCCATCCATCTTCTGGAAGCACAGAGGTGCTTCAATAGCTGGGACCAATACACATTTAATATTATCTATGTATAATTATTAGAAGGGGCACCAGAGCTATTGATACATTAGTGATTAAAGTAGAACTATGGGCAAAACTTTTTTTTTTCTTCTCATTTTAGATAGAGCAAGGGAAGGCTAATACCCCTGTCAGATTTTTCTTCGCCATCTCTGTCCCATTGTGGAGATTTCCCTTCACTTCCTGTCCAACAGCCAAATAAGAAGTGAGCGGAAATCCCTGAAAATGAAAGTAATTTCTTGGGGACTCCCAGGTCATCAGAACTAGTGTCCCTTCTTTTATTAACAGGGTCACAGACAGTAATACAAACTCACAGGTGTTCTAAACCCTCTACACTCTATCCAAAACTAAAAAAAAAAAAGTTTTGCCTTTAGTTATACTTTAATACTGTAAGATACCTGGGTATTTCCGTCCCCATGGAATGATGGTGTATTGGTTTCAGTTTGATCGTATGTTGGCTCCCTCAGCTTTGCTCTAGCTCCCATGACCTCCAGAGATGTCTACATGTGCTTTACTTAAAAGGTTTGGCTAAGCATGCATCTTATTCTGGTTTTGTAGTGCAAGGGGAAGGTTAGAACCCCTGTAAGGTTTTACTGCCATCAGGGACTCAAAAAGAGAACTTTACCTTCCCTTACTGTCCAGGTGACAACAATTTCACCAAGCAGAAGTGATGGCAAATTTCAAAACAGCAACATAAACAGTTTTTTTTGTTCAGTGAAGTAAGGAAGGGGCTACAACTCCAGACAGCTTTTTATTGCTGTTTGTGCCCTTGTTTCAGATTTCCCTTAACTGCCAGAAAACTGTTGTCACCATGACAGTGAGGAGGAAATCTTCCCAAACGAGCCATGAATAACACTAAAAACTTAGTAGGAGTTCTAATCCTTCCCCACTCTATCCAAAACTAAAATGTGTCTGGACATTCACAGAAAAACATACTATTCCATGCTATAGCTAATAACAGGACCAAAAGAAAAGATGTGGGAAACCTCAGATGAGAGAACCCCGAGAAATAAAGAGGCTACTAAGGCAGCAAAGGGCAATATTAGAGTCTGGTAAAAATTTACCAAAGTTTATTCAAGGTAAAGAATAAAAACATTGCTCAAATTACTGAGAATCAATTAATATCTACACTGGTTATGGTTTGTTAAGTTCCACACTGCTGGGATGGAGTGTGGTACTTAGACAGTGGACATACAGACATATAAAAACGAACTAAACAAATAACAAAAAGGTCCGGACACCACATTATTAGTAGACCCGTCATCTTGTCTTGTGTTTATAGCTAATAACAGACTTGAAATTCTGCCCCCTGGCAATGGCATATACAATCTGCCATCATTGACATGCATTTTATCTAAAGAAAAACCAAGCACTTAACTGTAGTCATATATAGCCATGTGCACAAAGCTGTTTGGGGGGGTGCTAGGCCTCCTTTATCAAGGTGAGGTACTTTTACACCGTAACCATGAAGCAGGGGATGATTCCACAAGAAGGTCTATAACTGATCGTGTTTTGTGTTTTAGCACACAGGTCTGATTGCTCATTCCAAATGGTTCCCACAAATATATGATTTGGGGCGGAGGTTCAGCTAGTCTTAAGACTGGCAACAAGAGCACCTTACCAGCTTCTGAATCTGAAACTTGGCTTTAAAGGGCCCATTCACACCTATGTGTTTGTGCTTATGTGGCAACATGTATTTTACCATATGAAAACACAAAGAAGGTACTGGTCCAATTTTTGTGTTAAGGTGCCTTGGCCTTCAAGCCATTACAGTACTTATATATTTCTGACAAATTGTACAGTATTTGCTAGAAAATAGGCAAAATGTTCTTCCATTTGCTTAGATTTCCTTAAACCGTTGCTACAGACATACGATCGATTTGCAAAAGAGAATTTTTCAAGTGTTACATTATAATGCTGAAGTTAATAACAGACTTGTAATTAGGCCCCTGGCATATACAATACATTGACAGACAACTTCTCAATAATGTAGGGTGAAACATCTGAACATCTAAATCGCTGTATTCTCAAAACTATGGCATGTTCTCTTTAAATGTCTGTGTATGACCAGCTCAAATGTGCAAGTCCATACCTCCCAACAATTTGAGATGGGAATGAGGGACACCTACTAGCAAATATATGTAGGCATAGGACACCCCCCCCCACACCCCCTTAAAGGAGAATTAACCAAAAAAAAGGTTAATTAAATCCACAAGTGCTTTTTTACCACTACTATTCCTTTATATTGGCTTTTAAATTGGATTAAAGGTTTAGCACTGGGAAACACTTTTTGAAAGATAAAATGTGCATTTTATATACAACTATATAGATCAGACCAAAATGAGTGACAATTGAAGAGGAATGAGGGACAGAGGGACATTGCTCCAAGTCAGGTACAGTCCCTCGAAATCAGGGACAGTTGGGAGGAAGGCAAGTTGCAACCTGGAAAGTGGATAATGCAAGGGTGCACTTTTAGTCATCACAAACACTGCTAGAAAATGTAGATCTCATTAACCACTTACTTAAGCCCCTTTCACACTGACGGACCGTTCAGGTCTGCCTGTCAGTTTTTCACGCTGACCCGATCGAACCATCCATAGCTCTCTATGTAGCCGCAGATGTCAGCAGACATGAGTCCGCTGACACCTGCCGGCATCCAATCTGACCCGTCCACTAAAAACAGATGGGGTAGTCTGTTTCCATCCGATCGCCCCATAGAGAAAAGCAGGCTGTGTCCGTGTCCGATCTGCAAAGTGGACACGGACCTTGTCATCTGCCTGCTCAGCGGGGATAAGCGGACAGATCCCTCGCTGAGCAGGCGGATCTGCTTGGGGGAGTCTGCCCCCTCTGCAAGGGGCCTTGCAGGTCTTCTCCCTACCCTAGCCTGCAACTGGACAGTGGAAGGAGAAGCAGCAGATTGATGGGCTAATTTCTGTCATTCTGCCCTTTCCTCCTATCGGCATGCTCCTTGTACTGCAACACATCTGATTGGCTCCTTGTACCCATGTATCTTTTGTGCTTTTTTTTGCTCTTTGCATGTATTTTTTTTTTAATCAATTTCACTAATAAAATGGACCTTAAATATATGAAAAAGGGTTAAAATTCCCTATTAGGTCTGTCTGTATCCTGCTGCTGAGAGTCTCCTTCACTTGGGAGTAAATCTCCCCCAAAACAGGGAATTCCCATGTTATACAGTTGTCACTGGAACATTTGTCCCCTTTCGATGATTTACTATTACTTCTTGCTTTGTTGACATCTTAAATTTTGGATGCCCGTCATTTCCTGTCTTGGAACAATCTATTGTGCACACAAATTTAAAAACCCTTCAATCTTTTATACAGGCACCATGCCGGTCACTAATAATTTTAGGATTCCTGAAGGCTGGCGTTGTGCCATTCACCCTTGGAGACAACATAAGGACCACCAAGTCATCTCTGTGGTGACCATAAAGTGTCTATATATATCTATGCAGAATCCATGGTCACTTGCAATCCAGAGATTATATACACACACAGAGGGCCATCATACAAGCCTGGCCTGTTACTGCCCTGAAAACATAGTCGACAGGGAATCTGCATTAATTTTTGATGCTAGATTTACCCATCAGACAGCAGTGAGCGAACGGTTTGTGCTCACAGTTCCCTTATCTATAGTGAGCTATTTGTAAAGGCTTCTTAAACCTTGTTACAACAGCAGAAATGTGAATTAATCTGGGATTAAACCCTTTCTAATCTGATTTATAGGTGGTAATTTGTAGCAGATTAGTTTGTAGCCTGCAGGTGGTAGCAGCTCCCAGGGTGTTCCAATCACTTTCTCCAATTAGATAGTTCCAGTTAATTAGAACATGCTCATGCATTTGGAAATGACCTCTCTGAGTGTTATACCCACATACTGAGACCAGAGGTTTCTTGTGCTCCGTCACATCAATAAACAGCCATATGTTCTTGAAAGACAACATCATACACCACGTCCTTGTTTAGCAGTTAATGAACTTTCAGATTTGTATAGCTAAGTGAACACACTGTGAGCTCTCTACACAGTCACCCAAATTCAATTCATTTGGATATTCAAGTACGTTTTTATTAGTACTGGTATGGGCATAAACTAACATCAGTGCTGACAAAGACATACACCTATGCTTGCACATATTTAGCCAAGGGAATAGATAAGACAAGGTCTCTGCAATAAAATTGTAGCGATACCCCCGCAGGGGCTGCTGAAAGTAGTTGTCCACCTGTCGCCCTGCCCTGTCTTTCACCTCTCAGTCACTCTTGAGATAATGAACAGTCATATGCTTGTTTTTATTGTTTTTTTTTATTAAGGGGATTTTAACTTGGATGCGTAAGGGGTTTATGGGATGCCCAAAGATGAATAGTTAATCAGTATCAGATCAACTGGAACCTCTATGTACACTTTACAACACCTGTCTCCTCCAGCACATCACTTGCTTGCAGACTGTTACTCTCTCTCCTGCACAACACTTCACTGATGATACAGCTAGCTCATGGTTAGGCCCGACACTGACACAATCAGGCTTTAGCAAAAGCCATTTGCAGTTAGGGACCGCTAGTCCCTTTGATGTAGCAGCAAAAATAGGAAAAGTCTTTGGTGCTGGCTGGCCTATGGTAGACTACCGCTCCCAGTCAGTCCTCTTCAGGCCCTGCCAGCCCTCCTGGCTGCAGCTGCCTGACTCCACTGCCTATGACATCACAGTCTCTCCCGTTGGCTCTACATCCATCTCAGACTGCACACTCCCAGTCCGCTCCGGCATGCCTCCCAAGCTCTCCTGACTGTGCCTGCCAGTCGGGAAGTGAGAGCAGCTCCGGCCCCCAATACTTACCCGAGCCCCCTCCTCAATCCAGCGATGCCCACAAGAGCCTTATTTTTCCTGGGGACTCACACTCCTGGTTGGCTTTTAGTAGCAGGAGCCATTGGCTCCCACTGCTGTCAATCACAGCCAGTGAGCCAATCAGGAGGCGGAGAAGGCAGGGCTGATCCGCACACAGAGATGCAGCTTGGGAGCGCGCCTTCTTGGGCGCCCCTAGAGCAAGTGTGAATGTAATTTGTATGCATGCCTGGCCCACACTCATCCAGGATAGTGTCAGTGGATGCGTGGGCCAAGCTTTTCTTCACCAGCACCACAAAATCATTCCAAACAATAAAAAGCCATTTTTTTAAAACCTAGTAAAACTAAGTAAACTATGCAATCTAAATGGCCATACCCTCAGAGGCGGCTCTTTAATTAGGCAAATAATGCGGTCGTCTATGGCCTTGTGCTCACAGGGATCTCGCGGCCGCTTAATTTGCCTAACACATGTAGCGGGTGCCACGGATCCCCATCCTGCTTTCTCTCTCCGCTGGCAAATGACAGGAGCGGGTCAGAGGAAAAGAGACTGTGCTGCTGTCAGCAACGGGAAGAGGGCTCTCTGTGTTTCCTGCCCATCCCCCCTCCCCCCTCCTGTCAGAGGAGGAGAGAAGAACAGCATGAGATTGTAGTGGCTGGCTGTGTCTGAGTGGAGAGAGAGCAGCTGCGGGCTCTTCTCTCCCCCCCCCCCCCCTCCTCTCCTCTTCCCGCCGCTGTACTCGGGAATGGAGCTTGCCAGCACAGCCGCTCGCTATGTTTCTTCCCCCTCCTTCGTATTGGCCAGGGGAGAAATCCAGTCAATACAGCCAATGAGGAGTGACGTTGCAACTGTGCACGTCACCCCTCACATCCACCGCTTGAGGATCTCAAGCTGGGAAGGCCTGCTGCGTAGCTGATGGGCGTGAGTGGGGCCTCATGTCTAAGTTTTTCCTAAGGTCTCACAAAGCCTAGAGCTGCCTCTGGATAATTATTACAAAACATTGTAAGCCATCAATGATGTTAAAGGATGAAACAAGATCTTTGAACAGGACCATTTTATTTTCCATTATTAGTGGAGGGTGGCAAAATAATCAAGTGCGTAAAATGCTAATTTAGGTGCATTTACAGGCATATGGCCTTCAGAAGCATATGAGCCTAAACTCATTCTACTGGCCAGGATATTAATTTATTCTAGCCACTGGAATAAATGTATGCATGTTTTCCTGTGCATATGCGCAATAATCATGAAAAATAGATAACCGGGCCATTACACTGACAAGTAGTGGATGTGTATGGGTTATGTTTTGGGAAAATAAGGATATTGTTTAGTGTCACTTCAATGATTGTGCCATTTTGTTACGCCCCATAGCTTAATTTTAAATAAACGTTGGTCTGTACACTTTATTTTTATTTTTTTGGTCCAAAATTACAATTTCTGCCAGGAAAACTGTAAATCGATATTCCAGTACTTTGTGCTTCTATCCATCGTAAAGCTGTAAGTGACAATGCTGATCAATTTGCTGATGGTTTGAAGCCTTCTACACCTCCTCTCTCTGAAGTGTGAGGAGCAAAGTGCAGCATTATTCATAGAGCCTGCTTAATGTACCCAGGAGAGCCTTTTAGAAGACAAACAGGCAAAAAAAAGATCTTTAGAAGTTTTAGCAGTGAGGGTGAACTCTGCTGATACAGCACTGAATAGAACTGTTGTCATCATGGCTGTGTTCAAAATGTCCCACTGGGGTAAAAATGAATTGGTGATTCTCTGTTCCAAATACTCATATGCTTGTGTTTGGATACATAGTTACATAGTAGGCGAGGTTGAAAAAAGACACAAGTCCAAGTCCAACCTATGGGATACAATAGTCTTCCTTTTGCCAAGTGTAAAATTTAGGGTGACCATAGATGGGTAGGTATGTTAAGGAAAATAACTGCATCATATTAACCTCTACATTGAAATATAGTCCCAAGCACTGTCTGAAGCAGTCACATAATCTGCTTTTATTAAACTGTGTGGCCACCAAGTTTTTTTTTCCTCATAGGTTTGGTATAAAGTAGAATACAGGTAGATGATTTAAAAAACTTTGTCAGGCTTTTGTCTGTTATGTTGGATAAGTTCTCATTCACTTTCTAGCCTAGAGACCTAACAAGGTCAGGAGAAATCCTAGACAGTTGTCATCGAGTATCCCCATTGAAAGATTTCTTTCCCTCCAACCTCCTCTACCATAATTTATAAATTACCTTTTACCTTTGGGATGAATTAGATCAGAGACTGCGAGCCAGGACTTCTCGTCCACATCAGTGCCTGACTTTACAAATGTTCTTCTGGAACAATGGTCAAACATTCCCATAGAGACACTCCTAAACCTTGTGGACAGTCTTCCCAGAAGAGTTGAAGCTGTTATAGCTGCAAAGGGTGGGCCAACTCAAAATTGAACCCTACGGACTAATGCCCCGTACACACGATAGGATTTTCCGATGGAAATTGTGTGATAGGACCTTGTTGGCGGAAATTCCGACCGTGTGTGGGCTCCATCACACATTTTCCATAGGAATTTCCAACACACAATTTGAGAGCAGGCTATAAAATTTTCCGACAACAAAATCCATTGTCGGAAATTCCGATTGTGTGTCACAAATCCGACACACAATGTGCCACGCATGCTCAGAATAAATTAAGAAACGAAAGCTATTGGCTACAGCCCCGTTTATAGTCCCGATGTACGTGTTTTACGTCATCACGTTCAGAACAATCGGATTTTCCGACAACTTTGTGTGACCGTGTGTATGCAAGACAAGTTCGAGCCAACATCTGTCGGAAAAAAAATCTATGGATTTTGTTGTCGCAATGTCTGATCAATGTCCGGTCGTGTGTACATGGCGTTAGACTGAGATGCTATTAAAGTTCATGTGTGTGTAAAGGCAGGTGTCCCAATAGTTTTGGTAATATAGTGTGTGTGTGTGTATGTGTATATATGTATATGTGTGTGTATGTATATATATTTATTTAATTATTATTTTTTATATATTGTATTATTATTTATATATTTTATTATATATATTTTTTATTATTATTATTTATATATTTTATTAATAATAATATAATAATAATAAAATATATAAATAATAATAATATTATTATTTATATATTTTATTATTATTTCCTTTCATTTCTATTTTAAAGTGAATGAGTTGTTTTACAAGGTGAGGGTTTACATATGCTTTAAATCTGGAAGTGTTAAGGTTACCACATGCAATATGAATGTCACGTGACCTATTTGACAGAAATATTGCATGAGATAATAAAAAATTAATCAAAGTAAAATATTGAATGTGAGGTAAATACTGCAAAAAAAAAAAAAGATGAATTATTAAAATCAATTCACTAAATAACACACACATTTTGTTGTTCATCACCTGCCAGGAAGCAGTCGATATTTTAGCAAAGTACAAAATAACTATGAGGGGAACTCAGAACTGGTCAGTAAATTAAAAGTATTTCATGTATCAGTGTGGTTATTATACAATGTATCCGAGTGATCAGTATACAATGTATCAGTATGGAAATGTTTTGCCCTGGGCTTGGAAATGGAAATAAATTGTAACGGAGGAAGATCATTCTGTGAATGAAAACACACTAGAATGTTTTTAGTATCATAGTATTTCTTCCTCTGGTGCAATGTTGGCATGTAAAAAAAAAAAAAAGTGAAAAAGCTCTGCTTATCTGCCCCCTCCCCCTCCCCACCACATTTGGCACCTTTTTTTTGGGGGGGGGGGGGGACAGGTACATGCTTTTGACTGATACCCATCACCCACTTCCGGGAGACTGCGTTATGGCGACCACCTCGGCCCCCATCCTCCTTCCTCCACCACCAGGCCAGTTAGAAAGCGCGGCTCGCGCATGCGCAGTAGGGAACCGGCATGCACTGTAGGGACCCGGTTGTGAAGCTGAAAGGCTTCACTGCCAGTTTCCCTTGCCACAAATGGTGGCGGCAGCACCCGAGAGCCGACGCATTCAGTATATAGCGCATATTTTTTAGTGAATGGACTACTTTTGAGATAAATACCACATGAGTTATTTTAATGCATGTCATATTTATTTCTACTGAACCCACCCCATTTTCATGAATCGCAATGAAAAAAATATATAATCCTCACCTTTTTACATTCATGCTCCAATTACAAGGCAATAGGTGTAAGACAGATCAGCCTCTCTGGCATATATATATATATATATATATATATATATATATATATATATATATATATATATATATATAAATATATATATACAATTTTTTTCTTTTTTTTATTTAAATCTTTATAACCTGGCACCAGGATTTGCCCAAACATTGTTGAAATGGGCTTTCTGCCTATGTTTATTTAAAGTGGTTGTAAACTGCAGATGTACAAAAAACAAACTGCAAGGCAATGGCATAATGTGCTAGTATGCATTGCATACTAGCATATTATGAAATACTCACCTCGGAATGAAGTGCATATTCATTTGACCTACAGGTAAGCCTTATTATAAGCTTACCTTATTATAGTCTTACCTGTAGGTAAAAATGACCAAGTGGGGTTTACAACCGCTTTAATGGTGCTGTGCTATACCCGATCAGTGGTTTTCATTATTTAGAATACAAGGAAGGGTAAATCCCCCTGCCAGGTTGTTTACAGTCTGTCAGCCACTGGGGATATTTCCCTTCACTTCCTGTCCAGACACACAACCGGAAGGTAAAGCAAATCTCCCAAAGCTTGGTAATTCCTCTCCTAAACAAATGTCTCCGGAAAAGGTGTCCCCGTTGGAAAATATCCCATTACCTCTTGTTCCGGTGACAACGCTTAAACTTTGGAGCTCCCTGCATTTTCTTTCTCACCGATGATGGTCACCAGTAAAAATGGAGGCATGAATCTCCCTAAAGGGGACACAGCAATAAAATAAAAAAAAATTTTTTTTTTTACAGAGGGTCTGCCTGTATCCTGCATTGTGACCTCACATAAAATAAGAGGACCTGTCAAGTTATTATTTCCATGTGTGTCCTGTTGAGCTGTTTTCCTTTCATTTCCTGTCCCATAGTCAAAACAGGAAGTGAGAGGAAATCCCTCCAAAGTGAGGGTATCTCTAGTAGTCACCACCTGAAAGATGCCCCCCTTCCTGTCCTGTTGAGCACATAAGATGTAGGACTTTATTTTTATTTCAGTGACACCAGGAAAAATGGAGAAGGTGAATCTCCTTAATGGGGACACAGACCGCAATACAAACCTAACAGCTGTTCTAATCCATCTCCACTTTGTCCAAAACTAGAAAGCTTTGCCTTCAGTTCTACTGTAAGGTACAGAGTGGAGAGGGATTGGAACCTCTGTCAGTTTTTTTTTTTTTTTTTTTGCTGTCTTTGTCCCTGTTAAGTTGGCCAATACATTACACAATCTGCAATCTGATTGTACAATCCTACTTTAGATTCACCAATCCTTTACAATAGGAGGATACAAGTAAACAATCTATTCAATGTTATAACCTTTCTGCTAGGCCCTTGCACTACATGACTGATGGTAGATCTAAAGGAGATTGTATAGTGTGTGGTCCACTCTTACAGCCCCGGTGACTGTTATTGTTGAAAGTAAAAGAAAATCCTAAATGTTGGGTTGTTCCCAGAACAAGAAAAATCTTTAGTGGGGACTCAGGGGCTTCCCTCACTTCCTGTGGTGACCAGGGGGGCAGGAAGTGAATGGAAATCTCCTCAAAGCAACACAAAGGGCAAAATAAATAAATAAATAAACCCTGATCGGATCTAATCTACCCTTACTCTATAGAAAATGAAAAGAATGTCCTTGAGTTGTAGTTTTTTATAGTGTATGGAGATATGACTAGCTTTGCCTGCCCATAGCAGTCATGGAGAGGTGGCCTGGACAGTAGTGAAGGAGTAGTAGAGGAGGGCTGAGCACAGACGGATGGAGGATGTATATTGCAGTATTATGGAGTGTCTGGAACGCTCGGCTATGTGGATTGGAAGACAATGGGTCCAGGGCTGCATGTTTAGGCAATAGACTTCTTCCAGCCTCAATTAGAGGAAATACGAGGCCTTCAGTCACTACACACAATGTCCATGGCCCGAGGCGTGTGTATGTGATGAGGAGGCCTCAGTTCCTGCTATACCATATGAGGAGCCACCGAACCGCCCAATTCACAAAACTAAACCCGACTGTCTACAGCCGCCAATACACAGAGAGGACTGTCCGGACATGTATATTGTCCTGAGAGAGACACATGTATATTGTCCTGAGAGAGACACATGTATACTGTCCTGAGAGAGACACATGTACACTGTCCTGAGAGAGACACATGTATATTGTCCTGAGAGAGACACATGTACACTGTCCTGAGAGAGACACATGTATATTGTCCTGAGAGAGACACATGTACACTGTCCTGAGAGAGACACATGTATATTGTCCTGAGAGAGACACATGTATACTGTCCTGAGAGAGACACATGTATATTGTCCTGAGAGAGACACATGTATATTGTCCTGAGAGAGACACATGTATACTGTCCTGAGAGAGACACATGTACACTGTCCTGAGAGAGACACATGTATATTGTCCTGAGAGAGACACATGTATATTGTCCTGAGAGAGATGTATACTGTCCTGAGAGAAACACATGTATACTGTCCTGTGAGAGACACATGTATATTGTCCTGAGAGAGGACTGTGTGTTCTCGCCGGGCCTCATACACCGAATACACCGACCCCACATTCTACACTCCATACACCCACCTCCGGTATCCGTGTCACTGCACTATGGTGTCCGTCCCCGACATTCCTCCTCTATTCATACTCCATAGAGAATCCCTACACTCACCTGGTTTATGTGTATATAATATCTATAGAGATACGAATAGGTATATAATATAGAGCAGTATATGTATAACCATGGATATTGTGGATAGACACAGAGCTCTCCTACAGATACATAATAATAAAGTGAGGGTATATATATATAAATGTGTGTGTGTGTGTATATATGTGTATGTATGTATGTGTGTGTATATGTATATATATATATATATATATATATATATATATATATATATATATATATATATATATATATATATATATATATATAATATTAGAGAGAGAGATATATGGAAAAATAATAGAGATATACAAGATGGAGACCTATGAATAGATAATCTAGAGGGATGGAGACATATGAATAGATATATATTTAATCTAGAGAGATGGAGATCTATAAATCTATGAGATAGAGATGTATACTATAGAGAGATGGAGACATATGAATAGATATATATTTAATCTAGAGAGATGGAGATCTATAAATCTATGAGATAGAGATGTATACTATAGAGAGATGGATATATCTGCAGCTCTCTGTATTGTATATATCTTTATAATATATATTTATATGTCTCTATCCCTCTTTTATATCTCTCCAGCCCTCTCTATGTATCAATCTCTATCGATATCTCTATGTATCTATCTATCTCCCTGTATTCTATATCCATGTCTTTATATTATATGTTCATATGTCTTTCTCCCCATAATATAAATCTATACATCTCCATCGCTCTATATGATATATCTATTTTTATTATTATAACCTTTTAGAGCGATATGGCCATATAAATAGATATATAATGTAAAGTGCTGGATATATATGTATATCCATGTATATGTCTCCATCTCTATATCTTCATCTCTCTATATCATTTATCTATTTTTAATATTATAACATTTAGAGAGATACCGACATATAAATAGATATACAAATATATCCAGCACTTTATATCTATTTATATGTCTCTATCTCTCTAAATGTTATAATAATAAAAATAGATATGATATAGAAAGATGGAGATCAAGAGATAGAGAGATGAAGATAGAGGAGACGTATACATGGATATAAAATATATAAATATATAGAAGATGATGGAGATATAGAGGTTAATACAGAATATGTTTCCAGCTCTCTATATTATCTTTTCCTTTATCTTCATTTCCCCTAATTTTAATAATACTATAAATAAATATACAATGTAGGAGAGATGGAGACATATATAATATAAAGTGCTGGATATATTTGTATCCGTCGCTATCTCTCTAAATGTTATAATAATAAAAATAGATATATGATATAGAGAGATGAGGATTTAGAGATGGGGACATGCATAGATATACAATATATCCAGCACTTTATATTATATATCTACGTATATCTCCATCTCCATATCTTCATCTCTCTAGATCATATATCTATTTTTATCATTAGAACATTTAGAGAGATAGCGACAGATACAAATATATCCAGCACTTTATATTTTATTTATATCTCCATCTCTCCTAAATTGTATATTTATTTATAGCATTGTGAAAATTAAGAAGATGAAGATGTAGAAATGGATATATAATATAGAGAGCTGGAGACACATATTCTGTATTAACCTTTATCTCCATCTCTCTATATTCCATATATTTATATATTTTATATCCATGTATATGTCTCCATCTCTATCTTCATCTCTCTCTATCTCTTGATCTCCATCTTTCTATATCATATATCTATTTTTATTATTATAACAGTTCGAGAGATAGAGACATATAAACAGAATATGAAGTGTTGTATACAGTATAATATAGAGAGATGGAGAGATATAAAAGAGAGTTGGCGATATATAATATAAAGTGATGGATATATAATAGAGAGATATAAAATCTGTAGAGAGATAGAGACATATAAATAGAATATGAAGTGCTGGATATACAGTATAATATGGAGAGATATAAAAGAGAGTTGGAGACATATAATATAACGTGATGGATATATAATATAGAGAGATATACAATCTGTAGAGAGATGGAGGCCTATAGAGATAGATCTATAATATAGAGATTGAGAGATCTAAAAGAGATTTGGAGATCTATAATATAATCTGTAGGGAGATGGAGACCTATAGGGATTGATCTATGATATGTAGAGATATGGAGATATATGAGAGGGATGATGTGGATATGTGAGTGATGATTGGGGTATATCTGGGACTGATGTGGCCCCCCATGTGTCTCAGCAGTCAGGCCCGCTGTGCTTTGTATTGGGCGGCCATGCCTTGAACCTGATCTTGTTTGTTTTGCAGTGTGTTAGTAGTAAATGAAGGCGCATTTCCCCCGCAGGGTTTCCTGTGTATCAGACTGATGCTAATCAGTGGTCAGCCTCCTCCTGCCCTCCCCCGTCATTACACAGGATCTTCCTCTTTGTATCCCGCACACATCAAAGAGCGGCGATGGGGCAGCAGGTGTGGGCGGGGCCCTATGGACGTGGCTCCTCCCCTCCCCTTTATAAATCGTCCGAAGGGCACTCCAGCAGGTGAGAAGTAGTTATCGGAGAGAGCGGAGGAGAGCATGCATTCTATGCCTGGTAAGTAGGCTCCGGGGTATGCCAGCGGACACTTGGGATTAAGCAACTAATTGGAGCCATTGTAAACTCTTCTTGGAGATGGGATCGAGCTGTACACTTTAAAGGGAAAAGCTAGGATTATTGAAAAAGTTTGGCTGTTGGATTTATCTGTTGTTGGTTATACATTGTTATCTGTAGTGGTTGGTCATACATGTTTAGGTCCTAATTGTTCAGTGTGATGGGTATCACTCAGACGTTTTGTTTATCTAAATTGACTATTTGATCTCCAAATCTTTTAATTGAATAAGGAGTATCGGTCTGGATGTGAATACCAACCGTTATGGATTGATTATACATTTTTGTATTTTAATCCAATCTATGATCGATTAGGTGGATGGCAGTTCTTACGTAAATCAATGTATATTCAACATTTCCCAGTAAAGTGGTATCTGGTACCATGTCTGTTATTCCACTAGTAGGTGGACATGCTGAGGATCCAGATTTGGAATGACTTCTCTCCAGCATCAACTCTGGTACGGAAGGGCACATCTGGGTCCAAGGCTTTTGTAGAAATTAGACCTCGTGAGAATGCATAATCTATGGCTAACAGTGCACAACTGTTTTTTTTGTATTATTTATTTTTTAAGTGGAGATACAAGCATGTTTTGTAGCTCTCTAATTTAATTTAATGCTTTTTTTCCCTACTTCAGATGCGAAGCCAACTATAGACATGGACTGTGTCACCAACCAAGATTCCATGTACTTGCCCAACTCGGTCAGTGCAACCCTGGAGGACCTGGATTTATGGAGGCAGTTCCACCAGGAAGGGACAGAGATGATCATCACCAAGTCTGGCCGGTGAGTACCCCCATCACAAAGACCTTACGGCAGGGTTTCTCAAACAGGGTTCCTCCAGAAGTTGCTAAGGGTTTCTTAAACAATTTCTGTCCCTCAAATAAGTTCCCACTGACACCATTCATCTTTTTAGCTATCTGTAATGAGGTGATACTTCCCAATGACCACAAGTGTAAGGAGCATTCTTTTAACAGAATATAACACTAATGTATTAGAAGTTGTGAATATAGTATTTTTTTAGTTCCCTGAGACCAGAAAGTTATTTCAAGAGCTTCTCTGTGTTGAAAAGGTTGACACTGCCTTACAGTAAAAATGCATGGCAATGAGTGCTAGTGAAAAAAAAACCTGTATGTATGTCTTGTACATTGCTGCATACATTTTCTTGCCGCCACAGTTTAAAAGTACAGATGGAGCTTGTTCATCTCTTGTAGTTAGCTATATTATTTATTTAGCCACTAAGTGGTTTAAATATGTACTTAGCGTTTGTACGCTACAAAAGCGATTAGAAACACCATTGTGTCTTTTAATTACAATCATATCTCTTTACAGGCGAATGTTCCCTCAATGTAAGATTCGACTCTTTGGGCTCCATCCCTACACCAAATATGTGGTTCTGGTGGATTTTGTCCCTTTAGACAACTGCAGATATAAGGTAAATATGAGTAACTTTTATAATATATAGGCAGTAAAGTCACTAGATTCTCTCTACCTGGAATGATTTTGATAAACGTGCTTCTGAATAAGGGCGGCTTTACATGCAGTGGCGGCCGCTCATGCAGGGAGCAGGGGCGCCGCCCCACTAATCCATGCGTCAGGCCCCTGATCTACATGCAGGTTGCCGGACACATGGATTCCAATGGGTTTTTTATTTTTAGAAGCACATGATTAGAGCCAGTAGCTCGAATTGCTTCAAAAAGGGAGGGCTCCGGGCGCATAGCACTGTGCTCGGAGCCCACACAGTTGTGACATTAGTGAATTAATATTCGCTAATGCCTTCCTGTTTATCCTCTTGGCCAATCAGGAACCGGGTCCTGAAACCCGATTGACTGGGAGTCCCAAGACCTGATTGGCTGCGGGCCCTAAGTCCTGATTGGCTGGGAGAAGAAGTGATGACCGCCAGGGCTCGTGAGGAGATGGGGGGGGTTAGCAGAGACCTGGATGGGGTAAGTGCAGGGGCTGGCGGGGGGCCTGATGGGTGAGCGATGCGGCGATTGAGTGACGGGGGGAGCGCAGAACCAGCAAGCGGGGGGGGTGGGGGGTTTTGGCTGACTGGAGAGGCCGTGGCCATATATGGGCAGACTGGTTGACAAGTTTATTGATAGACCAGCCTGTCATGTTTTTCCCGAACATTCAGTGCTGCCGGCAGCAAAGTCTTCCACTGTCAGAATACATTAGCACAGTGGGAGTGATTTTCCCATCCACATTGAGTGTGGATAGGGGGGAATCGGATCCTCCTTCCTTTTTTTTTTTTTTTTCTTTTTTTGTTCCACCAGCTGGTTGAACGAAAAAGAAAAAAAAAGATTGCTGTATGGCCAGCCTAATAGCTGGTGCATACGATATTTGTTTCAAAATTTGTTTCAGTAGTGCTTGCTGTTTGGAGAAGCACACTTATTTAACACTTTGTCTGCATCCACAATACACAATGTTTTATTTTCTTTCAATAGTGGAACAAGAACCAGTGGGAGGCAGCAGGTAAAGCGGAGCCACACCCTCCATGCAGGACGTATGTACACCCGGACTCTCCAGCCCCAGGTGCCCACTGGATGAAGGATGCGATCTGCTTCCAAAAGTTAAAACTGACCAACAACACACTGGACCAGCATGGACATGTAAGCATTTATTATTATTATACAGAATTTATATAGCGCAGACAATTTACACAGTGCTTTATAACATATGGACAGACAGTATAATCACAAAACAATTTAATACAGGCGCAATCAGAGGGCCTTGCTCGTTTAGAGTTTACAATCTAAGATTTTTATTGAATGAGATGCCTACCCTTGTTCTTGCTCATAAGCCCCCATGCTCCTATAGAATATCATGGTCTTATTTTAGTGCTTCTTGAATCTTTGCAGATAATCTTGCACTCAATGCATCGGTACAAACCTCGGTTCCACATCATTCAGTCTGATGACGTATACAACATCCGATGGGGACTCCTGCAAGTGTTTAGCTTTCCAGAGACTGAGTTTACAGCAGTCACCGCCTATCAAAATGACAAGGTAAGATATAGTAAATAAAGTAGATTGTAAGCGTATCTGATACAGGAAAGTGACTGTTTATGAACTATATAAAGCACTATGTTTAATGCATTAAATGGCATTGTTTGTTAGAAAAAAATGTGTGTGTGTGTGTGTGTGTGTATATATTATATATATTCTCCTGCTTTTTCCTAGATCACAAAACTGAAAATTGATCACAATCCTTTTGCCAAGGGTTTCAGAGAACAGGAAAGGGGCAGCAAGAGGTATGTACAGTTTTTTACATACAATTTGTATTCAATGTTCATTAACTTACATGATAACATGCTACTTCAGTTCAAAAAAGCTCCATTCCGGTATGCCTTTTTTTTTTAAACTAATTTATGACTGTGGGACCCCATGAAGACTGACTTACTAAGGCTACATTTGCACAAATGACTAGCCCCAGTGTGAATGACAGCTCAAGTAGTTTCTGCTCTTTTTTCCACCTGTGGGCAACTAGCTGTAGCCACCGAGCCCTGTACACTTAGTGACAGGTCACCAGTGGCCACAGCTATCGGCGGCTGTCCTCACAGCCAGCAGTCACAACAGCTAATCGTTGACTGTGCCAGTAAACTGTCATTGAAGTGTATAGGGCTTGGCAGGTGCAGCTAGTCGCTCACAGGTGGCAAAATCAGCAGACCTTGCTGGCGCTGTCAATTACACTGGGACTAGTCACCTGTGCAGTTGTAGCCTAAAGAAGTTTAGAATATTCAAAAGAAAAATTGTGTGATTTTTCACTTCAATTATCCAGTGATATGTAGATGAAGTAACTAAACAGGGATTTTCATGTGATTGGATAATTAAAGTGAATGTTTGTTTACACAGCTTGTGAGAACATTCTCAACTTCTTTAGTAAATCTGTCTCGTTATGCATTACCTTTTTTTAATCACAGTTTTTAATGTTATATTCAGGTACAGTACTTACCAGTACATAAACAAGGCAGTCAAAGTATCGGATTCAGATAATCAGGAAAATGGCCAGGAAACTAGTGGTTTTTTTTTTGTTTTTTGTTTTTAAGAAGTTAATCAGCTAAGGCTGTCCTATGATTTCTCATGACATGGTAACACCTGTATAATAAAGTTTTAGGTGAAAAACCGCTAACTATTAATCATGATTTTTCACGCTTCTGACTCTAATCCCAATTTATAGCAGCTGGCACCCAACTGTAAGGCCTCATGTACACTGCTGCTGGTTAACGGACGTTTAGGAGCAGTTGGGCATTTTTTTCAACTGCTCCTGAACTCTCCTCTGTTATCTTATCAGTATATGTACACAGGGTCGTTTACAATAGTTTTCTAGGCAGTTGAGTTTAGAGGCGTTTTTTGGAATCCAAAAAAATGGGTTCAGAAGCTGAGTGTAAAGGCATTTCAAGTGCCAAACGCTTCTAAGCGTGGCAACTCGCATTTAGCCGTGTTTCATTTACATGCGTTTTTCATTTTTTTTTTTTATAAAACGCTTCTGAATGCAAACGCGGCAAAATGCCACGAAACGCGGAAAAACTTGGGTTACTATCTGTCAAGTTAAATCGTTCAGGAGAGTTTGTAAAAACGTCCCGTGTACATGAAGCCTTAGAATTCTACTAAAATTATTTTACTTTTTTTTAAATTTTATTTTATAGAGGAAGTCAACCTTTTTAGTGTATTTAAAAAAATCTGCACCTACTTTTGGTGTGATGCAATTCAGTCTTGCATACATTGAAACCTTTTCTGTTTTCTTAGGGATGACATGTTAAAGCTCCATCCACAAAGTCCTAGCAAGCGCCAGAAAAGGAAGAGATGGGAGGACAATCCTGAAGCAGAAGATGAAGGTATTTTTTCTTGTTTAGTGTGGAATAGATTGGTTGGCTTGGTCCAGCTTGTAAATCATTAAAAGAGATGGACTAATTTGTTTTTTTCGTTCCTGTTTAGATCGCTCTAAAATCTCTTGTGTGAAGGAAGAGCCTGCTGTGATGCCAGCAGAGGTATATTCCCAGTGGGTTACAGATCATGAAGGAGGTCTTCATCTACACCCCAACTCTCCAGATTTGACAGATTCTCCACACCAGGAGCAGCAGGTTCCATCCTCTTCCTCCAGATTTCTGTATAGGTAAGTGACATTTCTCCTCAGCAACTGCTTTTGTGCTAGGTAATAAATTGTTAGTCTTCTGAGTGTTTATTTTTTCCAAAGGAAATAACATTTCGTACGTCTCTATCATTATTCCACAGAAGCCCACAGAGAAGGTGTCCTCAGACCCTTCCAGGTTCCTTGGATGCATGTGAAGTGGCAAGTAGACGCCTCACACCTGATGTTGCTACAGTGCCAGAGTTGGATGCCTGTCAGCTTCAAGTATTTCCTCCACAGCACTCTGTACAGGAACGCACTAGTGGAATGAACTTTCCAATGGAAACCCCTACACGGCAGACACGGCCCATGTACAGTCCATATACTCCTGACCAGTGGATGGTTCCTACACAGGGGCAGTATCGGCCTATGGGCTACTCCTACTCAACAGACTTCGGCACCCAAGGACCTGTGAATCACCCACATAATGGGATGTCAGACTGGAGCCAATACTCTTTATTTCCTTACACTTGCTGGTAAAAAGCCGAAACACAATAACCAAGTTGTGGACTGACAGAGCTCACAATTCCCTCTACAATTTCATAATTCTTTTTTGTTTCCTCTATTTGTGAGCGGACAAAAAGGATCCACTATTAGCACAAGCAACAAAGACAACAAATGTAGCCATTCAAGAAATGCTACTCGTATAAGTTGGGTGATTAGGAGGGACTGTATGCCATTTAATTTATTTTATAGACTTCTACTTTAATTGGAGACCAGGTTTTGGACCTATTCATATTGGTATCTACAGTGCAACAACTTCCAAAGATGGCCAAACTACTTCTAGCTGCTTGCAAACTATTTCCAGAATAGAGAACTGCAAAGTCTCCAACTGGAACTGGAGGACACTCCGATACGGATCTCTGTTTGCTGCACACTCGTTTAATTTTGAAGCCAGGGACTGGAGACATGTACTCATCTAACAAACCTTCCTGTTAAGAGTTTTTTGCGTCATAAAGCCGAGTTTTTCAGTTATTTCTTTGCACAATTATGTTTAGTTTTATTTTGTGATTTTAAATGTTTTCTTTTTTGTTAATACTTTAGCATTTGCTTGAAATTTTGCACATTTTCCTGGGGATGTTTTTGATTATGCACGTGCATATTTTTCACCAGCACATGGTATGGGGCACAGTTAATGCAAGAAAAGCACAAGGGTCTTGTTGCATGTTTTACACAGGGTTGTGTGTAATGAGCATGCTTGTTCTAACTGGGGGTTTGTTTATGTGTAACCGTTTCTGAGCTGTTTGCAATATAGAGATTAACGGGGTAAAGACCATATGCAGGGATATATGGCAGCAACAGGTTCAGCAGCTTGGAGCAGAGAATAATATAGGGCATTTCTAATTGGCTGCTATGGGTATAAATCCGTGCCTTTCGGCACATCTGTAAATAGACTGTATGTGAAATAATAATTTTGAACTATAGAAGGTCACGAGACCCAGCCTATATATGGTTGGCCTGTTAGATAAGTTTAATTTTTAGATTATGCACCCCTAATTTACTGGTTGTGACTGAGATATGTTCTATGTATAGACTGCATTGTGTGTAAATATATTTTATTTAGGAAATATTGGACTTTTGTTTGCTAGCTAGGAGAACACCCTTCTAAAGAAGGATGATTTTTATGTACTTCAGTGAATTGAAGTGGAAATGATGGAATGTGCATTTTGGGTCACTGTCATTTTACACTTGCAATGAACGGCTAGTATATAACATGCTGTTATATGTTTGAATATCTTACAAAAGGCCAAACCATTCCAAAGGAGGAATTGTATGAAGCTGGAAGTGAGAGGCTTTGCCCAAAACCAGCGGAATCAAGACTTGCATGTTTCCAGTCTGGTTGTCACCTGTGCCCATCACTCTCTGGTCACATGCAGGAAGTCTGGGAAACATTGTAAACAGATTGTCTTCTACAGCAAGCTTCATCTCTCTAACTTTTTTCATTTCCTGAAATGCTTATATATATATAGACATCTACTTGCATCACATTTCTGAAAAGTGTTTTTTTTTTTTCTTTTTGAAAGTCTAGCAGCTGAAGTGCCATTATAATAATAAAACCTATTTGTCTTCTGTTAAGTTGATGCCGTGAGCTTTTCTACCACTCCAGCTATCTGCACTTGTTTACCCTTTATGGAGCAAAGCAGTGTTTGCATTTCTGTTAGAAGCCTATTGATTTGGCAATAACTTTGTCATTTTAAGATAATAAAGTAATATTTTTTGGCACAAACAGGACTTTCTAAAGTCAAAATATGTGTCAAACAAAAAATCTAATGTAACAAGTGTTTTAAAGCAACTAGGTATAATTCTATTCGCAAATTCTAAATGATATGTAGACTTTATTTATTTATTTATTTCAGGTACTTACGGTATATAGCGCCGTCAATTTACGTAGCGCTTTACATATACATTGTACATTCACATCAGTCCCTACCCTCAAGGAGCTTACAATCTAAGGTCCCTAACTCACATTCATACATACTAGGGACAATTTAGACAGGATCCAATTAACCTACCAGCAAGTCTTTGGAGTGTGGGAGGAAACCGGAGTACCCGGAGGAAACCCACGCAGGCACAGGGAGAACATGCAAACTCCAGGCAGGTAGTGTCGTGGTTGGGATTTGAACCAGCGACCCTTCTTACTGCTAGGTGAGAGTGCTACCCACCACACTACTGTGCCGCCCGATTTAGTGTTTTTGTTAGGATGATGGATATTCAGGTTCACATACAGTACATGTGAATTAGATGCGTTTTGAACCACAACCAATTCGCATAATATGTGAACCAAACTGCTTTCAATGGAGTCGGTTCACTCCTGTGCGTTTTTCAGTCCGGTTCAGGTGCGATTTCTAGTAAATATTCGCACCTGAATCGCACCTACAACGTTGAAAAAAAACATACCGGACTCCTTTTTAAAAGTCGTGCTGAATCTGCAGCTGGACATATGTGAACTGAGCCTAAGGGTTTAAACCAGAAAAGAAAATGTGTATATAAATTTATCAGTGTTGCACAGAAAGACCGTTTGCAGACCTCATTAACAGAGGTACTTCACCTGCTACTGAGATACAGAGCAGGATTTTACAGAGAGCCTGCAGTCTTGCAAATTTTACAATGCTCTGCACCAGCCAAATTGGGAATATAATATATTGCTAATGCATACTAATGCAATATAAGTAAGAAACTAAAATTAAAATATTTTTATTGGAGTTGTTTGAGCAATATCTGCTTTCTGTTCACTTTGTACATGAGCCCTCTGTGTGTTTATTTTTGCATCAATCCTGATACAACCTTTAGGGTAGGAGTCGGTAACAAATCCATAATTGGAATAGTTCTGCCTTTTCATTTTATTATAGATCTTCTTTGGGAGTTGGGGGGATGAATGACAAATTTTGATTTAATTTTGATTCAGATTCGACACCCATCTGTAAGGCCCACCACACACATTACAATCTAATTGTAAAAATCGAATTTAGATCCACCAACAACTATGTAGTGGAAGGACCTGTCTGATTAGATACAAAGGACTGGATAGATTAGTTAGGTCCCATATTACATAGTTTTGGTAAATGCACATCAGACTTAACGTTTTAGCATACCACAACCCACAGATGTGAACCTGCACATTGTGGTGCGCTGCTTTGTAAACATTACTGCCCTCTATTTTGAATGAGCTGCCTGAAGCCTTCAAAGGAGATTTAAAAGGGCCCAATCCCAGATTGTTTTTTTTTGTTTTGCTTTTTAATTTGACTGGGTCCCATTGGGGGAATTTCCGATCACTTTGTTTCAGAGACACAACAGGAAGGGACTGGCAATATCAACAAATCTCCTTTTAGACCATTGTTATTAGAACAGTTTTCCCTATTGGTAGATTTCCCCTTATCGCCTGTTCTGATGACTGAACTGTAAATTTTCAGGTTTCCTATTGCTTTCCTTCCTGGTAACAATGAAGCTCTACAGCATGAAAAACAGGCTGCATTAAAACCTGACAGAGGTTCTAACACCTCTCCGATCTTATCAAAACTAAAAACAAAAGTTTTGGCTTCAGATACACTCTTGGTATGTATGATGCTGTTGACTGCTTCTTTCTAAAGAAGACGGTTGCATGACCTGTGTTATTGACATGAAATTTTGACCAAATGTTGGTAACAACCTTTGCAATCTATACACACAAAGGCGTCCGTTTATGAAGCAGTGATCCAAAGGATCGCCACTGATCAGTCCATAAAAGGTTTATGGAACAGAGATAATTGGGGGGAGAACAAGTTTGAACACGTTCTCCCGCCGATGATCTCCGCACACTGAGAATCCTCGATGACTGACACAGCAACGTCCAGTTTATGAAGCTGCGATTTCAGCACTTCACTGGCGATCTCTGTCAAAATTCACCTTCCCTGATTCACCGGCTCAGAGGTGGTGAATTGGGGAGTGAAGAGAGAATCCCGGGTGACCTGAGGAGGGAGGAGGAAGATTATTAACTTCCTACTACTTTGATCAGACTCCTCAAGACAGTAACCATGTTCCCCCTGTCATATTTGTGTGGGGGTATATATGTATATGTATATATATATATATATATATATATGTGTGTGTATATGTATGTATGTGTGTGTGTGTGTAATAAATATATACACAAACGTGTGTGTGTGTGTGTGTGTGTGTATATGTATATTTATGTAGAGGGACTCTTTATTTTATTAGCATTAACCACGTTGTCTGTGTACTGAGCAAGGACAATTTATCACTGCTTAATAAACTGACATCTCGGTGTTTCGGTGAATTTCTGCTTCTGTAATCTCCTAAAGTCTCACGAGATTCCAGTATCAGGGGCTGTTCTCCAAAGGTGAAGCGATCTACTAAGCTTCATAAACTGCCATCCAGAGGAGAACGATCTCCTCTGAGAATGCTGGAGAATGAAGCAGTGAAATTTTTTCACTGCTTCATAAACGGACACCAAAGAAACCAAAACAAACAAGTTCAGAAATGAAGTTATGTGTAATAAAATGGAATGACACAGGGAAAAAGTATTGAACACACTAACTGAAATGTATTTAATACTTTGTACAAAATCCTTGGTTGGTAATGACTGCTTCAAGATGCCTCCTGTATGGAGAAGCTAGTAGCATGCATGGCTCAGATGTGATTTTGGCCCATTCTTCTACACAGTCTTCCAATCTTGACGGTTCCGTGGGCCTCTTCTATGAACTCTGATCTTTAGTTTTTTCCAAAGATTTTCTATTGGATTTAAGTCAGATGGCTGAGCCATTCTAGCAGCTTTATTTTATTTTTTCCTTGAAACCAATTGAGAGTTTCCCTGGCTTTGTGTTTGGGGTCATTGTCTTGCTGAATAATAATCCTAGATGGCAGCAGATTTTCATCAAGAATGTCCTTGAGACGTTTTTCCATTCATTCTTTCTTCAATGATATCAAGTTTACCAGTATCCTATGCTTAAAAACAGCCCCAAACCATGATGTTCCCACCTCCAAACTTCACTGTTGGTATGCTGTTTTTGGGGTGATGTGCAGTGCCCTTTGACCTCCAAACATGGTGTGTATTATGGCATCCAACGAGTTTAATTTGTGTCCTCTGACCAGACTGTATTCTCCCAGTATTTCACAGGCTTGTTTAAATGAGCTTCAACGTGCTTTTTCTTGCCTGGTGAGCGTGCATACAGGCCATGGTGGTTGAGTGCATTACTTATTGTTTTCGCTGAAAGAATTGTACCTGCTAATTCCAGGTCTTTCTGAAGCTCTCCACAAGTGGTCATTGGACAACTCTTCTCATAATTCTTTTCACTCCTCTGTCAGAAATCTTGCGAGGAGCACCTGGTCGTGGCCAGTTTATGGTGAAATGAAGTGCTTTCTGCTTCCGGATTATGGTCCCAACAGTGCTCACTGAACATTCAGAAGTTTAGAAATCCCTCTGTAACCAATGCCATCAGTATGTTTTGCAACAATAAGATTGCGAAGGTCTTGAGAGGACTCTTTGCTTTTACCCATCATGAGATGTTTCTTGTGTGACACCTTGGTAGTAGGCTATCAGTTGAGACTGAACCAGCTGATATTAATTTGCACTGACAGGGGGCTGGGTTGCTTTCTAATTACTGATAGATTTGAGCTGGTGTCTTAGCTTTCCATGCCTTTTTTCACCTCCCTTTCTTCATGTGTTCAATACTTTTTTCCCTGCGTCATTCCATTTTATTACACATAACTCAATTTCTGAACGTATTTGTTTTGGTTTCTTTGTATGTATGGATTGCATGGGTTGTTACCAACATGTGAAAATGTCATGTCAATACCACCTTTAGAAATATATTTACCTAGAAAAATGGTGACATGTTCAATACTTATTGTACCCGCTGTAAGTCATTTTTGGTGTATCTTTAAAAATCTCAGTTTCAGGTGGATGCCGGGGTACTGAACTACCTGATATTTTCTTATATCTCCTAGGGACGTTTATTGATGAAATCTGTGTTCGAGTTCCTGGGTCTGTATACTTGCTATGGCCATTATCCTGCTCTCCCTGTTGTGTGTGTGTGTGTGGTTTTTTTTTTATCCTTTACCTACAAAGAGTAGTCATAGAGTTATGTAGTAAATCATTCAGGTACGTAACATGTACAAATTGTGTCACTGTCTTTGGTTACAATGACAATACAGAGCATAAAAGTGTGGACCAGGTGCATCAAAATCAATTTCATTGCAGGCTGCCTCAGCATTATTTTTGCCCTTGAAGGTGGGTTGTATCTGTAAAACTGTATAAACATCAGGACTTGTTTTTCCCAAAGAATAGATGCAGGAACTAAAACACCATGCCCCCCCTCCCAACCACCACAGCAGGCAGGGATCCGTGAGAGCCACTCAGAGGAAAGCTGTCCTTGTAAGCAAAGAAGGCTTCTGTGTTTACAAGTGACAGTGGAGAGCAGAAAGCGAGATTCGGAGATGCAGAATGGAGTTTTGCCACATTTCGGCTGAAAAAAAGCCCTAAGTGTGAGGGTCACATGAAATGGCCTGGTGGCCGGATTAGGCCTGCGGGCCTTGTGTTTGACACATGGTGTAGATAATAGCTTTAGGATCATGTTGTTGATATAGTCTTTAATCCTGTGTAATTCAAGTCTCAGAATGTTTAATATAAAAATGTATAGATGTGGAGAATTGCTGGAAATGGATTCAAGTCATAGGATTTCTAATGTGCAACTACTTCCGAGTTGGATTTTTTTTTTTACATCCTAGAGAATGGAGTCAGGAATTATGGTAGAGGGAATGCCATACCATAATTCCTGACTCCATTCACTATCATATAGCATAAAAATTATCAGTCAGGACACCTATCTGCATAGTTTGCATGTTCTCCCTGTGTATACATGGCTTTCCTCCAGATACTGAGATTTCCTCCCACACTTCAAAGACATGCCGGTAGGTTAATTGGCTGCTGTCTAAATTGGCCATAGTATGAGTTTGTGAGATAAGGAACCTAGATTGTAAGCTTCTTGAGGGCTGAGAGCGATGTGAATGTACAGTATACAGTGGGAAAATAATTATTTGATCCCCTGCAGATTTTGTAAGTTTTCCCACCTATAAAGAAATAAAGGGTCTATCGTTTTTATCATAGATGTATTTTAAATGCTAGAGACAGAATATCAAACAAAAATCCAGAAAAACCACATGATACAAATGTTATAAATTGAGTTCAGTTTAGTGAGTAAAATAAGTATTTGATCCCCGAGAAACACATGACTTAGTACTTGGTGGAGAAACCCTTGTTGGCAGGCACAGAGGTAAGACGTTTCTTGTAGTTGGTTACCAGGTTTGCACATATCTCAGGAGAGATTTTGGTCCACTCTTCTTTACAGATCTTCTCTTTCTTGGCTGTTGCTTGGCAACTCGAAGATTCAGCTCCCTTGATAAATTTTTCTATAGGATTAAGGTCTGGAGAATGGCTAGGCCACTTAATGTTCTTGAGTCACTCTCTTGTTGCCTTGGTGGTATGTTTAGGGTCACTGTCATGCTGGAAGACCCATCCACTACCCATCTTCATTGTTCTGGCTGAGGGAAGAAAGTTCTAATTTAAGATTTACAATACATGGCCCCTTAATGCGGCAAAGTCAGCCTGTACCTTTAGCAGAGAAATAGCCTCAAAGCATAATGTTTCCACCTCTGTGCTTGACTGTAGGGATGGTGTTCTCAGGGTCATAATCAGAATTTTTCTTTTACAAACACGGCAAGTTGAGTTAATGCCAAAGAGCTCAATTTTGGTCTTATCTGACCACAGCACTTTCTTCCAATCCTTCTCTGAATCATTTAGCTGTTTATTGGCAAACTTCAGGCAGGCCTGTTCATGTGCCTTCTTGAAGAGGGGGATCTTGCAGGCACTGCAGGATTTCAATCCATGGTGCCGTATTGTTACCAATGGTTTGTTTGGTGATTCTGGTCCCAACTGCCTTGAGATCATTCACAAGCTTCTCCCATGTAGTTCTGGGCTGATCCCTCACTTTTCTCATGATCGTTCTTATCCCATGAGGCAAAATCTTGCATGGAGCTCCAGTCCGAGGGCGATTGATGGTTATTTTGTATTTCTTCCATTTGCAAAAAATTGCTCCAGCAGTTGTCTCCTTCTCACCAAGCTTCTTGTTGATGGTCTTGTAGCCCATTCCAGCCTTGTGTAGGTCTACAATCCTGTCCTTGATGTTCTTTGACAGCTCTTTGGTCTTGCCCATGATGGTGAGGTTTAAATGGAAGAAAGAGATTCTGTGGACAGGTGTTTTTTATACACATAATGTGTTGTCGTTAGGAGCACCTTCTTAAATTGATAGGACTAATCTGTGTACCGCATGAGCACATACTGTAGCCAGTCTGTGGGAGCCCGAATTATTGTTGGTTGGTAGAGGATCAAATACTTATTTGACTCATTGAACTGTAACTCAATTTATAACATTTGTATTGTTTTTTTTCTGGATTTATGATTGATAATCTGTGTCTATCATTTAAAATACAACTATGATAACAACTATAGACCCTTCATTTCTTTGAAAGTGGGCAAACTTACAAAATCTGCAGGGGATCAAATAATTATTTTCCTTACCGTACACGGTGAGCCAAAAGTAGGTATACATTACTGACTGGATCATAGCAATTTATAATATGTAGAAATTACAAATTAGATGACGGCATTTTATTTAATTCTTTGTTTATGAATCATTTCTTTTACTTTACAGATATTGAGAACAATATAGACAAAAGTAGGTACGTATACAGTACTGATTAGGTCATGTTTAGTATCTTAGGTACTACATCCCTAGAACACGTCCTTGACACTCTTTATTCCTCTAGCAGGCCATAGACGACTCAAAAATCGTTTTCACATCATTAGTGTGCCGCAATTGAAAGTGCCTGCTCCAACATGTTAGATTCCTTTTTTAGAAAAACAAAATGATGGCACAATCACATGCGCCATTTTAGTTTTCAGATTGGCAGAACATTCGATTTTCGACTCCTCTATGGCCGGCCTGAGAAGCTTGAAATATCCTCCATCCAATATGCAACATAGCTAGATCCTGTCCCCAACACTGTAAAGCACAAATTCTGGTTACCATCAATGTGGAAAAATGTTTGTGGGAGAAACTTCAATTTATCCACTGTGTGGGGCTTCCTTTCAAACACCTTATCCGTTACTATGTGCCAAAAAAAAGATTTTCGTGTGTGGCTGCTAGTTAATGCTGTCAAGTTGCCCGTTCCAACCCGGCCATTGTTCTCAATACCGATGAATGAAAAGAATAATAATAAAATAAAATTCCATGATTTGTCTACCTACTTTTGGCCCAACCTGTATGTAAAGCGCTGCATAAAATTCTCAGCTCTATATACATACCTGTAATAATAAAAATTACTTTTGTATTTGGAGTGTTGAAGGCATAAAAGAAGCCAGGAGCCCTGGTCTATAGCTAAAATATAACTTTTGGATGGATTGATTGTTTAATTTCTAAAGTATTTTTATACGAGCCTTCTTTTTTTTCTGAATGCCAGTTTATCTGTTCTGATTTAAGCAGGGAAAGGTAATTAATAGTAGGTGGAGTAATGGCCCTAAGAATAACAGGTTGTCTCGCTATATGCACAGGACCACAGTATCATGCAGAGTAGCCAGTGTGTGGTGAAGGGATTTGCAAATGGGAATGGGAAGGTGTGTATGTGTTCTCCTCAGAGAACAGCTGCATTCACAGGACTGTGCCTATATGTGGATTGGGAGGCCAACACTTTGATGTGCAAAGCTCCTTTTGTCATCATTTACCTTTCTGTCTGTGCTCTTTCCTCTGGGCCTGTTCTTTCTTCCTTTCAATCCATTTCCCCTATACACACTTCTATTCTTTCCTCTAAGGCACTGTGACACAGGGACATACACAAAATGAATCACCCAGCCGAAATGTGTCACACGACGTCACCCCATTCAGTGGAAGACAGGATGTATGCTACAGTGAGGGAAAAAAGTATTTGATCCCCTGCTGCTTTTGTACGTTTGCCCACTGACAAAGAAATGATCAGTCTATAATTTTAATGGTAGGTTTATTTTAACAGTGAGAGACAGAATAACAAAAAAATCCAGAAAAATGCATTTAAAAAAAGTTATAAATTGATTTCCATTTTAATGAGTAAAATAAGTATTTGACCCCTTTGCAAAACATGACTTAGTACTTGGTGGCAAAACCCTTGTTGGCTATCACAGAGGTCAGGCATTTCTTGTAGTTGGCCACCAGGTTTGCACACATCTCAGTAGGGATTTTGTCCCACTCCTCCTTTCAGATCCTCTCCAAGTCATTAAGGTTTGAGGCTGATGTTTGGTAACTCAAGCCTTCAGCTCCCTCCACATATTTTCTATGGGATTAAGGTCTGGAGACTGGCGATGCCACTCCAGGACCTTTAATGTGCTTCTTCTTGAGCCACTAATTAGTTGCCCTGGCCATGTGTTTTGGGTCATTGCCGTGCTGAAATACCCATCCACGATCCATTTTCAATGCCCTGGTTGAGGGAAGGAGGTTCTTACCCAAGATGTGACGGTACATGGCCCCGCCCATCGTTTCTTTGATGAGGTGAAGTTGTCCTGTCCCCTTAGCAGAAAACTCCCCAAAAGCATAATGTTTCCACCTCCATGTTTGACTGCGGGGATGGTGTTCTTGGGGTCATAAGCAACTTTCCCCCTCCAAACATGGCGAGTTGAGTTGATGCCAAAGAGCTTGATTTTGGTCTCATCTGAGCACATCGCTTTCACCCAGTTCCCTAAACCATTCAGATGTTCATTAGCAAACTTCAAACAGGCCTGTACATGTGCTTTCTTGAGCACGGGGACCTTGTGGGCGCTGCAGGATTTCAGTCCTTCACGGCCTAGTGTTTTAACAATTGTTTTCTTGGTGACTATGGTCCCAGCTGCCTTGAGATCATTGACAAGATTCTCCCATGTAGTCCTCACCTCATGATCATTTAAACTCTGCGAGGTGAGATCTTGCATATAGCCCCAGACCGAGGGAGATTGACAGTTATTTTGTGTTTCTTCCATTTGCCAATAATCTTACCAATTGTTGTCACCCTCTCACCAAGCTGCTTGGCTATGGTTTTGTAGCTCATTCCAGCCTTGTGTAGAACTACAATCTTGTCCCTGACATCCTTGGAGAGCTCTTTGGTCTTGGCCATGGTGGAGAGATTGGAATCTGATAGATTGCTTTTGTGGACAGGTGTCTTTTATACAGGTAACAAGCTGAGATTAGGAGCACTCCCTTTAAGAGAATGCTCCTAATCTCAGCTCTTTACCTGTATAGAAGACAATTGGGAGCCAGAAATCTTGCTGATTGATAGGGGATCAAATCCTTATTTCACTTATTAAAATGCAAATCAATTTATAACTTTTTTGAAATGTGTTTTTCTGGATATTTTTGTTGTGATTCTGTCTCTCACTGTTAAAATAAACCTACCATTAAAATTATATACTGATCATTTTTCTCAGTGGACAAACGTACAAAATCTGCATACACACTGAATATGGATCAGTGGCTTAAAGTAGTTGTGAACGCACAACTGCATAGACACATGTTAATAAAGTTCATATTATCTACTGACCATACTAGAATTTTTTTTTTTTAATCATCTTTACCATTTTATCTGAATTTAGGCCCCTTTCAGATCTGTGCATTTTAGGTGTGGTACGCAAAAAAAAAAGTCCTGCATGCTGCATCTTTGATGTACTTTCATTAAAATGCTTGTTCTATAGGAGTTCAATGGTAGCACATCTAAAATGCACTGCACCAAAATTGCACCACACACACGTGAACTGGCCCTTCCTGTGCGGTCACAAGACCACAAAGCACGATTCCTTGTCCTCTTCCAGGGCAGTTAGTTTTAAATGCTTGCGGGCAGTTCCTTATGTTACTCAGTGTGTTGTGTTCCATAAAGGTGATGCGTTACAGAAGGCACTCCGTGCATTGTCACATCATCCAGATATACTGTATATAGACTTTCACATATAGATACAAAGACATTTAAAATGGTAACATACACTAAAAGTATCCCTCCCATATAATTCTAAAGCCAGTTAGCCCATAAAAGAGAGATATTTTTTTTTTTTTTTTTTAGTATTTCTGTTTTAATCGATTTTAACTTTTTTTTTTTTTTTGAAGAGTAAGGAATAAACAATACAAAGCGAACAGCGAACAATTCTCGCTAGGCTCAGTACATTCAAAAACATAAATACATAATAGAAAAGGAAAAGTGATAAAAGAGGGGACATAGAATACCCTTGGCAAAGAGAAAGAACTGACCATGGTCTCCCCTATAATCCCCACTAAAAGGGAGAACCAATATATGAAAAACACCTACTTAGCTTATTCCCTTAATCCCCTTAAGAAATGAATAAAGGCCATCACAGGGACGGCTTATCACAAGGGTCTCCAAACTATGGCCCTCCAGTTGTTCAGGAACTACAATTCCCATCATGCCTAGTCATGTCTGTGAATGTCAGAGTTTTACAATGCCTCATGGGATATGTAGTTCTCCAACAGCTGGAGGGCTGTAGTTTGAGGATCCTTGGCTTATCAGATCCACCTGTGACATACATAGAAACTTTGAAATATGACAGGTCAAATGTGTGTCACCTCTGAGAAGAGTTCTTTAGATTGATAAGACAATTGGGCCCCTTTCACATTGGGGCGGTAGGGGGCGCCGGCGGTAAAACAGCGCTATTTTTAGCGCTGTTTTACCGCGGTATTCGGCTGCTAGCGGTGCCGTTTTAACCCCCCGCTGGCGCCCGAAAAAGGGTTAAAACCACTCGTATAGCGCGGCTATAGCCGCGGTATTGCCGCGCTGTCCCATTGATTTCAATGGGCAGGAGCGGTTTAGGAGCGGTGAAAACACCGCTCCTAAGATGCGGCTTGCAGGAGATTTTTTCTTCTCCTGCCAGCGCACCGCTTCAGTGTGAAAGCCCTCGGGTTTTCAGACTGAACAAACAGCGGAGGCTGTTTAGGGGCGGTTTGCAGGCGGTATTTTTAGCGCAATAGCGCCTGCAAACCGCCCCAGTGTGAAAGGGGCCTTAGTATACATTATTCAATTTAAATGATCTCAAATTGTCATACAATTTATTTTCATTTATGGGGATACCACTCCCCAGTGCTGAAAATCTGTTGAGCATAGGTAGGAAGAATAGGGGGAGGAGGGAAGACTGGTCACAGGGTCACCGGTGAAAGAAAGAGAGAAAAGAATGAGTAAAGAAGGGAGAAAAAGAGAAAGTGAGTCCATCCGGGGATCTACCAACAAATGTTCCTGGAGTCAACACCGTGATACTCGAAAAATTAGAATATCGTGCAAAAGTACATTTATTTCACTAAGGCAACTTAAAAGGTGAAACTATTATGAGATACAAAAACAAAGCATACATACTTTCTATTAATGTGCTTTGATACATCACTTTGGGAATATCCAACTTCTTTTGCAAATACCTTTTGAGGCTTCCCCTCCTTATGGAGGGTATCAATGATGGTTTTCTGCACAACTATCAGGTCTTTCCCATTATTGTGATTCCTACTGAACCAGACTAAGGCTGGCCATACACTATACAATTTTCTTATTCAATTTCCTTTAGAATTACCTTCAACCATGTAGTGCAAAGGCCTGCCTGATAACATACAAATTAAAAGGGTTTAGGTTTGACCTCCTATTATATGGTTTTGGTAAATCTAAAGGAAAGTTGAACAAGAAAATTGTATAGTGTATGGCCAGCCTAAGAGACAATATAAAGGCTTAGGAACCCTTTGCAGGTGTTATGGCTTAATTAGCTGATTAGAGTGGGACACTTTGAGCCTAGAATATTGCACCTTTTCACAATATTCAAATTTTCTGAGATTGTGGGGTTTTCATGAGCTGTAAGCCATAATCATCACAATTATGACAAATCACGGCTTGAACTATCTTGCTTCGCATGTAATGAGTCTATCTCATATATTAGTTTTCCCTTTTAAGTTGCATTAGTGAAATAAATGAACTTTTGGACGATATTCTGATTTTTCGAGTATCACCTGCATTTGGGACCTGCAAATAGGTGAGCCGGTGGGACTATATTTTATCAAAGATGGGTTGTTTGTCTTGCAAAACACTCACTATTTTTTCGTTTAACATGATCCACGTGAGTTTTCGTTTCATTAAAGCTATGTCTAAGATTGGACTTTTCCAAGCAGTTGCAATAGCGATTTTAGCTGCTAAAAACATATAGTATATTAGGGTCCGTGTGTGTCTTGGTACATTTTCGGTTTATGTAGTAGGGCAATTCTTGCATCTTTAGTGATATTAACCATCATGACCGAAAAGATAAAATAATGCATCCTCATCCAAAAGCGATGCACTTTGAGACAAGTCCACCATGTGTGTAGAACCGAACCTATTTGGCCACAACCCTGGAAGCAAGAGGCCAACGATTCCAGATACATTTTCCAAAAACGCTCGGGGACCAGGTACCATCAGGCATGCACTTTACACCAATCCTCCACCTCAGGGGCTATGTCCAGATCCCTTTTCCATGCAGACTGGTAAGATAGACTACCCAAGGGGTTGGCAAAAAAGTTTATACAGCATGGAAACACCCCCCTGCAAAGAGGCACCCTGCATGCATCTGTTCTCAAACATGGTACGTACTGCTAAGTCGGGGCTGTTTTTCTGTAATGTATTAAGAAAATTAAGAAAATTGAGAATTTGTTGTAAGTGAAAATTCTCAGTGGGGTGCATCTCCATGCTATCTATAAAGTTGGATGGGGAACGAATCCCTCTATGGTCAAGATGGTCCCCTATACAGTAAAGTCCCTTATTCAACCACCAGCCAAAGCTTGCTGGTTGCATTCCAGGTGGGAATAGGGGGTTCCCAAAATTAGGAGCCATAGGTGTATGGGTAGAGCGCAAGGGCCATCTCCTACAGCTGATGTCCCACAGGTGTAGAGTGGGAGAGCTTAGGGCACAAACCTGCTTTGCGAGATTTCGGAGGAATACAATTTTTTTATTATTTCACTGGCCTGGAACAAGTATGCCTCCAGTCAGACCACATAATCAGCAACCTGTTTCAGGTACGTGACTCACACAGTAATAAGGGATCAGTGTTGAGCAATGACAGCTCGTGTATTTCTGTGCAGGTTTTCTCTATAATAGTTTTGACAACAGTTTAGTAAAAGAAAATATTATTTTGACCTATATCTTCAATATAAGTTTTTGTTCTACACCGCCAATAATACTTTGTATATAAAAAGGTATGAGCCTTATTTATAGAGAATATAAAAACAATTTATTCACACACATTCCCAGCGTGTTAAAAATGTCTGAATGCAATAACAAGCACCATCTAGGAACTGAACATATTCAATATCAGTAGAGTTTAAAGTGGTTGTAAACTCTGTTACACCACTTTTACCTACAGGTAAGCCTATAACAAGAATTTTCTGTAGGTACCGTGAATATCTCCCAAACTTGCACGTATAGGAGAAATTCTGTATATGCGCTGTTGCTGACGTCATCAGTGCATGCGCACTGAAGAAACGGGCCGGCTGGTGGCGTTTCTTCAGTAGCCGTGCCGTGACCGGCAGCTCCCGTGCACATGCACGGGAGTGACATCATCGCAGATCCAGCCAATCAGAGCGCCAGAGCCACAACCCCGGAAGTAAGTGGAGACGTCCGCGCTTAGGACAATATGAAGGCTGCTGCCTATTCCTAATTAGTACCCCAAAAGGGTCCAATATAAAAGTAAATAAGATAATAAAGGAAAAAACGGCGCTGCCCTAAGTGTGATTGGGTAAAGTATACTACATAATAAGTGAACCCAAACTGTGTAACAGAGGTGCAACTACACTGATTGTGCAAAAGTGACCCAAAAAGGGTCCAAACAGATCAGTAGCAAAGAGCAGATGCCGTAGTTTCAACGCATACGACACTCCTGCTATAGTGGAAAATAAAGTTTAAATGAAGTGCTCCCAGTGAATAAATGTAATAATAAAAATAAAGTAAGGGATATATCAGTGATATAGTAAAACAAAAATAGATATATATTTCCTCAGAACTCAAAAGTTTTGGGACAAAATGGCGCCAGGGGTGTTGATAAAGTGTTTAAAAATAATAATTAATTACAAGTGTGTAAAGTAATAATCTCCGTGTAACATTATCATATGTGTATAAAATAATTCCTACAATCTCCAAAGGTATTGGGACACCATAACATATGTGAACCCCAATAACTTATTGTGAAACATAAATAGCTTTTAGTGACACCCTGTTGACACCCTGCTCGTTAGTTGCCAATTATATAAAGGAACATACGGTAGCCATGAAACTACATATACATTAAACATTAGTTACTAAAAAGTCCATGCAGGGGGTCATCCATTAACGACCATATAGAGAAGACACAGTTCAACACTATGTATGCTGTTAATTATATTCTTATGGACACACTGCAGTGACTTCCGTGCTTTACACTTCAGGAGTGACTTTAGGTGCTCACCCCCCGATGATACCCCACTCACCAAAGATGAACACCCCTACAGGGGTAACGAGCGACAGAGTGGGCTTCCCGGGGCAGGTGATATACACTCCAAGTTTCCTTGCGCTCCTCTGCAGCATTCAATCCTCACCGCTACTCCAGGGGGTGGGTGTATTCTCATATGAGCAGGGTACTGCAACGTATTACCACCTTCAGCGCTCCAGTGTACCAGAGGAAAAAAACACAAGGGGGCCTCTTTGGTGAAGTAAGTTGTGTCCAATTTATTGCAAAAAAAATATATTATAAAAAGAGTCCCATTGCACATAACCATAAGTGTACAAGCTGAGAAACGAAATCCAAGTTTTAAAACAAGCGCCGCTGTGTGCAGGGTTGTACCAGCAGCGAACTCCGCGCGTGCGTTCCACCGTGCGTTCCAGCCAGCACTTCCGGGTATGACGTGTGAGCGTGGCCCCGCCTTACGCGTTTCGTCATAGGACGTTTTCAAAGACGGTGCCGACGCCTACGCTTCACACTCTGATATAGTTCCACAGTGCGCATGGCCACTCCCCTTGTTATGGTAATGTCGCTCGGTGGGAGGGTGTAATCCGGCCAATAGACTTCAATTGTGTATACTTATCAGGGCAGAATGAGGTAGTAACCTATTGTTTGCCTGTCCATTCACCGCTGTGACAATCCAGACCTGCATTGCTGCATCAGCCCCCACCACATACTAGTACACTTAGACCAGTGGTATGTGGTCTAAAGGGGAATATATCCCTTAGCATATGTGTGTATATTGAGGCCGCTGGCAGTGACATTTTATATTAAGACATACATAGAAGTATAATTTTGGTCCGCCTTTGTGGAACTATATTCATGTTATTAGAATTAAAATTAAAATCCATGTATATATATAAAGATTGCACATAGGACGTAACCTAATACGGTCCTTAAAATTACACAGACATAACATGATATAAAACTTCTAATGGCTAAAACGCAGATTATCTTGCGATCCAACAAATTCATTAGGCATATATAAAAATCTCTATATTATGTCAACCCATGTTCAGTATGTACCCATCTATCAGCATGAATAATGATTAAAAATTATAATTACTTGGAATATATAATAAAAACTATATTTAAAAATATATATAAAAATGTATTAAAAAAAATTTTTTATTAAAAATATGAATATATGTACGGGAGAGGTAGTGGTAATCTGGTGAATGAGTATATGCTTAAAAATTAATTTATAAACATATTATTATGTGAATAAAGGACCTACATGTGTGATCCACCCTTATTACAAACTGTGGATGGGTCCCTTGATGTCTTATTGTCTTACTATACCCGATTCAGAATTCTCGGGAAAGACTCATAAACCAGATATTACTGTAACAAGATGTTAGTAGAGCCATAGGGGAAAACCAGTAAAAGGTGGAGTCATAAAGTGATCCATTAGTGTCGTATTATCTTTCTTTACCCGATTCAAAAGTATCGGGACAGACACATAAAACAGATAGGATTATGAACAAGTATTAGTAGGGCCAGAGGAGGAAAAAACAGTAGGTATTGGAGTCATAAAATGATAAGAGTTAGTATAGATTTCAAATATCATCTTTCTATTTGTTATATATGGTCAGGGTTGGGTCGGAATATGATCTAGGGGTTAGCTATGTAACAATTCAAATCTATATCTAGATTAAGCCCTTTGGGGGCAAGGGAACCCAAACGGTATATCCAACTGGTTTCGTTTCTGGATATTGTGGTTTCTCTGTTGCCTCCACGCCAATGTTCCTGGACAGAGTCAATACCATAAAAAATGAGTACACTTGGATCCCTATGATGGACCTCATCAAAGTGTCTGGATAGACTGTGATTGGGGAACCCCTTTCTAATGTTTTTGATATGTTCCCGAATCCGGACGAATAATTGACGGGTAGTTCTTCCCACATATTGGAGGTGGCATGGGCACTCTACCACATATGTGACATGTGTGCTCCTGCAAGTAATTAATTGGTTAATTTTGTATTCTTTATGATCTGTGCATGATTTGAATGTGTTCTTTCTCCTAGGTTGTTTTTTAGCTACTTTGCACGGTAGGCATCTCTGACACCTGAAGAAACCCCTCAATTCTGGACATATTTTGATAGGTCTCGGGGGGTCAGTGACGTTCTTCACAAGATGATCCCTTAAATTAGGTGCTTTTCTATATATAAATTTAGGTTTAGCCGGTAGTAATTTTGTTAGGGTGATATCCTCCTTGAGTATGGGCCAGTACTTTTTTATTATTTTCTCAAAGTCTCTGTATTGGCTGTTGAACCCTGTGACGAACGCTACTTCTGAAACCTTCTCAGCTTTCTTATTCTGTTTGTGAAACAGGGAAGTTCTGTCCATCTTCATGATATCTTCTTTAAGTTTCAACAGTTTCTCCCTGTCATACCCTTTTTCTTGAAACTTGTTAATTAAAATGTCAGCCTGTTTGTTAAAATCTTCAACTAGATTGCAGTTCCGACGTATCCGTAGCAGCTGCCCTTTGGGAACATTAGTCTTCCATCTAGGGTGATGGCAGCTGGAGGTGGGGATGTACCCGTTCCTGTCTGTCGGTTTGAAAAAAGTGCGAGTGCATAGCTTGTCTCCTGTTTTAAAAATCTCTAGGTCCAAGTAATCGATTATCTCTGAGCTCCATTTCCCAGTAAACTTAATACCATATTTGTTGTTATTAAGGTTGTTCAAAAATTTGGTGAGGCTGTCTGTTGTTCCATTCCATAGGATGAACAAATCATCTATATACCTCTTATACATCTTGATCTGAGGTATGTTTTTGCTATAGATGTATTTATCTTCCCAGAGGTCCATAAATAAGTTAGCTACGCTAGGAGCATAGCGTGCTCCCATTGCGACTCCCTTTGTTTGTACGTAATATTTTTTCTCATGCCAAAAATAATTGCATTCCATCGCCATTTTAAGGCCCTCAAGGATATAATCAATTTGTTCCTGCTTCATGCTTGTGTTCATGTGTAGAGCTCTTTCCACACCACGTAAGCCGTCTTTCTGTTCGATACTAGTGTACAAGGAATTGACATCTACTGCAACCAGTAGCCATTGTTCCACTCCTTTGATCTCTTGTAATTCCTGTATTAGTTGCATACTGTCCCGCAGGTAGGATTTCCCTTCTTTCACTAGTGGTTTGAGGAATTTATCCAGGTACTCTCCCAACCTGGAGAAAATGGAATTTATTCCACTAATTATGGGCCTACCTGGTGGCTTTTCCAACCTCTTATGGATTTTAGGTGTGTGGTATATGACAGGGGTTCTGGTTGAATTGGATATTAAATATTCCGCTATCAAGATGAGATGAATAATCTGCTAAGTATAGAAAATACCTATAAAACACTCAAAGGGAACCCGAAGAAAAAATATGAAAAGAAGCTGAAATCCTATGTAGAAAAAGGGAAAACCAAAGGTATCTTAAATTGTAAAGAAGCGGAATATTTAATATCCAAACAAAGGGGAGTCGCAATGGGAGCACGCTATGCTCCTAGCGTAGCTAACTTATTTATGGACCTCTGGGAAGATAAATACATCTATAGCAAAAACATACCTCAGATCAAGATGTATAAGAGGTATATAGATGATTTGTTCATCCTATGGAATGGAACAACAGACAGCCTCACCAAATTTTTGAACAACCTTAATAACAACAAATATGGTATTAAGTTTACTGGGAAATGGAGCTCAGAGATAATCGATTACTTGGACCTAGAGATTTTTAAAACAGGAGACAAGCTATGCACTCGCACTTTTTTCAAACCGACAGACAGGAACGGGTACATCCCCACCTCCAGCTGCCATCACCCTAGATGGAAGACTAATGTTCCCAAAGGGCAGCTGCTACGGATACGTCGGAACTGCAATCTAGTTGAAGATTTTAACAAACAGGCTGACATTTTAATTAACAAGTTTCAAGAAAAAGGGTATGACAGGGAGAAACTGTTGAAACTTAAAGAAGATATCATGAAGATGGACAGAACTTCCCTGTTTCACAAACAGAATAAGAAAGCTGAGAAGGTTTCAGAAGTAGCGTTCGTCACAGGGTTCAACAGCCAATACAGAGACTTTGAGAAAATAATAAAAAAGTACTGGCCCATACTCAAGGAGGATATCACCCTAACAAAATTACTACCGGCTAAACCTAAATTTATATATAGAAAAGCACCTAATTTAAGGGATCATCTTGTGAAGAACGTCACTGACCCCCCGAGACCTATCAAAATATGTCCAGAATTGAGGGGTTTCTTCAGGTGTCAGAGATGCCTACCGTGCAAAGTAGCTAAAAAACAACCTAGGAGAAAGAACACATTCAAATCATGCACAGATCATAAAGAATACAAAATTAACCAATTAATTACTTGCAGGAGCACACATGTCACATATGTGGTAGAGTGCCCATGCCACCTCCAATATGTGGGAAGAACTACCCGTCAATTATTCGTCCGGATTCGGGAACATATCAAAAACATTAGAAAGGGGTTCCCCAATCACAGTCTATCCAGACACTTTGATGAGGTCCATCATAGGGATCCAAGTGTACTCATTTTTTATGGTATTGACTCTGTCCAGGAACATTGGCGTGGAGGCAACAGAGAAACCACAATATCCAGAAACGAAACCAGTTGGATATACCGTTTGGGTTCCCTTGCCCCCAAAGGGCTTAATCTAGATATAGATTTGAATTGTTACATAGCTAACCCCTAGATCATATTCCGACCCAACCCTGACCATATATAACAAATAGAAAGATGATATTTGAAATCTATACTAACTCTTATCATTTTATGACTCCAATACCTACTGTTTTTTCCTCCTCTGGCCCTACTAATACTTGTTCATAATCCTATCTGTTTTATGTGTCTGTCCCGATACTTTTGAATCGGGTAAAGAAAGATAATACGACACTAATGGATCACTTTATGACTCCACCTTTTACTGGTTTTCCCCTATGGCTCTACTAACATCTTGTTACAGTAATATCTGGTTTATGAGTCTTTCCCGAGAATTCTGAATCGGGTATAGTAAGACAATAAGACATCAAGGGACCCATCCACAGTTTGTAATAAGGGTGGATCACACATGTAGGTCCTTTATTCACATAATAATATGTTTATAAATTAATTTTTAAGCATATACTCATTCACCAGATTACCACTACCTCTCCCGTACATATATTCATATTTTTAATAAAAATTTTTTTTTAATACATTTTTATATATATTTTTAAATATAGTTTTTATTATATATTCCAAGTAATTATAATTTTTAATCATTATTCATGCTGATAGATGGGTACATACTGAACATGGGTTGACATAATATAGAGATTTTTATATATGCCTAATGAATTTGTTGGATCGCAAGATAATCTGCGTTTTAGCCATTAGAAGTTTTATATCATGTTATGTCTGTGTAATTTTAAGGACCGTATTAGGTTACGTCCTATGTGCAATCTTTATATATATACATGGATTTTAATTTTAATTCTAATAACATGAATATAGTTCCACAAAGGCGGACCAAAATTATACTTCTATGTATGTCTTAATATAAAATGTCACTGCCAGCGGCCTCAATATACACACATATGCTAAGGGATATATTCCCCTTTAGACCACATACCACTGGTCTAAGTGTACTAGTATGTGGTGGGGGCTGATGCAGCAATGCAGGTCTGGATTGTCACAGCGGTGAATGGACAGGCAAACAATAGGTTACTACCTCATTCTGCCCTGATAAGTATACACAATTGAAGTCTATTGGCCGGATTACACCCTCCCACCGAGCGACATTACCATAACAAGGGGAGTGGCCATGCGCACTGTGGAACTATATCAGAGTGTGAAGCGTAGGCGTCGGCACCGTCTTTGAAAACGTCCTATGACGAAACGCGTAAGGCGGGGCCACGCTCACACGTCATACCCGGAAGTGCTGGCTGGAACGCACGGTGGAACGCACGCGCGGAGTTCGCTGCTGGTACAACCCTGCACACAGCGGCGCTTGTTTTAAAACTTGGATTTCGTTTCTCAGCTTGTACACTTATGGTTATGTGCAATGGGACTCTTTTTATAATATATTTTTTTTGCAATAAATTGGACACAACGTACTTCACCAAAGAGGCCCCCTTGTGTTTTTTTCCTCTGGTACACTGGAGCGCTGAAGGTGGTAATACGTTGCAGTACCCTGCTCATATGAGAATACACCCACCCCCTGGAGTAGCGGTGAGGATTGAATGCTGCAGAGGAGCGCAAGGAAACTTGGAGTGTATATCACCTGCCCCGGGAAGCCCACTCTGTCGCTCGTTACCCCTGTAGGGGTGTTCATCTTTGGTGAGTGGGGTATCATCGGGGGGTGAGCACCTAAAGTCACTCCTGAAGTGTAAAGCACGGAAGTCACTGCAGTGTGTCCATAAGAATATAATTAACAGCATACATAGTGTTGAACTGTGTCTTCTCTATATGGTCGTTAATGGATGACCCCCTGCATGGACTTTTTAGTAACTAATGTTTAATGTATATGTAGTTTCATGGCTACCGTATGTTCCTTTATATAATTGGCAACTAACGAGCAGGGTGTCAACAGGGTGTCACTAAAAGCTATTTATGTTTCACAATAAGTTATTGGGGTTCACATATGTTATGGTGTCCCAATACCTTTGGAGATTGTAGGAATTATTTTATACACATATGATAATGTTACATGGAGATTATTACTTTACACACTTGTAATTAATTATTATTTTTAAACACTTTATCAACACCCCTGGCGCCATTTTGTCCCAAAACTTTTGAGTTCTGAGGAAATATATATCTATTTTTGTTTTACTATATCACTGATATATCCCTTACTTTATTTTTATTATTACATTTATTCACTGGGAGCACTTCATTTAAACTTTATTTTCCACTATAGCAGGAGTGTCGTATGCGTTGAAACTACGGCATCTGCTCTTTGCTACTGATCTGTTTGGACCCTTTTTGGGTCACTTTTGCACAATCAGTGTAGTTGCACCTCTGTTACACAGTTTGGGTTCACTTATTATGTAGTATACTTTACCCAATCACACTTAGGGCAGCGCCGTTTTTTCCTTTATTATCTTATTTACAACCCCGGAAGTAACTCCGGTGGAAGATGGAGTGCCGACTCTGATTCAGGGCATCGTTCTGAGGTAAGTATTTCATAATGAGCTAGTTTGTGATGCATACTAGCTCATTATGCAGTTGTCTTGCAGGGTTTTTTTCCCCGAGATTTACAACCTCTTTAACCACTTGAGCCCCGGACCATTATGCTGCCTAAGGACCAGATGTCTTTTTCCAATTTGGCACTGCGTCACTTTAACTTTTAATTGCGCGGTCATGCAATGCTGTACCCAAACGAAATTTGCGTCCTTTTCTTCCCACAAATAGAGCTTTCTTTTGATGGTATTTGATCACCTCTGCCGTTTTTATTTTTTGCGCTATAAACGGAAAAAGACCGAAAATTTTGAAAAAAAATGATATTTTCTACTTTTTGTTATAAAAAAAATCCAATAAACTCAATTTTAGTCATACATTTAGGCCAAAATTTATTCTGCCACATGTCTTTGGTAAAAAAAAAGTTAATAAGCGTATATTTATTGGTTTGCGCAAAAGTTATAGCGTCTACAAACTAGGGTACATTTTCTGGAATTTACACAGCTTTTAGTTTATGACTGCCTATGTCATTTCATGAGGTGCTAAAATGGCAGGGCAGTACAAAACCCCCCCAAATGACCCCATTTTGGAAAGTAGACACCCCAAGGAAATTGCTGAGAGGCATGTTGAACCCATTGAATATTTATTTTTTTTTGTCCCAAGTGATTGAATAATGACAAAAAAAAAAAAAAAAAAAAATATTTACAAAAAGTTGTCACTAAATGATATATTGCTCACACAGGCCATGGGCCTATGTGGAATTGCACCCCAAAATACATTCAGCTGCTTCTCCTGAGTATGGGGATACCACATGTGTGGGACTTTTTGGGAGCCTAGCCGCGTACGGGGCCCCGAAAACCAATCACCGCCTTCAGGATTTCTAAGGGCATAAATTTTTGATTTCATTCCTCACTACCTATCACAGTTTTGAAGGCCATAAAATGCCCAGATGGCACAAAACCCCCCCAAATGACCCCATTTTGGAAAGTAGACACTCCAAGCTATTTGCTGAGAGGCATGTTGAGTCCATGGAATACTTTCTTTTTTGACACAAGTTGCGGGAAAGTGACAATTTTTTTTTTTTTTGCACAAAGTTGTCACTAAATGATATATTTCTCACACAGGCCATGGGCCTATGTGGAATTTCACCCCAAAATACATTTAGCTGCTTCTCCTGAGTATGGGGATACCACATGTGTGGGACTTTTTGGGAGCCTAGCCGCATACGGGGTCCCGAAAACCAAGCACCGCCTTTAGGATTTCTAAGGGCGTAAAGTTGTGATTTCACTCCTCACTGCCTATCACAGTTTTGAAGGCCATAAAAAGCCCAGATGGCACAAAACCCCCCCAAATGACCCCATTTTGGAAAGTAGACACCCCAAGCTATTTGCTGAGAGGCATGTTGAGTCCATGGAATATTTTATATTTTGACACAAGTTGCGGGAAAGTGACAATTTTTTTTTTTTTGCACAAAGTTGTCACTAAATGATATATTGCTCAAACATGCCATGGGCATATGTGGAATTACACCCCAAAATATATTCTGCTGCTTCTCCTGAGTATGGGGATACCACATGTGTGGGACTTTTTGGGAGCCTAGCCGCATACGGGGCCCCGAAAACCAAGCACCGGCTTCAGGATTTCTAAGGGCGTTAAGTTGTGATTCCACTCCTCACTACCTATCACAGTTTTGAAGGCCATAAAATGCCAAGATGGCAAAACCCCCCCCCAAATGACCCCATTTTGGAAAGTAGACACCCCAAGCTATTTGCTGAGAGGCATGGTGAGTATTTTGCAGCTCTCATTTGTTTTTGAAAATGAAGAAAGACAAGAAAAATGTATTTTTTTTTTCTTTTTTCAATTTTCGAAAGTTTGTGACAAAAAGTGAGGTCTGCAAAATACTCACTATACCTCTCAGCAAATAGCTTGGGGTGTCTATTTTCCAAAATGGGGTCATTTGGGGGGGGGTTGTGCCATCTGGGCATTCCATGGCCTCCGAAACTGTGCTAGGCAGTGAAGAGTGAAATAAAAAATTTACGCCCTTAGAAAGCCTGAAGGCGGGGCTTGGTTTTCAGGGGTCCCGTGCGCGGCTAGGCTCCCAAAAAGTCCCACACATGTGGTATCCCCATACTCAGGAGAAGCAACAGAATGTATTTTGGGGTGTAATTTCACATATTCCCATGGCATGTTTGAGCAATATATCATTTAGTGACATCTTTGTGCAAAAAAAAAAAAAAAAAAAAAAAAGATTTGTCTCTTTCCCGCAACTTGTGTCACAATATAAAATATTCCATGGACTCGACATGCCTCTCAGCAAATAGCTTGGGGTGTCTACTTTCCAAAATGGGGTCATTTGGGGGGGGTTTGAACTGTCCTGGCATTTTATGCACAACATTTAGAAGCTTATGTCACACATCACCCACTCTTCTAACCACTTGAAGACAAAGCCCTTTCTGACACTTTTTGATTACATGAAAAAAATAATTTTTTTTTGCAAGAAAATTACTTTGAACCCCCAAACATTATATATTTTTTTTTAAAGCAAATGCCCTACAGATTAAAATGGTGGGTGTTTCATATTTTTTTTTCACACAGTATTTGCGCAGCGATTTTTCAAACGCATTTTTTGGGGAAAAAACACACTTTTTTAAATTTTAATGCACTAAAACACACTATATTGCCCAAATGTTTGATGAAATAAAAAAGATGATCTTAGGCCGAGTACATGGATACCAAACATGACATGCTTTAAAATTGCGCACAAACGCGCAGCGGCGACAAAATAAATACATTTTTAAAAGCCTTTAAAAGCCTTTACAGGTTACCACTTTAGATTTACAGAGGAGGTCTACTGCTAAAATTACTGCCCTCGTTCTGTCCTTCGCGGTGATACCTCACATGCATGGTGCAATTGCTGTTTACATTTGACGCCAGACCGACGCTTGCGTTCGCCTTTGCGCGAGAGCAGGGGGGGACAGGGGTGCTTTTTTTTTTTTTTTTTTTTTTCTTTATTATTTTTTTGCTTTTTTATCTTATTTTTAAACTGTTCCTTTCATTTTTATTTTTTTTTAATTAATTTTATTGTTATCTCAGGGAATGTAAATATCCCCTATGATAGCAATAGGTAGTGACAGGTACTCTTTTTTTAAAAAATTGGGCTCTATTAGACCCTAGATCTCTCCTCTGCCCTCAAAGCATCTGACCACACCAAGATCGGTGTGATAAAATGCTTTCCAAATTTCCCAATGGCGCTGTTTACATTCGGCGAAATCTAAGTCATGAAATGCTCGTAGCTTCCGGTTTCTTAGGCCATAGAGATGTTTGGAGCCATTCTGGTCTCTGATCAGCTCTATGGTCAGCTGGCTGAATCACCGGCTGCATTTTCAGGTTCCCTGTTGGGACAGGAAAGCCAGAGAAAAACATGGAAGACGGTGGGGGAGGGGGGCATTCCCTCCCACTGCTTGCAAAAGCAGTCTAGAGGCTAATTAGCCGCTAGGATTGCTTTTACATGAAAGCCGACCGCTGGCTGAAAAGAATGATACCAAGATGATACCTAAACCTGCAGGCATCATTCTGGTATAACCACTCAAAGTCCAGCAACATACCAGTACGTTGCTGGTCCTTGTTAGGCATATATTGTAAACTTTTTTTTCATGCAGCCTGTGGGCTGAACGAAAAAAAGATATTGATCGGTGGGTATGCCCACCATTAGAATACCTCCCTTCATCCACCCACTTCTAATGATGGGCATACATGCACCATTTATATATGCCGAAGCATGGGGGCATCCTCCCGCAAAAGGCAGGAGCAAATTGCTCCTCCACCCACTGCTGCCCCCACACTTCGGCATATATGCTGAAGTATGTAACTGTGGTGGTGAAATCACCTCCGACAGCGCTGGAGTCACGGCTTTATATATCGTGGGAGCAAACGCTGTTGCTGTCAAGATAAATAAATCCGCGCTGCAACTGAATGGCGTACCTGCTAAGCAAATGATGGTTAACAATAAAACAAAGTAACATTACAGTATAACAGTAAGACTTACCATACCTGCAAAGCAAATACAAAAGAAAAAATAGTAAAAAATAAAACATTTAACGCAACCTGTGCCTAAAATATATATATGCCGAAGCATGGGGGCATCCTCCCGCAAAAGGCAGGAGCAAATTGCTCCTCCACCCACTGCTGCCCCCACGCTTCGGCATATATGCTGAAGTATGTAACTGTGGTGGTGAAATCACCTCCGACAGCGTTGGAGTCACGGCTTTATATATCGTGGGAGCAAACGCTGTTGCTGTCAAGATAAATAAATCCGCGCTGCAACTGAATGGCGTACCTGCTAAGCAAATGATGGTTAACAATAAAACAAAGTAACATTACAGTATAACAGTAAGACTTACCATACCTGCAAAGCAAATACAAAAAAAAAATAGTAAAAAATAAAACATTTAACGCAACCTGTGCCTAAAATATATATATGCCGAAGCATGGGGGCATCCTCCCGCAAAAGGCAGGAGCAAATTGCTCCTCCACCCACTGCTGCCCCCACGCTTCGGCATATATGCTGAAGTATGTAACTGTGGTGGTGAAATCACCTCCGACAGCGTTGGAGTCACGGCTTTATATATCGTGGGAGCAAACGCTGTTGCTGTCAAGATAAATAAATCCGCGCTGCAACTGAATGGCGTACCTGAAAACAATAAAATGGTTACCAACAAAACACAGTAAACGGTAAAGTATGAAAAATCTGAAAAGGAAACATGGTAAAACATAATAACAATAAAACATTGCAGAATAGAATAGAGTAAAAAAGAGAAGAACAATAGAGAGAGAATAGAGAGAGAGAGAACAATAAAACAACAACTATTTTTGGTTTTTTTATTTAATATTTTTTTTTGTGTTTTTATTTTTTTTTATTTTTTTTTTTTTTTTTTTTTTTTTTTACACTTTTTTTTAGTAACTTTTAACTTTTGTAACTTTTGTTCCAGGTTTGGGTCTCTCAAAATGCAATGGCATCTTGGGAGACCCTGTGTTAGTGTGCCTAGTCTGTGCAGTGCTGAACCCTACGCTAATACTCAACTAATGTATGGTAGCGTTCAAAGCATTTACCCATGCAAAGACCAGGATTGCCAGGACAGGAGGGACAATAAGACCGGGTGTCACGCCTAAATCCGCGCTTGCTGCAGACACAACATCTTTTTTGGGGGGCTCGTTGGGTAGGGGTACTCGGGATGGCATAAAGAAAATGCCGCTCATGCAGCCGGCTTACTGCATTTGGTTGGGGAAGGTGAGGTAGAGCACCGTCTGGAAACAGAAGGGCTCTGACGATCTCTTCCTGGAATTTAAGGAAGGATCCAGTCTGTCCTGAAGCTCTGTATAGCACATGAGCATTCAGCAAAGCCAATTGAAATAAGTATACAGACACTTTTTTGTACCAGCGTCTGGCCTTACGGGCAACTAAGTACGGCGCCAACAACTGGTCGTTGAGGTCCACCCCTCCCATATTAAGGTTGTATTCGTGGACACAGAGGGGTTTCTCCACAACACCAGTCGCCGTAGAAATTTGGGTCGTCGTGTCTGCATGAAGGGAGGTGAGAACGAAAACATTCTTCTTATCCCTCCACTTCATAGCGAGCAAATTATTATACTTCAAGCAGGCTCTCTCCCCCAGCCTAAGACGGGAATCTACAAGCCGCTGGGGAAAGCCCCGGCGATTAGGTCGCACGGTGCCACATGCTCCAATCTGCTGATCAAACAAGTGACTAAAAAGTGGCACGCTCGTATAATAATTGTCCACGTACAAGTGGTACCCCTTTCCGAATAAGGGTGACACCAAGTCCCACACTATCTTGCCAGCGCTTCCTATGTAGTCAGGGCAGTTTGTCGGCTCTACGTGACTATCTTTTCCCTCGTAAACCATAAATCTACATGTATAGCCTGTGGCCCTGTCACAGAGCTTATACATCTTGACCCCGTATCTGGCACGCTTGCTGGGAAGGTACTGTTTGAATGACAAGCGGCCAGAAAACTTAATCAGGGACTCATCAACGCAGACAACTTGATGGGGGGTAAACAAGTCTGCAAAACGTTGGTTGAAGTGGTTTACGAGGGGCTGAATTTTGTAGAGCCGATCGTATGCAGGGTCTCCACGAGGACGACAGAGTTCATTGTCGTTGAAGTGCATGAACCGCAAAATCTGCTCGTATCGTGCCCTGGCCATGGAAGCAGAGAACAAGGGTGAATGGTAAATTGGGTCAGTGGACCAATATGACCGCAACTTACTCTTTTTATTCAACCCCATGAGGAGGGAAAGGCCCAGAAAGGTCTTAAATTCGGAGACCGTAATTGGTCTCCAATCTCTGGCAAGGGAGGACTGGGGATTAGCGGCGATGTGTTGACCAGCGTATAAATTGCTTTGGTCCATAATAGATCTATAGAGATCTTCGGTGAAAAACAGTGAATAAAAATCCAGTGGCATAAAGTCAACTGTTTCCACCTGAATTCCGGGTTGGCCAGTGAAAGGGGGAAGTACGGGTGCTGCAGAAGTGGAAGGTTCCCAATTCGGATTGGCCAATGCAGCAGGAAGGGCACTATGGGCACGACGGGCCTGTCTTTGTCTTCTTGGTGGCAGCGGGACACTACTAGTGCTTGCCACCTCGCCAGCTTGAACTGCACTTATGGGACTCGCCACGTCACCACGTGATACTGCAGTGCTGGATGTACGACCAGGGTGTACTAGGCCGCTGGTGCTTGCCAGTTCACCAGAAGGAGTAGCGGCGCTAGTACTGCTCTGCTCCATACGAGAGCCCTGCGGTTCTTGCACTTCAAGGATAGAAGAAGATTGGGGTCTGGTACGCCTGACCTTAGCAGGGACCACAACTCTGTCGTCAGAGCTATCTGTCATGGAGCCGCTGTCCTCTACAGGTTCGTATTCTGAGCCTGAACTTGACAGATGAGTGACTTCCTCTTCACTATCTGTCATACTCAGAAACGTGTAGGCCTCTTCACTAGTGTACCTTCTATTTGCCATTTTGGGCTCTAAATTTAGGGGTACACTAGTGAGACTCACAGGCAAAAAAGCTCCTGACTGTTGGCGACTGTATCAAAACGCTACCAAAAAACTGCTAGCGATCGCAGGGATCAGGCCTGACTCTGCGAACGCTGCAGTTATGTGTGCTTAGTGTTTTGTAAGTGACAGTTATCGATCGATACTGCACTTGGGTGGGCTGGGCAGGGCTGGGCCAAGGAGCAAAACGCAGGTGCTAGCAGGTATCTGGGCTGATCCCGCTAACACTGCGTTTCAGGGAACCCTAAACTGCTGGGGAGTATAGATCTGATCGGATCAGATATCGATCCGCTCAGATACTATAGCACTAAGGGAGGTGTATGCTGCGTGCGTGGGTTTTAGCGGTACTGGCGCTAACCTGACGCTGCCTGGGGCGACGCAGACCTTATCTGATCCTAAAAACTTAACTTCTATCACCGCCGGGCAATTAGGGGGTTAAACCTTTATAGGGTAATAAACGGCGGGTGCCCTAAAACTATAATAAACTATAATAAACTGTAATAAACTACAAAAAACAAACTAGCTAACCAGCGTCACCCGTAACACTTATACGGTGATCGCTGGTGAAAGGGTTAACTAGGGGGCAATCAGGGGGTTAAAACCTTTAGCAGGTAGTATATGGGGGTCCCTGTCGCTATAAAACACTGACAGCGAACCTATATACTTACCTCCCTAACTAGCGTCACCTGTGTCACTAATACAGCGATCAGAAAAACGATCGCTTAGCGACACTGGTGACGGGGGGTAATCAAGGGGTTAACTTTTATTAGGGGGGGTTAGGGGGGTACCCTGGACCTAAGGGGGGGTACCCTAGACCTAAAGGGGGCTAACCTAACTGCCCTAAAACTTTTAACTGACACAAACTGACACCAATGCAAAAAAAAAAAAAAAATGCTATTGGTGTCAGAGTGACAGGGGGTACAGGGGGGTGATCAGGGGGTGATCAGGGGGGTGATGAGGGGTGACAAGTGTGCCTGGCGTGTTCTACTGAATGTGTAGTGTTGTGCAGACTTACTTGGATGTCTTCTCTCCTCGGCGCGGCGACGAAAAGACCGGCTCGAGGAGAGATGACATCACTTCCTTTCCCTCTGTTTACATTACAGAGGGAAAGGAAGCATTTTCATTCGCCGGGAGCGATCGGGAGGGGGTGGCCAACAATGGATGGCCGCCCCCTCACCTCTCATCGCCCGGGAAGAAATGGCGACCGCCTCGGGCACCGGGGGGGGGACCGATCGGACCCCCCACCCGCGGAAGGCAAATCACGTACATGTACGTGATTTTGCCTGTCCATGCCACCTTGCCGACGTACATCGGCGTGAGGCGGTCGTCAAGTGGTTAAGGTTACCATTAGTAACTTGTCATAAAGGAAATATGGGGGCAGCCTTCTTATGAAAATGCTAGTTAGGCCAGCCATACACAGTGTGAATCTCGGCCAGTTCAGCAGGAACTGGCCAAGATTCGAACCATTAATGGGCAGGCTGAATGTACCAAGTTGATTGATCAACTCGGGTACAACCAGCCTGCCGGATTCTGTTGCAATTATCGATAGCAGCTGCCGGGCGAAGACAATTGCTGATTCCACTGTCAACACTGTCTGTGTTGATGGGGGAATCATGCAAATTCGCACTGTGTATGGCCTGGCTAAAGTTGGCTACACATTATATAATTTTCTGGTACAATTTTCCTTTAGATTTCCTGAAAACCATTTAATATGAGGTCAAACCTAAACACTTTCAGGCAGGCCCTTGCACTACATAGTTGAAGGTAAATCTAAAGGAAATTGAATAAAAACAATGTGTAGCCAGATTTACCTAACTGTCACACTGATACAATGGCCCTAATTATTTCTAGTTCATGAACCTAAAAAAAAAATATAAAAGCATGTAGCAAGTAAAGCAAGAACCTTTGATCTACAAATTTATTCTGGGTCTGTTAAAAAGGACAATTCCACCCTCATACAAACCCCTGCCCCCCTCTACAGACTCGCCCTTCAGCATAAAAAAAAGTCTTTGTATACCTTTGCATGCCTTTTTGGTACGTAGGTATCTTCTATTTGGTACACAGATGGAAATACCTTTAGACTAGTTGGGTGGTTATGTACAATTTTTCATTAGTCCCCATTGTTCATGCAGCGTAGTCCGATCGATGGTCAACGTTATTGTATGCAAGAATGTGAAAATGTGTACACATCATTCATCAGGTTACATTACAACTGCCAGTAGGGTTGCGCCAATACCGAGTATTTGCACAAGTATCGGTACTTATGCAAATGCACCGATACCTGAAACCGATACTTTCAGGCTCGGTTCTTTGAGCTGTCAGTGGGTCTTCCCTGTTGACAGCTGAAGTGTTAAAGAAGTCCGGTAATTGGAGCTATCAACAAAAAACAGCAGCCGGCAATGTTTATTAACAACATTGCTCAGCCCTGAAGCACTAAAATAAAAAGAAACATTGTTTCTTTTTGAATCTTTCATTTTCTTCATCTGTAGATCAAAGGGTTGAACAAATGTTCCTCTGTTTAACCCCTTATTAAACATTAATTTACTCTAATCAGCCTTAATTAACTCCCTATTAGGGATGAGCCGAACACCCCCAGTTCAGTTCGCACCAGAACATGCGAACAGGCAAAAAATTAGTTTGAACACCGTTAAAGTCTATGGGACTCGAACATGAATAATCAAAAGTGCTAATTTTAAAGGCTTATATGCAAGTTATTGTCATAAAAAGTGTTTGGGGACCTGGGTCCTGCCCCAGGGGACATGGATCAATGCAAAAAAAAGTTTTAAAAACGGCCATTTTTTCGGGAGCAGTGATTTTAATAATGCTTAAAGTGAAACAATAAAAGTGTAATATTCCTTTAAATTTCATACCTGGGAGGTGTCTATAGTATGCCTGTAAACAGGCGCATGTTTCCCGTGTTTAGAACAGTCTGACAGCAAAATGACATTTCAAAGGAAAAAAAGTCATTTAAAACTACTCACGGCTATTGTCCGGCCGACAATACATATAAAAGTTCATTGATAAAAACGGCATGGGAATTCCCCACAGGGGAACCCCGAACCAAAATTTAAAAAAAAATGGCGTGGGGGTCCCCCTCAAAATCTATACCAGACCCTTCAGGTTTGGCGTGGATTTTAAGGGGAACCCCGCGTCAAAATTTTTTAAAAAAATGGCGTGGGGTCCCCCCAAAAATCTATACCAGACCCTTATCCGAGAACGCAACCTGGCAGGCCGCAGGAAAAGGGGGGGGTGAGAGCGCCCCCCCTCCTGAACCGTACCAGGCCACATGCCCTCAACGCACCTTGTCCCCATGTTGATGAAGACAAGGGCCTCATCCCCACAACCCTTGCCCGGTGGTTGTGGGGGTCTGCGGGTGGGTGGCTTATCGGAATCTGGAAGCCCCCTTTAACAAGGGGACCCCCAGATCCCACCCCCCCCGTGTGAAATGGTAAGGGCCCCCTACCATTTCAAAAAAACTGTCAAAAATGTTAAAAATGGGAAAGAGACAGTTTTTGACAATTCCTTTATTTAAAGTCTTCTTTTTTTCCATCTTCTATCTTCCTTCGGTTTCTTCCTCCATCTTCTTCTTCTTCTGGTTCTTCCTCCGGTGTTCTCGTCCGGCATCTTCCTCCGCGGCGTCTTCTTCCCTTCTTCTTCTCGGGCCGCTCTGCATCCATGATGGGAGGCTCCCGCTGTGTGACGCTTCTCGTCTTCTGACGGTTCTTAAATAACGGAGGGCGGGGCCAACCGGTGACCCTGCCCCCCTCTGACGCACGGGGACTTCCCTGTGGCATTCCCCGTGATGTCAGAGGGGGGCGGGGTCACACGTTACATAACTGCAGAGACGCTTTGCCGGCGGTATAGCCGCGCTGCCCCGTTTATTTCAATGGGCAGCAGCGGTGAAGGAGCGTTGTATACACCGCTCCGAAGATGCTGTTAGCAGTACTTTTTTTCCCGTCCTGCTAGCGCATCGCCCAGAGACACAGCTCAGAGACACAGCAGCGGCTGTTTCGGGTTGGTTTGCAGGCGCTATTTTTAGCGCAATAGCGCCTGCAAACCGCCCCAGTGTGAAAGGGGTCTTAGTGTAGACTTCTGGGAAAATTAGTGAGCCAATCACAAGCAAGAAATTATGTTTCTGGGGGGCGTTCTTACACAATATGTGTACAGAACACCTCTAGCCATATTGCATTGCAATTTACAGAAAATTCAGAGCTGCAGATTGCTAAGGAAAGGTAATTTTTAATAACATTCACTTACAATATGACTTGTCTCGCAATTGTATATGCTATATTTTTATTTGTTTGCTATTTTTTTTCCCCCATGAAAGTGGAGTTAACCTTTAACCATGTAAAGATTTTGTAGAACAATGGGGAATCAGCTAAGTATTTTATCCCATCATATTACCTTTCTGTTAGATGATTCAGATCTAAAGCCTAAAGTATACACTATTCGTCTTTTCCGTTCAACCCAGCGGGTTGAACTAAAAAAATACTGATAGCTCCGGTCGGGAGCCGCTGTACTAACCATGCAAGTGATTTCCTGCTTCTAGACGCACCAATCAGATGTTTCATATACATCTTACATTACTTCAAACTGGACCAATGTAAAAATGTATAAAATATCTATATCTGGAATTTAGCTTTAATAAAGACAGTTTCCAGTATCTGATGTTCCAGCACAATCTATAGGCCAATCGTGGTGATGGTGATGAGCCTCTGCTGTGATCTAACATCAGTTAAACAGGAGAAGTACACACAAGGAGCATAACACTTCACAATAGCTGTAAATACTAAAGGTGGCTGCCTTGGGACAGATGGAAGAATTTGATGTAAATGATTTTACTTCTTGGGATTCATATGAAGAAAGATTATCATCATATAAACAAAATCCTGATCAGAAATGTGCAGTGCAGTTGAGTCTGTGGGGCTAAAATAATTGCAATTATATGTTCACTAACTGCTCCATCATTATTCATACTCAGAACCTGAAAGTTAAATTCCTCTTGTTTTTTTGTGTTACCTACTTACTTACTTTAGGATAATAGCATAGGAAAGGGTAAAGGTTTGGGTTATTATAAAAAGGGTCGCTGGTTCGAATCCCAACCACGACACTACCTGCCTGGAGTTTGCATGTTCTCCCTGTGCCTGCGTGGGTTTCCTCCGGGTACTCCGGTTTTCTCCCACACTCCAAAGACATGCTGGTAGGTTAATTGGATCCTGTCTAAATTGTCCCTAGTATGTATGAATGTGAGTTAGGGACCTTAGGTTGTAAGCTCCTTGAGGGTAGGGACTGATGTGAATGTACAATGTATATGTAAAGCGCTGCGTAAATTGATGGCGCTATACATGTACCTGAAATAATAATAATTATACAGCCCTTACTTGCTGCAGGTTGAAAACCTGGAAAAATGTGAACAGAAGCCTAAAGCGCCACCTGCTGGCTGGATATAAGAATGCATATTATTCATATACAATATTTCACATTTTCCTGAATGAAATTTCAATTTTTTACAATTTGTTTTAAACCTGACCCTAGTCAATAAAGAAATTAAATATGTACAAAACCACTATACATTCCCCCTTTTGGCTGTCTGATCCACAGATGGACACAGGCTTCCTTCTATCTGCAGCTCCCCATAACCAGTGAAAAAAAGGTGAAAGCTTCTAATTTCCTTTTAGGCACCCTGAGTTCTTTAAGGGCCCATACCAGTGATGGCGAACTTTGGCACCCCAGATGTTTTGGAACTACATTTTCCATGATGCTCACCCACACTGCAGTGAGAATCATGGGAAATGTTGTTTCAAAACATCTGGGGTGCCAAGGTTCGCCATCACTGGCCTATACTAAGGAGTAAATGTGGTAAATATTACAGATAAAGAGAATCGTGTTATATTCCTTCTTTCCATGATCAGCTTTCTTTTTCAGGAAGGCAGAGCTGTTTTTTTATAAGAAAACAGGAGGACTTTGTTGAAGGGAAGAAAAAGATGTTTGTGTGTTATAAGGATGGAGCTACGGATATTGGAGATAACCTACGTTTTCCATGCAACAGTCTGCATTTTCAAAGGACGATGTTCAGTTACCATGGCATCTCAAGACTCCATATACCTGCACACGCACATGTAGAGCATCTGCTAAGCACAATCCATATGCCATATTCTGTCTTAGTGACACTCTAAGCATAATGCACCGAAAAGTATAGTTTTTTTTAAATTTATTCTTTTAGGCCAATAGATTAAGAAATGTATACTAGGAGTGGGTACAGGCCCACAGCAAAATGCCCCTGGGCTTTGTAGCATGTGCTGCTACCTCTGGAGGCCACGGGGAAGGAAGATGGGGTGAGAGGCTTACTTATTATTTATCTATTGCAGGTGCTTATAAAGCAACAACAATTTATGCAGCGATTTATATACTGTACATGCATTCACAGTCCCTGTATTCAAGGGTCTTACAATCTAAGGTCTCTACCTCACATGTAAACATATTCGCACATACCGTACTAGGGCCAATTAAGCCACCAGCATGTCTTCAGAGAGTGGAAGGACATGTAAACTCAAACGAGGCAGAATTGCTAACCACTAAGCCACTGTGCTGCCCTAAACTTTCGTGGTTCATAGCCCAAAAACAGGGAAGTCCTGCAGTACTATGCAGGGCGCTGTAGTCAATACTGAAGCATGCAGAGTTTCAGTATTGTATGTACATCACGCTGCTACATGCAATACAGTAGTTGCTGTCGGTCCTGGGAACTCTGCAGGAAGCACTTGCACACCATCTCCTTTTATTATGGATAGTTCCATATGGATTGTTGTTATAATGTGAAAAAAGAATGTACATGTAACAATGTGATCTTATGATATAACAGTCATTTTCATCACGATAGTAATAATCAGAAGGCAAGTGCACAAACTGACTGTTTCAGTTGGGAAATGATCATTTGTTGTAACCATAAGAGACAATCCTGCTTGGAAGTAATAATTGGTGTATTTAATTAAATGTAACTTTTTTTTTTGTAATAAGCAATTATTTCCAATAAAAGGGTATTTACCCCGAATGAGTTTGCATAGCTGCAAGTGGTAATGATTGCATTATTGCAATGCAACAGTGTGAATCCGGCATAGCAGGTCATACCCTCATTTTCCCCAGCAGTTAGACTTAGAAAACATGTATATCTAAGTACATGTAAACCCTATATATATATATATATATGTGTACTGGTTTTCATCTGTTTTTCACCACTTGTGGCAGTTCAGTGCCTCTCATGAAGCCTCTTTACAGCTACTTCCTGTTTACAGGTATGAGCTCAAGCAACTATAGTGGACTGTTTTTTTTGGTACAATTTAAAGAGTGTGTAACAATGCAGAAGTGGGACATGGGGACAGATGATTAACAAGAAGTGCCTGAACCAGGACCTTTGTGGCAGGACTAGCAGGCATTTTTTAGAAATATTAAATAATTAATTTTAAAACCAATATGAAATTTTAGTATTTGGGTTTGCATCTACATTTAACATTTTCTTCCTTATAGAGAATAGAAGTAATGGATTCCATATTTCACTTTTATCAATACTTGGACACAGTGCTGCACTTATAAGGAGGCAAAAGGGGCAATTGTCTGACGTGCCCCCCCAAAGTCTAAATCCAGTTGTACTTTAACAGATTTTATTTACCAAGATCCTTTCTAAACCATTGGACCACAATATTTTACATATTTCTATAATTCAGGTAACCATTTCTTAAGAAAAAAAAATATATGAAGTATATATTTTTGCAGCAATCACTATCCTCCTCTCTACAGTCCTAGAACGGTCTTCTAACATAGCGCTGACACTATCTATTGCGCCCCCTTGTGGTCTTTATGGTTTTAGTATCCTAAAAAGAATACAGAGCACAACTTTCACTATTCAAGATATTCTCTTAGTCTTCTCTAAAATTGTCACTGGTACAGAAAGTGGGCTATCCATATTTTAAGCATAGATTAAAAAAAAAACAAAAAAAAACCCTGCAACATAGATAGTGAGGGTAAATCTTTTAGAGTAGATGTTTATTTTGGTAAGAATTTCACACCACTTTGAAGAGATTTCTACTCTCTGGAAAAGAGAATTGTTCCAAACAAGACACAAACGGCAAAAATACTGTCAGGGCATCTAATTCCCTACTCTATCCCAAATTAAAAATAAAGATTGGCTAGAGATGGAAAAAATAAAAGAAAAAATAATCTTGCAGTGGGCCACTTCAAGAGTTCAATGCTTGGGGTAGAGGTCTATGGGTAGAGGAATAAAGTGAATTCCGTACTTTTTTCCTCTCTCTGGCAAGCTTCCAACCCACTGCGTGACCGGTCCCCTGCAACCTTTTCTCTGAAGTGCTCCAGCTGACAATCACACGTTGACATCATCACATACAATGCAGGAGCAACAGTCTATGGGCAGGGCTTACTGCACCCAAGCGAGGACCGGAGATAGCATTCGCTATTGCCCCAAAGGTGGGCTGAGGCTGTTACTTAATGCAAATATGACTTAAGGCAGCACTTCATTTTAAAAACAGCACCTCTCCACACAGACAATAATAGTTAACCCTTGAAATCCGTGGCACAGTTCATTAAGGGTTTATATTACACTTCTCTCTCTCTGGTGCAGCATTTCTGAGCCGGTACTGGACTCCACCAGCCCAGTTACCTCATTCCCAGTGACATTGATCTGTATGTTATACTTGGATACTTGAAAGCTGAACTCTTGTACATATCCCAAGCTTATTAACCCCCCATGGCCTCATTCATCATCCGTGACTTCCAGACTGTGTCGCTAGAACCCGTGCCACGATGTCAGACCCATTATTGGGGTTCTGATTGCTATGGAAGGAGCCAAGCTCATAAGCTCCTTCACCACCAGGGCCTTCTCTCACGTTTGCCAAGTCGCTGCTTATGCACTCAACACTAGTACTGTAGTCATTAGCAACAGCAATATAGCCGCCTCCAAATGGCTTCACTGCACCTTAGACCGCTGTAGTGCATCTTCTCTAACTCTTCCTGTCCCCTCATTCTTGTGATACACCATGTATGCATGCACCCCTTTAAATAACTTCAGACCAGGCAGAAAATCCAAAACTTAAAATGGAATTTTACCCATAACAACTTAAAGTGATACTAAAGTCTTGTTTTTTTTCTTTATAAATAAACATTTTTTACTTACCTGTTCTGTGAAATGGTTTTGCACAGAGCAGCCCAGATCCTCCTCTTCTGGGGTCCCTCTTCGGTGCTCCTGGCCCCTCCCTCCTGTTGAGAGCCCCCACAGCAAACACCTTGCTATGGGAGCAGCAGCTCCCTGTGTCTATTCAGACACGGAGCTGCATCCCGGCCCGCCTCCTATTCTCCTCATAGGCTCAGTTACTTTGATTGACAGCAGCGGGACCCAATGGCTGTTTCATCCAATGAGGAGGGAGAGTCCCAGACAGCCGAGTCTCTCGTGCAACATCGCTGGATCTAGATGGACCTCAGGTAAGTGTTAGGAGGACTGTTGCACACAGGTATTTTATCTGAATGTATTCAAATAAAAAAAACCTTCTGCCTTTACAGCCACGTTAATAAATATTATTCTTTAGCAAGGAACACACATTCCACATAAATAAATGATGCTATCAAAATTAATGTGTGCTGTAAATTGCCTCCAGCCGTTTTCCTGTTTCGTCTTGCTGAAGGTTGCCATTTTGCTGAAGCCCAGAGCCCCTGAGCAGAAATAAATCTTTAGACTTTCAGCTGATTGGCCTCTGCAAATTCAGCACAATACCTAAAAATAAAGAGCAACTGAGCATGTGCAGAGCAGGGTTAGACAGCGTATTACTGTATTTTAAACAGTATAGGCACTTAGTATAAATGTTTTACATAGCTATACCTGTAAAAAGGACTTCATTTTATGACTTAAGTTCCACTTTAATACTTTACAAGAAGGCTTCTCAGAAATAGATCACTGCCATTGGATTATCTTCCATACAGATATCCCTGTGTATTCCGCTCTTAGTGCAACATAACATCTGGCTGCTCCCCTAGACATCATACCTTGTAATTTAAAGTCCCTTAGAGCACGAGTCCATAGTAATTGTGTCTGCCTTCAGTACACAAATTGAGCACCCACCAGGGGAACGAAGGCGAGGTAGAAGTGTCTCACATAACACAGCAATTCCCTCTGCTCTGAACTCCAACTCAGTTCCCTCCTCTTGTATTTATAGCTGGCCACTAGGGGCAGCGCTATGAACACCCAGGGGAGTCAACAACACTTTAACCCCTGACTAACCCAAGGGCAGCCTTGCAGCTCACATTATATATTTCAAACAGGAGCATAAGACTGACATAACAGTAGCACAATAGCTGCAAAGCAGACAAATGCTTACAAGCCTGAGCGTCGGTGAGAAAAGGAGAGCACCGACGGACAGTGGAATGAGGAATAAAGTATCATAGCTTTATTTCTCTATCTCTACACAAAGTGGTTCTAAACATGTTTGTTATAAAAAAAACCTGTAGAATCACTTTAACAAGCATATTTAACCCTTGCAGTGAAGGGTGACACTACAAAGTTTTTTGTTTTTTTTAATTCTCAGAGCAATACGTTTGTGTTGAATATTTTTCTGTTTTACAGCCGAAGCTGGAGACAACCAAAAACGGAAAATTGTATACCTACCTTTTCGTAATTTTCCTTTCCTGACGCATCTTCATGGCAGCACACACTGGGTTGTGACTCCGCCCCCACAACCTGGCAGGAGTGGTTAACTGTAAATTTGAAAGAGAGACACCCCTCTTCATTCTCTGTATCTATCATCTAAAGAAGGGCGGGATGCTGTGTGCTGCCATTAATGCGTCAGGAAAGGAAAATTATGGAAAGGTGACATAGGTTTTCTTGATGGACTTGACTAGCCATGATGCGAGATGATGCCATGTGACCTTTTCTGTTCCCATGAGGAGTTACCAATAAATTGTCTGTTTTTCCAAAAGAGGCTGTAGCCATCAGGTAGCTGCTAATAGTTGATTTTATATCCAAGACATGATGATCCTGTCCTGATTGTAATGAAAAGATGTCGCCACCTTCGGAGTAAAGTGGTCTGAAGGCCTCAGTACCACCCTGTCTGGGTAAAAGACCATGTAGGGTTCTGGCATCATTAATGCGGTGATGGCGATGAGCAAGGTTAGTTTTAGTGTCCCACAGTGAGATATAGTCAACCAGATGAAAAGGTTAATTTGAAAGTGCATTCAGGACTACTGACAAATCCCATGCTGGAAACGTTGGGCTCCTTGGAGGCCTGATCTTTAAACACGCCCTCATAAACTGAATCAGATGAGGATGTGAGGCCCATCTGAAGCCCGTTTTCGCAGATAAAGCTGAAACTAGCACTTTCAGGGTACTTGAGTTTAGCCCCTTAGCTAGGCATGCTTGAAGAAATTCAAGGATGTGTGGTGCCTCTGGAGATAGTGGGTCCCAGTTATTTTGCTGAGCCACCGATGAAAACCTTCCCCATATCCTACCGTAGGTGGTGTTAGTGGTACATTTCCTAGTCTGGAGTAATATTGATACTACTTCCTGGGAACAGCCTTGCTCTAGAAACCTATTCCTCTCAACCTCCATGCCATTAGATGCAGCTTCTCCGGAGCCGGATGAAAGAACTGCCCTGGTAAAGTAGAACCTGAGTCACCGGGAGAGGTAGCTGGTCCTCTAGACTAAGCTGAAATAGGGTCGTGAACCAGGGCTTACATGACCAAAAGGGGTTTACTGCTATTACTGAAGCTGATGACTTCTTCAGTCTGGAGAGGAACCTCGCAATTAGTGGTATAGGTGGAAATATGTACCCTAGTTGAAAGTTCCATAGATGGAGAAGGCAGTCTACTCCCTCGGCTGATGGGTATGCTGCTCTCGACAGAAACCTCTGGCGATTGGCATTTGTAGGTGTCGCAGCCAGATCGGTAATCTGGAATTCCCCAAGTTTTGGTCAGGAGACTGAGGGCTTGGTGGTTCAGAGACCATTCGTTGTTTGACAGGTACTCCCTGCTCAAACAATAGGCCGGTAGGTTCTGTGCTGCTGGAACATACACAGCTCTCAGATCCGCTAGGAATAGTTGAGCCCATTCCAAGATGGAGCGAACTTCCCTCCAGTAATGTATTGCTTCTGGTACCTCCGTCTCTGAATGTATGCCACCGCCACCTTGTTGTCCATCCAAATTAGGACATTCTTACCCTTCAAGGATGATCCAAAGGCTAGGAGGGCTTGAAAGGCTGCTCTGAGCTCAAGAATATTCAACACTAACCCTTGCGCGTGGAACTGCCATTGTCCCTGAGCCGCTTGATCTCGGTAGTGAGCCCCCCATCCCTCCTGGCTGGCACCTGATGTGATTACTTCCTGTTCTGGGGGGACTATAGGCCTGTGGTTCCTGAGGTTGCCGGCATGCATCCACCACCATATTGACTGTTTCACATTCCTGCGAATGTAAATTGTCTGAAGCATCGATGCTCCATTCCACTGACTGAGAAATTAGGTTTGCAGGGTTCTCATGTGCCATTGCACCCATTGGATCATTGGTAGAGTGGCAGACATGGAACCCAGGATGCTCAAACTCTGGCTGGAAAGGATTTTACTGTTATTAATTTGCTTATCTTCTGGATTAAGGGAACTACCTTTTCCTGAGATAGCTGAACTTTGACTGGGTATCCAGTTCTGCCCCTAGAAAGATCATGTTTTGTGTGGGCTGAAGGTTGCTCTTTTCCAAGTTGATTAACCAACCGAAGCTCTGGAGTGCCGTGAGTAATAGACACCGATGATGAATCAATGCTTCTTGGCTGCTAAGAGCAGAATATCATCCAGATAATGATGCAATCTCAGGCCTTTTTTCCTTAGAAATGCGATTCTAATTATTTTCTAGCGGTCTACCCCCTCGCGTAGATACTTCTCTATATAGGCAGACCATCCAGAAATCGCCTTACCAACTGCTTCTGCAGCCACCGCTGGCCTACATGCACCACCTCCCATAGAGTATGCTTTCTTCAGGTCTAAATCAATTTTCGAGTCCAGCACGTCATGAAAGGTTACTGCATCCTCGATTGGTAAGGCGACGTGTCTAGCGAGTCGCATTGAAGAGGCATCGACAACAGGTGGGTGGATCAGGGAATTTACATTAGGCTCCTTTAGAGGATACAGTTTTGCCAGTCTGTTGTTAAGGTTGGATCTCTTATCTGATCTTTCCCACTCATCTTTAATGAGGTCCTCCAATTCCTCTATGAAGGGAAAGGACTCCTGTTCCTTCTTCAAATTGGGGAAATATTTTCGGACTTCCCATCCTATGGCCTCTTTCACTGATTTTACGAAAGGTTTGACCAGCGTAAAGTCTAAACCTGGAGACATCTATGGGTCTTAATTCTCTGAAGATGACTCCAGTTCTACGGAGGGAATGGAAGCTGCGGACAATGTGCTTGGACCTGCCCTGTCTGTTTCAGGAGCCGACGACTCGAGGATAGACTCTCGAACAGACTCCCTGATGAGATCTGTTACCTCCCTTGCGTCTGACTCTTTCTCCTTGGTTGCTTCATTGAAGCATGCACGGCAAGCTAATTTGTCTGGCATAGCTGGAGCGCCGCACACCCAGCAAGCATTTGCTGCAGGGCGGGTGTGATAGCTCCTGTTGTGACGAGATGACGGTGACCTTCTATGACGTGAGCGGTGATGGCGAGATGAGGACCTTGATTGGCTTTTCCTAGATCTTTTGTGGCTTGAGGCATAACTTGCGCGACCTTGGTGTCTGAAGTTTGCTGATCTTGACCTGGTAGGGCTGCCAAAAAAATAAATAAATTTGCAGCATTAGTAGTCATGCTCTCTTTTTCCTCTTCAATACTTACACATAAATGGAGGACGCCTCTTACCTTACATGCTAAGGGTGTTCTGTTTGGGCAGTGGCCTCCATGAGCAGTGAGCAGGTAATAGCACCTGTGGAAATTACGTCATTGAGCATGCACAGAAGCGGTCCGCCAGCACCCGCGCCATCTTGGAGAAGGGCAAGACGACCTGTCTGGCTACCTCACTTTCTCCGGAACATGCGCAGAACGCAGCGGAGGATGCGTTAACCATGTTGGAGAGGTCTCTGCCTCTTGAGGAACTACAGGGTCCAGAATGGCCAGGGAAAAAGAAAAAAAGGGAAGATCTGATAATAGCTTAGTTCTGGAAATAAAGGTAGGAGGCCACTGCAATATATAAGCTTCTTTAAAGCTTGTAAAATGCCAGAAGATGTGCCACCGAGATCACCAGATTGGGGTTATGGACAAAAGTGGTGGTGGGGGACTCGAGTCACATGACTTGACTCGAGTCACCTGTTTGAGGACTTGCGACTTGCTTGACAAAATTAAATAAATGACTCGACTTGACTTTGACTTGTCACTAATGACTTGCGACTTGACTTGGGCTATTTGACTTGCAATGACTTGGCACCCCCCCCCGAAAAGATTACCCACACACTCCGCCCACCACCGCCTCTGAGCCAATCAGCATTTGCCAAATGCCATTGGAGCTGTACTGTAACCCGCCCTCCTCCTGCAGCCCGCCACATGTGACGAGACTCGAGAGGATACAGAAGACGAGGATAAAGTAGTGTATTGAGGAGGGCAGGAGTCTGCTCTGTTCCCTGCGGTTTGTTTACATTACCAGGCATCCATCACCCCCGCTTGTTCTCGGGACTGGAGTAGCTGCGAGTCTGTGACAGTGAGTGATATAGAGACGGCTCTCTGTCTGGCAGCTATAATGGAGGGAGCGATTCCAAAAATAATTAAATTTGGATTTAAGGATTATGTTTTAGATGTTGGTGAAAAAAAGAGAACGGCGGTATGCAAGGTCTGCAACTCAAAAATAAGAGACACGTCCACCACAACATCCAACTTCATCCGTCACTACAAAACCCACAAAGAAAGGTAGGTACAGTAACGTGTATGTGTAGCTAATTTTAACTAAACAATTGTCTCCTCAAACGTTAGCTAATGTTTTAATTTAAGCTAGGTTAAATTTGAAATCTATCATGTATTTTGTTGAAAAGACCTTGTGAATGTAAGACAGGACTGTAAACTTGAATTAGAGTTTTGAATAGGCGAAATGACATTGCAAATACTTACTGTATATGCAAATTAGGCCTACATCCCACTTTAGGTAGGAGCAGAGTGTATTGTTGTTCAAATCAATAAATCACATAGCTAACTTTTTTTTCTATCTCTCTTCTGTTTACTCTATAGATATGAAGAGTACATCCATACCAAAGGGACTTTTGATGCTAGCCAGCCTCAAATCTCACAATTCATCGCACAGGGGACTGTGCAGCTATACCACTGTAACCACCAGCAGCAGAAGGCAATTACAAACTCAATCTTGTCAGACCTCATTATAAACTGCAACATGCCACTGTCCATCATTGAACATCAAAGCTTTCGTCGCTTTTTGTCAATAGTAGACAACAAGTACTCTCCAGTAAGTAGAAGAACAATTACTGGTAAGCTTGACAATCTGGTGGCAGATAGGAGAATGAAGCTGAAAAATGAACTCGCAGTGGTAGATCATCTGTCAATGACTGTAGATATATGGTCAGACCGCAGGATGAGAGGCTTTCTTGAAGTCACAGTGCACTGGATCAACATTGAGGATGACTGTCTTCAGTTGAAATCACAGTTGCTTGCGTGCAACCGCTTCAAAGGTCCCCATACAAGGGAAAGAATTTGTGAGGCATTTGAGCATATATGTGAAGAGTACAAGATTAAAAAAAAGGTAGACCACATCATCTGTGACAACGCTGCAAACATGAAAAAAGCATTCACTACATGTTTTCCAGGACAACTAGATGAAGACTATGATCTTGATGATTCAGACATTTGGAATGACCTGTCAGTGGAAGAACAGTAGATGTTTGACAATTATTTGAGTGCAAAAACCCAGACTAGACTTCAATGTTTTGCACACACGCTTCAATTGGTAATAGGTGATGGACTTAAAGAGACTAAATTAGTCAATGCAGCTCTCGCCAAAGCTTCCAGGTTGAGCTCCTTATTACACACAAGCACCTCTTTCAAGGAAAACTTTGAGGAGTTTGGACAGCGTGGAATCCCTGCCTCTGTTACCACACGCTGGAATTCCACACTGAGGCAATTGAAATCAGTGGTCAGCTTTGACCAGCTGAAACTGACTAGTATGCTTGAAGATGGGGGACACAAAGAGACTGTATTCACAGCTAGAGAGTGGAATCAGATTAAGGAACTTGTGGATGTCCTTCAACCTTTTGGAGAAGCCACAGACCTCTCACAGGGAGAAAAACTTGTGACAATAAGTGCTGTTGTACCCCGTATCCTTTCTCTGAATCACCACTTGGAAAATCATAAAAAGAGCGTGCGCTACCTTGGTGGCTTGATCCGTAGCCTGCAAGAATCACTCCAAAGACGATTCGAAGGGATCTTTGTCAATGTGAGGATGGCAGATGAACAGAATGATGTAGCAACCTTACCCTTCTCTGACCCTCTATACCTAAAAGCTGCTCTGCTGGATCCTTCATTTGGCACCATGTGGTTGACCCATGATGTTTTGGCTCCCTAAAATGTCAAGGAGGCTGTGTCTGCGATGATAAAAAGTATATTATGTTTTTGGTAATAACCCGTTTGCAGTAATAATACCTGAGAGCATTGAGTCACTATTTTATGCTTGTGTTTTTCAGACTTGATTCTCAAAGAAGACTGCAAGCCCACCCCAACAACCACCGATGAAGATGAGCAAATGCCAGTGGCAGAGCCAGAGAGTCAGTCTGGGCTGTTCTCAGCATACCGCAAAAAACAGAAGAGAGATTCATGTTCCAGTCCCCAAATTCAGCTGAACCAGTATTTAGACATTTGTGATGGACAAAGCTGCCTTCAGTTTTGGGCCATGAACAGGCACATGCTCCCCTCTTTGTTCAGGGTAGCGGTAAGAGTTATGTCAGTCCCGGCATCAAGCTCACCTGTTGAACGTGTGTTAAGCCATGGTGGGGTGATAACGCGACCCCATCGCTCACAACTAAGCGAGAAAGTACTTTTCAATTTAATTTTTTGCAAATGCAATGCATTTTAAGTGGCTATTCTCATCACCATTCAAGTGTCCAGATGTTGGCATTGTGTCAAGTTCAAACTTTGAGCTTAGTTATTTTCCCCCTAAGCAAGGAATACATTTTTTCAGGCTTCTTGGCCATTTAATTGCTGAGTGTTCTGCTCCTTGTCTGCTGTTTGGGCATTCAAAATGTTTCTTTAATATGCCAAGAAAAAAACAGTTTTGTTAATGTTGAAAATAAAACAAAACCTTTCCTGAAAACTGACTTTTAACTCATTTAAAGGTGGAAATGGGGTAGATCAGTATTTTGACTTAATTTGTGACTTGACCATAATAAATGACTTGACTTGCTTGACTTCTAGCAGGGACTCGACTTGACTTGCTTGCTTTTCGCCACAGTGACTTGGGACTTGCTTGTGACTTGAAGGTTAAGACTTGAGACTTACTTGTGATTTGCACATGTGTGACTTACTCCCATGTGTGCTGTCCATAAAGGCTTCTTTATAGACTGCACAGGAGAGGCTTCCATCCAGGAGAAGCTTAACCTGATGGGGCGAATGCGGTAAGAGGTGCGATATCCATGTTAATCTTGTCAGGTGAGGATAAAAAAAGAGAATGAAGCGGGGTGTCTCTCTTTCAAATTTATAGTTAACCACTCCTGTCAGGTTGTGGGGGCGGAGTCACAACCCAGTGTGTGCAGCCATGATGCACCAAGAAGGCAGGGTAAGGATTTACAACTGCTGAATTGTCACAAAATGTACATTTTTTCACTACTGGTTTGCATTCCTTTTAAATTCCTATTCCTTGATTGCTGAAGTTGGCCCAACTTCCTCTTTAAGAGGGTATTTATAAACAATATTTTCCTGTAACACAAACTAGGAGGAACAGGCATTATTGTGGCAGATTCGTAGTAGAAAGAAACTAAGTCACATTTTCATATGTGCTAGATTTTCAGTGAGGCGAGACCTGCAACACAGTGCTATTTCCTAGAATACTGCAGTCCTCATTGCCCATGGACCCTTAAAGTAGATTTAATCACTTCAGCTCCAGAAGATTTTACCCCCTTCATGACCAGGCCATTTTTTTTGCTATTCAGCACTGCCCTACTTTAACTGGCAATTGTGTGGTCATTCAACATCGTACCCAAACAAAATCTATATAATTTTTTTTTTTTACCCAAATATAGCTTTCTTTTGGTGTATTTGATCACCTCTGGAATTTATTTTTTATTATATAACAAAAAAAGACTGACATTTTGAAATGTCTTTGGTAAAAAAAAATATGCCAATAAGTGTATATTAATTGGTTTGTGTGAAACTTTACAGCATCTACAACCTAGGGTATACATATGGGAATTTTAATTAATTTTTTTATATACTGGTAATGGCAGTGATCGATGACTTACAGTGGGACGGCACGCAATCTGACACTTTGTGGGAACTGACATCTCCAGTACCATTCTTACTGTACTAACGACACGTGGCAGGAAGGGGGTTAACACCAAGGGGTTAAATATGTGCCTAACAAGTGTTTATGTGTTTGCTGTGTGCTGCTTTTACTGAGGATCTAGTGTTTTTCATTCCCTGCTTAGCAAGAAATAAAAACAACTAGATGCCCAGTCACTGAACACTGCTCGGCGCTGTTTACATCAGTGTTTCTTAACCTTTTTTCAGTCAAGGCACCCTTCAAAATTATGGACAATCTCAAGGCACATTCAAAAACGTAAAAAAAACTATTCTAATAATTTTACATAATGCAGCAACATTGACACAAATAGAACACCCAACATTAGAGGTGATTTATTCTTCCAAAGCAAATACAATTCCCCACACTAGCACAGACTAGTAGGCCAGTGTTTCTCCTCTCCCTCGGTTTCTCTACATCAGGTATGTCCAAAGTCCGGCCCCCGCTCCGGTTTTAAACTGCCCCATTTGTAATTTGGAGATTATATATTATATATATAAATATATAAATAATCTCTCTTTTGTGGCCCACAAAGAATCCCCGAGCGCCACAAAAGATATATACCCGTATTTATCGGCATATAACACGCACCTTTTCCCCCTGAAAATCAGGGGGAAATCTTGTGTGCATGTTATTTGACGATTCTTGGTCTCCGAGTGGAAGGAGGGGACGGGTGCCACCAGATTACACAGAGCGGCGATCTCCTGTGTACCTGGCGATCAGTCACACACAGTCCCACCTCCTGGCCCAGGATTGTACCACTGTTCTGTCTATCACCGACAGGACTGTGTCCGACTGATTGCTGGGTACACAGGAGATCGCCGCTCTGTGTAATACGAGGCTGCAGCTGCGCAAGGATGTGCAGGCTTCATTAAATTTACAATGGTGAGGCTGCATTAATGGTACGCAATGAAGAGGCTGCTGATGGGCAATGTGCAGGCTGCATTAATTGGCAATGGTGAGGCTGCTGATGGGCACTGATCAGGCTGCATTGATGGACTGTGAAATTTATTTTGCTTCAAAGTTCTTTATTTAAATATTTTTTTTACTGAATCTTCCCTCTTAAAATGAAGGTACATACGTCGATAAATACAGTATATCCAAATAACATGCCTGAGCTCATCCCTAGTGGCGCTCTGGGATTCGTTGGGGGCTACAATAGATTATATATCCAAATAACACACCCAAGCTCATCTCTTCACCACACACAGCCACAAAGGCAAGAGATTCTTGTTGGGCAGTGTATTAGTGCTCGGACAAACACACTTAAGCCTCGTAAAGACGATCGGATTTTCCGCAGACAAAACCCTCTGACTTTTGTCCGAAAGCATGTGCCTGGATTTTGTCTTGCATACAAACGGCAAGAAATTGTCGGCTAACCAACATGAATGTAGTGATGTACTATGTGGTTTTTACACTCTTTAGCGCCACCCTTTGGGCTGCTCCTGCTAATTTTGTGTTAGTAGAAGTTTTGAGAGTGTCGATTCGCACTTTTCAGTTCGTTTCTGAACGGCCGTTTGTCAACCAAACATGTTGCGGAATCGGAGGAGATAACATGTTATTTATTATTGGCCTTGGCGTCACTGCTTTTTACCCATGTCCAGGAACAGGAGGAGTTCTTGGACCAAAATTTGGTTGCTTTATTAACCACTTCCCTACCCACATATAGGCATACGACGTCCACAGATGGGATCTCCCATCCTGGGTGGACGTCGTATGACGGCCTCGGATTCCCGGCCGCCTAGGGGGCGCGCGCCGCGTTCCTCGGGACCCGGTGCGTGTGCCCGGCAGCCGCGATTTCCGCTGGGCACCCGCGATTGCCCGTGAACCGGGCCGGACCGTGGATCTCTGTGTGTAAACACAGAGATCCATGTCCTGCCAGCTCAGAGGAGAGCGATCGGTGTTCCCAGAATGGAGGAACACTGATCGGTCTCCTCCCCTTGTGCGTCCCCTACAGTTAGAAGCATTCCCTAGGAAGCACATTTAACCCCTCCCCGCCCCCTAGTGGTTAACCCCTTCACTGCCTGTCACATTTACACAGTAATCAATGCAATTTTATAGCATTGATCGCTGTATAAATGTGAATGGTCCCAAAAATGTGTCAAAAGTGTCCGATGTGTCCGCCTTAATGTCGCAGTCACGAAAAAAAAAAAAAAAAATGTGATCGCCGCTATTACTAGTAAAAAAAATAAATAAATAAATATTTTTTTTTAAAAAAAATGCCATAAATCTATCCCGTATTTTATAGATGCTATAACTTTTGCGCAAACCAATCAATATACGCTTATTGCGATTATTTTTACCAAAAATATGTAGAAGAATACGTATCGGCCGAAACTGAGGAAAAAATGTGTTTTAAAAAAAAAAAAAAAATGGGATATTTATTATAGCAAAAAGTAAAAAATACTGTTTTTTTCAAAATTGTCGCTCTTCTTTTGTTTATAGCGCAAAAAATAAAAACCGCAGAGGTGATCAAATACCACCAAAAGAAAGCTCTATTTGTGGGAGAAAAAAGGACATCAATTTTGTTTGGGTACAACGTCGGACGACCGTGCAATTGTCGTTTAAAGTGCGACAGCGCTGAAAACTAAAAATTGGTCTGGGAAGGAAGGGGGTGAAAATGCCCGGTATTGAACCGGTTAATCATGACCAATTACCTCATATGCCTTTACAGCGGGAGCTCCAGGAGAATAACCCAGATGATTTTCAGAACTATCTCCAGATGATGGACCCCTGCTTTCACCAACTCTTGACATTGTTGACCCCCTATTTTAAGAAGCAGGACACATGCATGAGGCTTTTATGTTTTTGGTTGAATACTAATGATTTGATTTGTAATATTTTCTATATTTTTTGAAGCATAGAATTCACTTTTTGGTTAAGTTCTTTTGGCAGATAGCATGTATAACTATTTGTTTTCTTTTTTTAATGCACAAAAAAAAAAAACTTGGAGAATAATACTTGGCTATGTATTTTACTTCAAATGACAGTTTGGGAGTAGGCAGTTACATTAAAAAAAAAAAAATACAAAGTAAAAGTGATCTTTGATCTTAAAAGCTGAGATAATGGTGTATCTTGCTTATATTTAAAAAAAACAAAAAAAAAAAAAAAAAAAAAAAAAAAAAAAACACATATGAATATTATTCTTGATATCACTAGAAAAAAAAAAAAAGCTTTTGAAAATGTGTTTGTAATAACTCCATCAGTATCACCAGCAAAGCAGCTTCATTATCATCCCATTAAAGAAGAGAATATGCGCTGCATTTCGAAATTACATAATTTGCCGCGTCACGAATGTTAATTCTCCATTACGAACGCTAGTTTACAAGACCGACCGCTTCTGGCTCGTCCTTGCTTCCGAGCATGCGTGTTTGTACTTTGGACTTTAATACACACGTTCCCAAAATCAGACAACAGACAACCTGCCATCCAACATTTGTCTGTGGAAAATCTAACAATTGTCCGATGAAGTGTACACCCCCTGCTCTACATCATAAGGTTAATGTGATCTCAGTGTCGACAGGGGTCAGGGAAGGTAAAACAAGGATGCAATGCAGGCAATCAACACTGATGACATCACTGGATGTAAGGAGACCAGTGTCTGGAAGGTTAAAATGGTGCACAATAAAAACCTGTGGCTTTGTGTAACTAAAAGGCAGGCTTCATCCACCTGCTGGCTTGTATACATTTTTGGACAATTTTTAGGCTTTTGCCAAGGTACTCTGCTTGAAAAGGCTAGTTTAGGCTCACTGAGCCATGTTCCGTGAAGCTCATAGGTGATCACTAGGTGCCGCAGACAATCACTGGCCAGGACCCGGTGATTGGCATGTGCTGTGATGAATCACATGCGCGCCCCCTACCGAGAATCATGTATATAAAACACGTGATTGTACAGTGCGTGGTCGGCCAATGGTCAACAGTCCTTCTAAGGCTGCATACACACTACCTTTAAAAAAATAAATAAATAAAATAGCTAAAAATTTGAGCATTTTTTTTTGTACTTCGCAAACTCAAGGGTTTTGTTTTTCTGCCTCTAAAACACAGAGCTTAAAAAAAAAAAAAAACTCAACTACCCAATGTACATGGATACATAGGATAACAAATTGCTTCTACAAACAAAAAACTCAGAACCCCTCTAAGAGCAGCAAATTGTTTTTTTTTTTTTTTTTTTTTTTTAAACCAGTGTGCATTGAGCCTAAAAGGATTTCCTTTTCCCTTATTGAACATGCATATTCTGCCCTCTCCCACTTTTAATAACAGGACACTTACCTGCCCAGGGATCCAGCGCAGTCCCCACCCAGGCTAGCCTTGAGGTTCCTGGCACCCTAACTGCGGGCAGTCGGCAGCTCAATGAGCATGCCACGCTATGCTGTGTGTCGCAGAAGACTGCAGGGAGGGAGAGAACTTCCACTCAGAGCGCCTATGCAAAAGTAGGTACCTGCTCCCCCCAAAAATTATGACCTACAATGTGGCGGGGGGGGGGGGGGTTGGACATAAAGTGGAACTTCCCCTTTCACTTTACGAAGAAGAGGGGGAGGTTTTTGTAGCCATGTCTGAGGGTTTCAACACTGGTCTTTCATGAACACAGTGAGCTGAGTCACCAAAGCATCAGATTTGTATTACTAGCAGATCACAATGGAAGTCTCTATAAAAAGCTTGAACAGAGAAAACAAATGCAGACACCACATCCAAGACACGGGGGAGGGGGGGGGAGGAAAGTAAATATCCTTTCTAGCAAGAATCCATATGTACCCAAATTCTAAGAATATGCTCCAGTACAGTGCAGAACTGTCTTCCCAAAAAATGAAGGCACTCCGCGACGCCAGGATCTTGCAAGAGAACAGAACACTTTACATTCTATTGTTTGTAAAGCTGTAGCAAGACCCAGAATCCCAAATACTGCCTGCAAGCACACTAACCAAGGAACAATTAAAATGGTTGTAGAGGTTGAAAGTTTTTTTACAGTCATGGTAAAAAAACCTCCAGTGTGCAGCTCCCTCCTCAGCCACCCCTAATGCATACCTAAGCCTGATTTCTATCCAGCAATGTGCACGAGATTGGAGGCTCTACTTGGTCTCTCCCTCCTCATTGGCTGAGATGCAGGAGCCATTGGCTTCCACTGCTGCCAATCACAGCCAGTGAGACAGGAGTAGAAGGCTGGGGCTTAGCCACACTCAATGTGTCTTATGGACACAGACAGCCGGCTCAGGAGCAAGCATGCACAAGTGCCCCTATAGCAAGCAGCTTGCTATGGGGGCACTTGGCAGGGGCCTAGAGAGCCAAGGAGGATTAGGGTTGCTCTTTGTAAAACCAATGCACAGAACAGGTAAGCATGACAGGTCTCTCTCCCCCCCCCCTTACAAACGCTTTAATGTCAACTAACATTTGCTAGAATCAATTGCGATTAGTTCTAGTCCCTGTCACCAGTGTAGCAGCTTACATTTAGTTCACATAGCAAAAGATTATGTTTAAAAGGAAGTAGAGACTTTCATTACGCCTTAAATCAGTTTACATCTTGCAGAAGTTTTGTATTTTGTTGTTTTTAAGGAAACCTCAAGTTCAAACACAGGAAGTTGTATATTGCTGTCCATTCAAAAGCATACGAAATGTGCATTAAGTCAATTTATCATGACAAAGTTAAGAGCCAAGCATGCTAACTCAATTATTTCAGGACTCAGTCACTTACCCAGGAAAAGTACACAGATCCAGAAGTCTGACTTTGCTGGTTACCTATTTCCAAGACCGTGACAAAGCATTAAAGTGTATATAAAGGCTCCCCCCCTCCATTTTGGATGTACTGGGGAAGTGTTAAATCCTTAGTCAGGTTTTTATTACCATGTTCTTACTAGGGGAGCCAATGTAAACTAAGGTGGGAGTATTTCAGCGAGGGAGAACATAGCATAAAGGAATGGCCTTTACCATAATCAATATTTTAAAAGCAGATTCATTTGTTTTACCCTACTAGGGTCCATTGTCACTAAACTGAAAAGTGTGCCAAAAGGTGAACTTAACCTTTAAGGACTCATTCACGCCAAATGTGGCCTGCATAAATATGAACTAATCAATGCAAGCTTTGTCAACTGCAGCAAAAGTTTCTTTGCAGTTATGTGATGGCGCAAAGACAAAGTGTCACACATCCTAAATTTTTATTTTTCAGAGAGTGAACCAGCTAGATAGGAAATCAGGAATTTTTCCCCGATCTTGCAGCACTGGCGCTGAAATAGCCACCCCACACAGTCTTACTGCACTTTGTGTGAATTGATCCTTCTAGCACAGATCTAATGAAGTAAATGGCAAATTCCAGGCAGTAAAATATAAAAAAAACAAAAAAACAAAAAAACAAAAAACACATCCACGTTTAAGGCCCCTTTCAAACGATCAGCCCGCTCAGGGGGCCACCCATTGACTTCTATGGGCAGGAGGATGTCAGCAGAGATGTGTCCACTGACACCCGCCTGCCATCCAATCCGACAAGATTCGCTCAAAATAGACGGATGGCGATACAATCACCATCCGTCCAGCGGATTGGATGAAAAACAGACAGGCTGTCTGTTTTCATCTGATCTCCCGTAGAGAACAGCAAGGCTCTGGCAGGTCCGTCCCTGCACAGTGAGCAGAGGCAGACCTGTCATCCGCCAGATCAGCAGGGATCACCGGATCGATCTCCTGCTGAGCTAGTGGAGTCCATCCAACGGAGCCACCCCGTGTGAACCCAGCCTAAGTGTTAAAAAAAAAAAAAAAAAAAACACCATTAAAAGCAGAGTTCGACCCAAAAATGGAACTTCTGCTTTAAGTGCCGGTGACCCCAACATGCCACGTTTGGAATGTAATTTTGAGAGGGGGGGGTGTTTACAGGCACCCAGCTCCCACTTCCTCCCCTGGTGCTGGAAGGAAGATCACCTCTCCCCCCTCCCTCCCTGCAATCTTCTGGGACACGTCACAGATTCCAGAAGCGTGGCTGGCGCATGTGCAGTGTGCGCCTGGCTGCGAAGCCACAGCCAGACGATCACAGTTATGGAGTTGCTGGCTCCACAGAGAGGAGGGGGGAAGAGGAGCAAGGCCTCGGGCGGTTACATCGCTGGACCGTGGGACAGGCGAGCGTCCGATTATTAAAAAAAAAAAAAAAAAAAAAAAAAAAAAAACAGCAGCTACACTTTTTGTAGCTGACTTTTAAAAGGGTGGAACTCCGCTTTAACCACTTAAGGACCTAGCCTGTTTTTCAGACTGTTTACAAGTTAAAAACAGATTTTTGCTAGAAAATGACATAGAACCCCCAAACATTAAACCTTTTTTTTTTTTTCTAACACTCTAGAGAATAAAATGGCGGTCATTGCAATACTATTTGTTACACCGCATTTGCGCAACGGTCTTACAACCGCACTTTTTTTGAAAAAAGAATTCACCTTTTTGAATTAGAAAAGTAAGAACAGTAACGTATAGGCCCCTTTCACACTTATACGACTTCAAAGTCGCACGATTTTACCGCGATTTTGCCGCTATTTTACCGCGATTTGGGAGCAGTACTACTTTGCCACGTTTTTGGCATTAACAAATTAAAACATACAGTAGTTGGTATGAATCATAAGGGGAAACTCCACGCCAAGTTTTAAATAAAAAAACTGGCGTGGGTTCCCCCCCAGGGACATACCAGGCCCTTAGGTCTGGTATGAATTGTAAGAGCAACCCCCTACGCCGAAAAATCGGCGTGGGGGTCCCCCCAAAATCCATACCAGACCCTTATCCGAGCACGCAGCCCGGCCGGTCAGGAATGGGGGTGGGGACGAGCTGGCGGCCCCCCCCCTCCTGGACCGTACCAGGCCGCATGCCCTCAACATGGGGGGTGGGTGCTTTAGGGCATGGGGGGCACCCTGCGGCCCCCCCACCCCAAAGCACCTTGTCCCCATGTTGATGAGGACAAGGGCCTCTTCCCGACAACCCTGGCCGTTGGTTGTCGGGGTCTGCGGGCGGCTTATCGGAATCTGGGAGCCCCCTTTAATAAGGGGGCCCCCAGATCCCGGCCCCCCACCCTATGTGAATGAGTATGGGGTACATGGTACCCCTACCCATTCACCTAGGGAAAAAAAGCATCAATAAAAAACACAGTACACAGGTTTTTTAAAATAATTTATTAGGCAGCTCCGGGATCTTCTTCCGACTTCGGGGGTCCTCTTCTGACTTCGGGGGTCTCTCCGGCGTCCGCATCTTCTGCCGGCTCCACCGCTATCTTCTGGCGCTCTTTTGCCAGTGGTGGTCCGGACCTCTGGATCGTCTTCTTCCCTCTTCTCTTCCAGAGATGTTGACACGACGCTCTCTCCAGCCAGAATGGTCTCTGTGCGCTCCGCAACTGACTAATATAGGCGGTGGCCCCGCCCCCTATGAGGTCACTGTCCCGGGGCATGCTGGGACTGTGCCGTCATAAGGGGGCGTGGTCCTCACCCAGTGACCACGCCTCCTAAAACGTCACAGTCCCAGCATGCCCAGGGACTGTGACGGCATAAGGGGGCGGGGCTACCGCCTATATAAGTCAGTTGCGGAGCGCACAGAGACCATTCTGGCTGGAGAGAGCGTCGTGTCAACATCTCTGGAAGAGAAGAGGGAAGAAGACGATCCAGAGGTCCGGACCACCGCTGGCAAAAGAGCGCCAGAAGATAGTGGTGGAGCCGGCAGAAGATGCGGACGCCGGAGAGACCCCCGAAGTCAAAAGAGGACCCCCGAAGTCGGAAGAAGATCCCGGAGCTGCCTAATAAATTATTTTAAAAACCTGTGTACTGTGTTTTTATTGATGCTTTTTTTCCCTAGGTGAATGGGTAGGGGTACCATGTACCCCATACTCATTCACATAGGGTGGGGGGCCGGGATCTGGGGGCCCCCTTATTAAAGGGGGCTCCCAGATTCCGATAAGCCCCCCGCCCGCAGACCCCGACAACCAACGGCCAGGGTTGTCGGGAAGAGGCCCTTGTCCTCATCAACATGGGGACAAGGTGCTTTGGGGTGGGGGGGCCGCAGGGTGCCCCCCATGCCCCAAAGCACCCACCCCCCCATGTTGAGGGCATGCGGCCTGGTACGGTCCAGGAGGGGGGGGGCCGCTAGCTCGTCCCCACCCCCATTCCTGACCGGCCGGGCTGCGTGCTCGGATGAGGGTCTGGTATGGATTTTGGGGGGGACCCCACGCCGATTTTTCGGCGTAGGGGGTTCCCCTTAGATCCATACCAGACCTAAGGGCCTGGTATGCCCCTGGGGGGGAACCCACGCCGTTTTTTTCATTTAAAACTTGGCGCAGCGTTCCCCCTCTGGATTCATACCAGACAGCTGTCAGGACTGCCTGTCGCTCATCGGGAAAGGAAAGAAAAGTTTTCCTTTCCCGAATAGCGAGGCCAGGCTTGTGCTTACAAAGTCGTGCTGAAGTCGTGTCTATATAATATTCAGGCACGACTTGCATGCTACTTCAGGGTTTAACATTGAGGTCTATGGAGTACAACTCGCATAGAAGTTGGACCAAAGTAGTGCAGGGACTACTTTCAAGTCGGCACGACTTAAAGTCGTGCCAATATGAATGGTAGTCATTGAAAATCATGGAGAATGACTTGTCATACGATTTTGCAGTACATAATCGTGGGACAAGTCGTATAAGTGTGAAAGGGGCCTAAGCCAATTTTTTTATATTGTGAAAGATAATGTTACGCCAAGCAAATTGTTACCCAACATGTCACGCTTCAAAATTGCACCTGCTCGTGGAATGGCGACAAAACATTTACCCTTAAAAATCTCCATAGGCGACGTGCAGGTTGCATGTTTTCAGTTACAGAGGAGGTCTATGGCTAGAATTATTGCTCTTGCGCTAACGATCGTGGCGATACCTCACGTGTGGTTTGAACACAGTTTTCATATGCAGGCGCTGTTCACGAATGCGTTCGCTTCTGCGTGTGAGCTCGTCGGGACGGAGCGCTTTAAAAAATAAAAAAAATTAGGGTCACTTTTATTTCTATTACAAGGAATTTATACATCCCTTGTAATAGAAAAAAAGCATGACAGGACCTCTTAAATATGAGATCTGGGGTCAAAAAGTCCTCAGATCTCATATTTGGACTTAAATGCAATAATTAAAAAAAAAAAAAAGTTGTCATTTGAAAAAACAAAAAATAAAATAATGGCCCTTTAAGAGGTATAGGTGGAAGTGAAGTTTTGACGTCACTTCTGCTATGGTATGGAGATGGGTGGGTGCCATCTTGCCCTCACATGTATCCATACCAAGGAAGGACCCAATCGCCTCCGCCGCTACCGACGGCTCCAGTAAGCGGCGGAGAGTGCCGGAGCCCTCTCCCGCCAACGGTGATCTTGTGGCGAATCCGCCGCAGAGACCACCATTATCGTAAACAGAACCGCCCACTGAAAAGATGGATACCTCGGTTGTGGCAGCAGCTGCTGCCGTTACCGATATACCCATCTTTAAGGTGCCGACATATATGTACAGGGGGCAGTCGTTAAGTGGTTAAGCAGAATTTCATATCTAATACTAATATGTATATATACACCAATTAAATAAGTCAAAAACAAAAAACAAAATTTGCAATAGATCAATGTCTCAAAGTGCAATCAAATTTATAGAACATGAAAATGTCCATCAATTATGGTGCAGAAGGCCACAAAAAATAAACTGCTGAAAAAGTGCACATGCAACGTATCTTCTTTAATATGCTCCGCGTTTAGACATTGATCTATTGCACATTCGTTTTATTTTGATTTTTTTATTGCTTAGTAAAATAACATGTCCTTGGGTCCCAACACTATCTGAAAAGGTGCGTGCTTATTTATTAGCAAGGATCTTAAAGTGTTATCAATGAGAACATGGATAAAACAAACTTATATGACCAGAACACTCCATTTGCTCTGCTGTATTCCCCAGCATACAGCAGTCTGGTCAGGGTGTGCCAGCCCTTTGCGCAGATGCTGCAGTCTACAGCAATACTGGAAAAAGGAAAATATATAGCCGATTATTCCCTATTTGTGCAAAGACACTATTCTGCGCCATTCCAGAGTTCAGCTATACCATTATTGAATCACTCCTCCCGGAAAAACACAACACAATTTGGGTGCGATCTGTCATTGGCTGTGTCCACTGGACACCACTGATTGGAGATCACTCTACCGGGCTGCTGCCAGGTACCATGTGATCACTCACTGTCACCAATCACAGCAGATCACATGACAGTTGTAAACAATGGATGGCTTCCTTTCATGCCATCTATTGTGTTGCTATGTTAGTATAAGCAATGTGAAAAAAAAAACCACACACACACGTTCCCAGAGTAGTACAGTGTTACTATACTAACACTGGAATTGCTCTGGCCAGTGTATAAAAAAAAAAAAAAAAAAAAAATTAAACAATTTCTTTTTTACATACTGTCTGATCACCGCCACACCAGTTAGATGACAACGCTGTACTGCACTAATGACAGCATGTAAAAAAACAGGGAAAACATTTATAAAAAAAATAAAATAAAAAAAAAGGTCTTAAATTTTCAAAAAAAAAACTGACAAAAAAAAATTACAACAGGGCTCTTACTAAATACATTGGGACTGTCAACTTTCCAAACATGTGTCAATTAGGGGATATTTTTACTGTCCTAGCATTTTCGGACCTCAAGAAATGAGCCCATCAGGATTGATCATTTTTTAGATATATACCATAGTTTGAGGACTCTATTACTTTCCTACAGACTAAATATACACCAATTTGGGTTATTTTCACCAAGAAAATGTAGCAGAATACATTTTGGCCTAAATTTATGTAGAAAGATTTGCATAAATCTTTTTTTCCAGTCTTTTTTCGTGATTACATACCACCAATAGAAAGAAAAGCTCTGTGTGAAAAAGATTATAAAAATTCCATATGGGTACAGTGTTGCATGACCCCGCAATTGTCATTCAAGGTGTGACAGCGCTGAAAGCTGAAAATTGGCCTGGGCAGAAAGGGGGGGTTAAAGTGACCAGTATTGAAGCGGTTAATCCATAATGTTCTGTTTATGGAAATTAGGACAGCAACAAAAAACACATAACACCACACACAGCATTCTAAGAATATAAGTAATTTAATACTGTTAATTTTACAGCACAAAAAAAATAAAACTCAAAAGCTATGGATTTCCCCTTCAAAAACAAAACAAACAAAAAAAAAAAAAAATCAGGTTAAAAAGCATACACCTAAAATATTGTGTATTCTGTGTAACCTAGTGAGACAAGTCCCTTCGGTAGGGAAAAAAAAAAAAAAAAAAAAAAAAAAGTCGATGTGGGCTGCCCCTCTGAAAAAAAAAAACAAACAATTTGAGAAAAACATTGAGCAGAAATCAAAAGGTGTGGCTTATGAGCAGAAAAAAATCAATGGTCTGAAACAGTTAAAAATGTTAATTACACTGAATTTCAAAACATAATTTCCCCTGACCCCAGGTAAATACAATATAAAATTACAATTTACAAGCAAAACAAATGGCACAAATGCACTTTTTCCTCCCTTTGCAAAAATAAAATGGGACGGTGTCCCAAGTGACAAATTCCCTTTCAACTTTTGTCGTACTCAACCAACCAAGTAGACAGTGAAATTAAAATTCAGGGCAGCTATTAACGTACTTTTTCGGCTGAAAAAGGTCCAGATCCAGCAAAGCAATCAATAGGGGAAAGTAAGTTAAAAATATCAGAATGTGAGAAGTGGGAACAGCTATTTGAAGACCATAGGCATATCAAAGCTCACTGCATAGAAGGTACATAGGCCGTAAACAGCAGTTGGGCTCTTTTCTGTTCCAGGAAAAAAGGGGAAAAAATAAGAAGGAGCTACGTTCATTGTATGAGAATCCGTTTCCTCCCTTTGTGCTCAAAAGCTGTGGTAGAATAGGACAGCTCACTGTAAGATGGGAAAAAAAAAAAAAAAAAAAACCCAACAAAAGGATCAATCTTTGAATCAAAGTAAATAAAAATTAGGACTGAGACTGAGGTTTGAAAGATGTCCCGACATATAGCATTCTGCAACAATACAGAAGCAGCACTCAAGTCTGGAATATTTCGTTTTTTCTATATAATTAAAGAAAAAAAAATGTTCAGGAGATACAAACTCACTAAGCTTTTCCAGGAGATCTATTTGCTAAACACCCGACAGGACGATTCCATAATGGCACTCACTAAGAGGAAGAGAGAAATAGAAATACAGAGAGTACACTGCGGCATCAAATATCAAGCTGGAAATCCATTCGTTACTAGAAGGACAAGCAGATGACATCTTTCACTACAGTGACAGAACTCCGCATCCGAAGAGGAAGTGGACATGTTCTCAATTCCTGTCTAGAACAATTAACTGTATAAATAAAGGCCTCGAATTCACCTACTACCACAATCTTGAGGTGTCCCCATAAGCATGAAGAATCTCTCCAAAAACGGGGCAGCTTATCACAGCACTCTGTTAGGTTGTAGCAATGTGTATAGTCAACAATCCAATGTCCCTGCAAGCCTTTAGGCATGATTTGGATTTGTTAAATATAAAAAAAAAAAGGGAAATATCAGATGCATCAGAATTCCACCAGGCATTGTTCTCCACAGCAACACAGGATTAGCGGCTGGCAGCACAGCATTTCTAAGTAAGCTTGTTCGGGCCCTTGAACACGTGGGAAGCCGTAGCTCTGCATTATAGACAAACACAGCTATGTTACATGCGTCAGTAGGTGAACTTTGGAGTGTGTTATTTTCAGAAGTGTCAAATAACCAGGCGGCTGAAAGATCTGACTTGAATGATATGCCAAGAAAGCTTCAGAGGATCTGGAAAAAGGACAGTTCATTAAGCAGAGCTCAGAGGAGAAACACAAGTCACTCATTATCATCCGGATTCTGAGGGTCAATAATTTTCACATGTGTAAAGGGGAAAAGCCCTTTTCGACCATTCACTTCTCCTTCCCATTGGCCATTTATATTCATCCGAGTCACTTTCACCACGTCACCCACCTACAAGTGAAACAGAAAACAGCACTGGTCAGATATGGGGTAAGCACAGCTCAGACAGACAAGCAGCTACTTTTCTTTATTTTCATTAAAGTGGTTGTGACATGAAATATGAACTAAGCATATCCCTCTCTAGTGTGTACTTGTCTCAATCCAGAGCAATAGAAGTGTCATTTCTGTTTGCTGCTTCATTCCTCTGCTATCAGCATGAATCACTTCTGACAAGTTTTCCTGACACCAAGAGAAAAAGCGACAAGGGAGGGACCCCCAGCCTTAGCTCTGTACCTGTGAGCTGTGTGGAGGGGGGGTCCCTTCCCTCCAATCAGTTCTCACACCACTCCTCACTGAGCTCTGCAGAGTGCAACTTGAGTTCCTCACACCATATTTTTGACAAGCCTAATAAAAATTCTGGGACTTTGAACAGATGGAGAACACTGCAGATAAACAGGTACAACTTATGTAGGAACATTTCTATATGACCTGAGGCCAGTCACTTCACTGAGTACATGTAAGGGTTTACCAACCACTTTAAATGGAAGTCATTGATATATTAAAAATAGACATATTGAAAAATAAAAGCATACATATGTACTCATAGAAATGTACACAAAATATGTCAAACTAAGCAAGTTATAGACAAGACTAGGATTCGTGCAGACCAGGCTGCCTTTTATTTAGTAGTAATGCAATCTCTGCAATCCTGTGAAGCCAACCGATTGCTTCTTCAAAGATCTGAATAAATGAACAGAAAACGTTTTGTATTAAAAAAACCCACACTAATATGTAAGAAATAGTCAAAAGGGGGGTTTTAGAATAGGCACAGTGCCGAAAGGCAGCAGTAGAGATCAACTTAGTCGGGTCCCTCAACTATTTTTTGTTCAGCCACCCGGTTGAATTAAAAAATAAAATAAGTAATTCACCAATTTCCCCATCTATACAATCACTGTGGATGAGGGAATCACACCCTCAGCTATCGTCGTCTGCCAGCAGGAAGCCTTTCCTGCCGACAGAATACAGCGATTGGCGCTGCCGGCCATAGACAGCACCACCGATCACCATGCAGGAAATGTTATGTGCTAGTATGCATTGCATTCTAGCACATTATGACAGGCATAGGCCCCTTTCACAGGTGATCTGATCAGGTCTCTCAGTTTTTTAGGCAGACCTGATCGGACCCTTCAGTCTCTATGAAGTGGTGGATTACAGCAGACCGCCGCCATCCAAACAGACGGATGGTGGTCCGAATCCCCCCCCCATGAGACTGGGCTGTGTCCGTGTCCACTCTGTATAGTGGAGCAGACATGGACCTGTCATCTACCTGCTCAGCGGGGAGATCCCCTGCTGAGCAAGCAGATTCCGCTTCACAGAGGCGCCCATGTAAAAGGGGCCTTACTTGAAAAAACGATTTCTTCAGCAGCATGCTGTCCCCGCTGACAGGGCTTCCATCTTTCTTCAGAATTTAGCGGGCTCCGGCTGTTTGAATGGCTGAGCTGTGATGATGTTACTCTTACACAGTCAAGGCCACGGCACAGCCCTCTCAATGGACGGCATACCTTCCATTGAAAGCGCAGTGCACATATGCTAGCGACGTCATCGGCTGCTACTAAAGTAAATATTTTCTAAATAGTACACATTTAGGAGATAATTACTGTACCTACAGGCAGGCCTGATTATAGGCTTACCAATAGGCATAAATAGAAAAGCGGACTTTACTACCGCTTTAACTTACAATAGAAGAAGCCCAGCTTTGATCTTTAACCCTTTGTTTGGACATCTTTAAAATCTAGCTTATAACTGATAAATGGGATCTACCAGCGTTGTATAAACATGGGTAAAGGGGTTCTAAAGACAAATCTTTTTAACCACTTGCCGCCCGCCCACCGTCAAATGACAGAGGGAGGGTGCAGCTCTCGTTCTGGGTGAACGTCACAGCCGCGCCGTGTAGCTAGGACACGGTGCGACCCCGATCTCTTTAACCATGTAATCGGCTTTGTCCAATCACAGCCAGTTACATGTAAATGCGGTAGTGCTGGTAATCGTCTCTCATCGCTTCACACAGTGTGTGGCGAGGAAAACCGATCAGCATCATCTCCTCGCAGGGGAGAACAGGGCAGGTATGCCCCAGCAGTGCCACCAGTGCCCATTACTGGTGCCAGCGAGGGCTGCCTTTTAGTGCCCATAAGTGCCTGCTCATCAGTGCTGCCCGTTGGTGTCACCCATCCATGCCCCTTAGTGCAGCATAATAGTGTCTCATCAGTGCAGAAAAATTTACAAAATGACTTTTTATTTTAACTGAAAACACAGCAGTGATTAAATACTACCAAAAGAAAGCTATTTGTGTGACAAAAATTTCATCATCTGGGTGCAGTGTAACATGACCGCGCAATTTTCAAAGTGCGACAGTGCTGAAAGCTGAAAAATGGCCTGGGCAGGAAGGGGGTGAAAGTGCCCTGTATTAAGGTGGTTAAACCTTAGGGGTGGCTTCACACTGCTGTGCTTTTGCTAAAGTGCACCTAACCCGCGAGTTAGCTGTGCTTTCCCATAGACTTCTATTATGTCCCGTGGTTTCAGAAAGCGCATTAAAGATACAGCATGTATGAGTTTCGGTGCGTTTTCTGAAACTTCCCCAAAACTGCAAGACCTCAGAAGTCTATAGGAAAGCACAGCTAACCTACATGAAAACCGTAAGTTAATCATGCTTCAGCAAAAGTGCAGTGGGGCAGTGTAAAGCCCACCCTAAAGTATAAAACCCAAAAGCAATGATTATATTGCAGCTTACCAGTTTTTAGATGTGATGGCTGCATTACTTTTCTTTTTCAGCCTTTCCTTTATTTTCACCTGGTGTTTAAGCCAGTAAATCTGTTTAAGAGAACAAGCTCTCCTACAAATGTATCAGTTGAGTTTTGAGACATACCATTTACCACTGACAGCAATAATTACAACTACCAGCTTTAAGTTTAAGTTAATCCTTTATCAAAACAAAAAAACAAAAAAAAACACACCACAGTTACTATAAGTGCTTGTGTAAGGCAGACCATACACTGTTCAAATCGAGATCTCAACTGTGTATGGGCAGGCTGAATGTACGAAGTTGATCGATCAACTTGGATACAACCAGCATGTCGGGATTTACCTGTGATCACTAGCGGCTGCTACAGCAGCTAGCAATATTCAGTCTTCTCCCGCCAGGAGAAGACAATGGCCCTGCAGGAGGGATTCCCGTCAGCAGTCTGTGTTGATGAGGGAAATCAGGCAAATTTGTTTACTGCAACCCATGGTTGCAGGAAATAAATCTGCTCTGTGCATGGCCGACCTTACTACAGTGTGAGCTGGAGTTTTTCTTCAGTTTGTTAGTCTAACTAAATGTGCCCCTTCATCCAGAGTGGGGGCATTCTAAAAGAGAAGGATGTGTTACTGGGCAGATCACCAGGTGAAAAAATAAAAGAAATAAATAAAAAATTAAAAGAAACTGAATGCAGCCACAAGATCTAATGAATGATATATTACATTTAAGGGTTTGGGTTAAACCACTTAAGGACCAGAAGGATTTACCCCCTTAATGACTAGGCCATTTTTTGCGATACGGCACTTCATCGCTTTACCTGACAATTGCGGTCGTGCGATGCTGTACCCAAACAAAACGTATGTACCTTATTTCCCACAAATAGAGCTTTCTTTTGGTGGTATTTGATCACCTCTGCGGTTTTTATTATGGCGCTACAAACAAAAAAATTGTGACAATTTTGAAAATTTTGCAATAAAATATCCAAAAAACAAATTTCTTCCTTAGTTTAGGCCAATATGTATTGTACTACATATTCTTGTTATATAAAAAAACGCAATAAGCGTATATTAGGGTTGTCCCAATACCGATACTAGTATCGGTACTGATACCGAGCATTTGCCCAAGTACTTGTACTCGGGCAAATGCTCCCGATGCTTCCCCCGATACCTAGAAGTCAGCTGTGATCGGCGCGTGGGGGAGTTACAAGATTCTCCCCCAGCGGCTTTCAGCAGCTTTAGTGACATACAGCAGTGATCGCTCACAGCTGACTGTCACTGCATCCTCCTCCGTGCCCCCTCCGTTCCTCTGTGCCTCTCCGCTGTCCCCTGCATTCCTCTCTCCTTATCTGTCCCCCTCCGTTCTCCCCCTCAGTTCCTCCGTCCCCCTCCTCCTTCTTTTACGAATGGACAGAGTCAGCTGACTCTGTCCATTCACATAACTGAAACATTGTAATCTCCTGTGATAGAGGAGCTGCTATCTTCTCTCAATTCATTCTCAGTGCAGCTTACGCTGCAGAGAAAGGGACTGGGGAATCTCTATCCTCTGTCTCTTTCTCTGTCTCTGTCTCAAGGGGGAGATATCAGAGGTCTGTTAAGACCCCTGATATCTCACCAAAGCCCCCCAACAGGGCTGATTAAAAAAAAAAAAAAAAAAAAAACAATAAAGAATAAAAAAATATTATTGTAAAAAAAAAAACAACAAAAACAACAAAAACAACAAAAACAACAAAAACAACAAAAACAACAAAAACAACAAAAACAACAAAAACAACAAAAACAACAAAAACAACACACACACACACAAAAATAGCAAAAAAAAAAAAAAAAAAACGTATCGGTATCGGCGAGTACTTGAAAAAAAAAAAAAAGTATCGGTAATCGGTATCGGCGAGTACTTGGAAAAAAAAGTATCGGTACCTGTACTCGGTCCTAAAAAAGTGGTATCGGGACAACCCTAGCGTATATTGATTGGTTTGCGCAAAAGTTATAGCGTCTACAAAATAGGGGAAAGATTTATGACATTTTTATTTCAAATTATTATTTTTTTTTAACTAGTAATGGCGGTGATCAGCGATTTTTAATGGGACTGCGATATTGCGGCGGGCACGTGACACTTTTATGGACCAGTGACATTTATACAGCGATCAGTGCTATAAAAATGCGCCGATCATTGTGTAAATGTCACCGGCAAAAAAGGGGTTAACACTAGGGGGCGATCAAGGGGTTAAATGTGTGTCCTAAGGAGTGTTTCCAACTGTGGGGGGATGGGACTGCCTGGAGGAGGAGACCGATCGCTGTTCATAACCAGTATGAACAGCAGATCTGTCTCCTCTTCCCTGACAGAACGGAGATCTGTCTGTTTACATTGACAGATCTCTGTTCTGTCTCTCTCAGGAGCAATCGCAGATGCATTAAAGGTGAAAATGTCCCACTACTTGTTCCAGCCTCCCACTCAAACACTTACCCGAGTCCTCTCAACCCAGCATTGTGCCTGTCTGCAGCATCACTGGTCCCTCTTCCTGCTCTCACAAGACAGACCGCAAGCAGGAGCCAAAGGCTCCTGCTGCTATCAGTCAAATCCTGTGAAGAGGGAGTGGGGACAGTGCTGAGCCATGCTCTGTGCATCTAGGGACGCACACAGCCCAGTTTGGGAGCACCCAGCTTGCTATGGGTGCATTCAGAGAAGAGGTGGAAAGGAGATGTCTGTCAACCCACATTGTACAGAAAAAAATAAAAAAAATAAATAGATGACACCACTAGGAATGAACTTAGAAACCTATTTAAACATTCTGGGCCACTACATTTTTAAACAGGCCAGGAACAAACAGCCCAAAAGCCCCCTAGTGTCCCGCATTGGTTCTCAACCTGTGGCCCTCCAGCTGTTGCTAAACTACAAGTTCCATGAGGCATTGCAAGCCACTGACCGTTACAAGCATGACTCCCAAAAGGCATAATGGGACTTGTAGTTCAACAGCTGGAGGGCCACAGGTTGAGCACCCATGCTTTAGGTTGTGTAACTAACAAACACACAAAAGGGGTCGGTTTACTAAAACTAGAGATTACAAAATCTGGTGCACCTGTGCATGGTAGCCAATCCGCTTCCAACTTCAGCTTGTACAATTAAGCTTTGACAATAAGCCCTCGTTCACATTGACCAGGGCTCTGAAATCGTGTGACTTTATCTGAAGCCGCACGATTTCAAAGCCGCATGTCCATGCAACTTCTGGTGTGACTTGAAAGACATCAGTGCGGTTTCATGCACAGAGGTCTATTGAAGTAGCACCCAACAATTGGCAAACGTAGTGCAGGAACTACTTTTGCAAATCAGTGTGGCGCCACAGAATCGGAACGGTGTCACTGCCAGCAATAGGCTGCAACTTGTCATGCAATTTGACCTGGCAAATCGCTTCAATGTGAACAAGGGCTTCAACCTGGAAGCTGATTGGTTTCTAAGCACAGCAGCACCAGAGTTTGCACTCTCCAGTTTTAGTAAATCACCCTGTGTCACAGCTTTTAGTGCAACAAAGTACTACTACACATGGACATGACAATTTCAACATTTGGTTTTCCCTAGATCGTCTGGATGTTGCTACAATAACCCTCAAATTCAAACAGCGTTCTATTTAATAGACGAAGGCTTGCCTGTGCAAGATCCAACAAGTCTGACTGTAACTAGAAACATTCGTCATTGTCAGCCACGTTTCACCCCGCCCATTCTGAACCTGCAGGTGGTTTGCTGTGATCTGCTGCCCAATTGTTATTCCAGGAATCTCTAGCCTCGGGGAGGGAATAGTGACTCAGAATTCCATGCACACCTCCGTCCCACCTGAGCACACACACACACACACACACACACACACACTCTTCCTCTGAGTCAATGGCAAACTTTTACCATGTGTCATTTCCTCATCTTACACATCCAGGACTTCTCTCCGCTGACTTACACCAAGCTGTTCTTCCTGATAACAGTGTGAAGGCTCTTATTGCCTGAGCATTCACAAAGCCGGAACAAAGGGGGAGGTGAATATAGAACGTTACTACTTGCATCAATTCACAACCTCCAGCTTCTGCTGTGCAGCTTTTTCATTTCTGGTCAAGGAGCATGCACTCTAAAATAAGAACAAGTCTGACTAGCCTCCTCAGTACTACATGTTCCATCACATAGTGCATCGTCAAGCATGCCAACCCAGTCATGACATCACTGCTTTCTATTCCTCAAGGCTGCCTGAGCATGTCCAGCTCATATTAAGTGAGCATGCAAGTAAGAGTTGCTCCAGTGGAGCTTCAAAAAGACCCTACAGGCCAAACAGCCACCCTTACAATAGAAATCAGGGCCAGAGATTGGGGAACCTGGAGATAAGGGAGGTAAGAAAAAAAAAAGAAACTTCAGAAGTAAAGCTGGGTACACACTAAAAGTTAGAAGAAAAATTCCGTAGGAGGAACGATCAGCCGATTATCTGATTATTGGTATAGTGCTTTCAACAGCTGATTCTTACTGTTTTCGGACAGGGGGGGAAAAAAAAAAAAAAATTTATAGGAAGAAGGTGCAAGATAGATTTTTTTTTTTTATCATGCGTGAATAGTCGATTTTTATGCAATGTGTACAGTAATTGTACGAAAAAAACAAAACACACGCATGATCAGAAGCAAAGAGACCCAGAAGAAGGTGGCAACAAACATAGAAATCATACACAGGAAAGAATGTTTGCCTTTATCGTTCGAGAATTTTTGTACATATAGTTAATACCATTGTCAGTGACATATGCACCTTCGTGGAAAATCGGATGACAGTTCGTCCAATTCTCTCAGTGTGTACCCCACTTAAAGTGGAGTTCCACCCAAAAATGGAACTTCCACTTTTTGGATTCCCCCCCCCCTCTGATGTCACATTTGGAACCTTTCAGGGGGGAGGAGGGAGCAGGTACCTGTCTAATACGGGTATTTGCTCCCACTTCCTGGCATAGCTCACCGCGGCGCTTGCGGTGACCTATGCCACTTCTGGCGCCTACCCCGTCCTCCCCCACTGTATTCTGTGAGACACATAACACAGCAGGGACCTGAGAGGACACGCAGCGCGACTCGCGCATGCGCAGTAGGGAACCAGGAAGTGAAGCCGCACAGCTTCACTTCCTTATTCCCTTACCGAGGATGGTGGCGGCAGCCGCCGAGAGCCGAAGGACGGATCAGCTTCGGCTGCCGACATCGCGGGCTCCCTGGACAGGTAAGTGTCCATATATTAAAAGTCAGCAGCTGCAGTATTTGTAGCTGCTGGCTTTTAATATTTTTTTTTTTCAGCGGACCTCCACTTTAAGCCATAAAAAAAAAAAAAAAAAAGCTACCTTCAATAACTAAATGTCAAAACAACCAGTAGATCTCGTCAGCTGATTTTTTTAAGGAAACTTAGAATGTTTAAGTAACAATTAAAGCGATATTAAAGGTTCAGGGTTCTTAAAAACAAACAAAAAAAACTTGTCGTTTCCTACTCCGTGCAGTGCTTTTGCACAGAACAGCCCCAATCCTACTCTTCTTAATTCCCCCACCAGCAATCCTGGCTCGTCCCCCTCGACCAGTGCAAGCGGCTTACTATAGGGGCACCGTGTTCACTCCCGAGCCCCCTATATGCGTTCACGAGAGACAGAGCCGTGGCTTAGGTCCTGCCTCACTGGCTGCCATTGACAGCAGGAGGAGCCAAGCTATAATAATGGGGGATTTTAACTACCCGGTAATTTACTGGAGTAATGACACTGCTGGGACAGTTAAAAAGGGCAAGAAATTTATAAAACCTATTACTAGACAATTTTATGGTACAGTTTGGTGCCCCAACTAGGAATGGCGCTCTGCTGGACCTGGTAATCTCAAACCATGCAGAGCTTAATAATATTCATATAAAAGAGCATCTGGGTAGCAGTGATCATAACATGATTTCATTTGACCACTTCCAAACCAGCCGCCGCAGTTTTAATGCGGCAGGTTGGCTCGCCAAATCAACTTTACCTTACATCGGGTGCGCCCTAGGCAGCAGCACCGAACGGATTCACTTCAGAACCGATCAGTCTCCAGTCCTGGACCTGCTGATCGGTCCTGACTAATGAAATCCTCCCCTGCCTGTGCAAGTGTAAATACAGACAGGGGAAGTGATATCATCTCCCTCTCTGGAATTCTTTTCCGTTCCAGAGAGAGGACATCAAAACGTGAGTTGCACCAACACTACACTGACACAGTGCACACAGGCACATATTTCACCGCCCAACCCCCCCCCCCCCCTTAACCCTAGAGTACTTAGTAGTAGCCCCAGATAGGTCTAGGGACCCCCAACCTTAATAAAGGTTTAACCCCTTGATCATCCCGTCACCAGTGATCACCGTATTAGTGTGTCACAGGTGACGCTGGTTAGCTAGTTATTTTTTAATAGCGTCAGCGCACCCACCGTATATTACCCAATAAAAAGGTTTAACCCCCTGATCACCCGGCAGGTGATATCAGTTAGGTTTTAGCTTCAGTCAGGGTCCGCGTCGCCCCAGGCAGCATCAGATTGCTAGTAGCGCCAACACCCATGCACACACCATACACCTCACTTAGCAGTATAGTGTCTGAACGGATCAATATCTGATCAGATCTATACTAGCGTCCCCAGTAGTTTAGGGCTCTCAAAAACAGGGTTAGTGGGATCAGCCCAGATACCTGCTAGCACCTGCTTTTAGCTCCTCCGCCCAGCCAAGAGCAGTATCAATTGATCACTGTCACTTGCATAAACACTAAACACATAAGTGCAGCATTCGCAGAGACAGGCCTGATCCCTGCGAACGCTAACTTTTTTTTGGTAGCATTTGAAGCAGTCGCTGACAGTCAGATGCTCTTTTTTCTGTGAGTCTCACTAGTTGTTCCAGTAAATTTAGAGGCCAAAATGTCCAATGGCCCCGAGTCTTGTTAAACTCCCTTCTGCGAAAAAGTTCTCTATTGTGGGGTCACCAGTATGGGATTTGTAAATTGAAATCATATCCCCTGTCAAGCGTTTCTTCTCCAGAGAGAATAAGTTCAGTGCTCGCAACCTTTCCTCATAACTAAGATCCTCCAGACCCTTTATTAGCTTTGTTGCCCTTCTTTGTACTCGCTCCATTTCCAGTACATCCTTCCTGAGGACTGATGCCCAGAACTGGACAGCATACTCTAGGTGCGGCCGGACCAGAGTCTTGTAGAGCGGGAGAATTATCGTTTTATCTCTGGAATTAATCCCCTTTTTAATGCATGCCAATATTCTGTTTGCTTTATTAGCAGCAGCTTGGCATTGCATCATCTACTAGGACCCCCAGGTCCTTTTCCATCCAAGATTCCCCCAGAGGATCTCCCCCCAGTGTATAGATTGCATTATTTTACATTATTCTACATTGAACCTCATTTGCCATGCAGTTGCCCACCCCATTAATTTGTTCAGATCTTTTTGCAAGGTTTCCACATCCTGCAGACACGTTATTGTCCTGCTTAGCTTAGTATCGTCAGCAAATACAGAGATTAAACTGTTTACCCCATCCTCCAGGTTGTTTATGAACAAAATTAAACAGGATTGGTCCCAGCACAGAACCCTGGGGGGCTTGTCTATCAAATAGTATCGTGCCAGATATGGGGTCAAGATGTATAAGCTCTGAAAGGGCAACAGGCTATACATAGTTTATGGTTTACAAGGGAAAAGATAGTCACGTGGAGCCGGAGAACTGCCCAGACTACATGGGGAGCGCAGGTAAGATTGTGTGGGACTTGGTGTCACCTTTATTAAGGAAGGGGTACCACTTGTATGTGGACTATTATTACACGAGCATGCCACTTTTTAGTCATGGAATTGGCGCATGTGGCTCCGTGCGATCTAATCGCCGGGGCTTCCCCCAACGGCTTGTAGAATCCCGACTTAGGCATCATGCACACGAGACGCTGTTAAAACGCACGTTCAGAGGCAGTTGGACACTTTTTTCAACTGCCCCTGAACTCATTCAATGTTATCCTAAGTGTCCATGTACACAGTCTCGGTTTTTGGCGTTTTTAGGCAGTTGTGTTTTCCAGAAGCAAAAAAATGGGTTCAGACGCAAAAGATTTCCATGTTTCAGATGCCAAACGCCGCGTTTATAAGTGTTTTTAAAGGAACCCTAGTTTTTGGACCAGAAAACACAAATATGATGGTAAACTGCAGCAGAGAATGACAATTTGCGACTCGACTTTGAGGCCCCATATCTCGGGGGCACTTGGTGCTAGGAACCCCAAATTGGATATGTTGTAGTGTTAGTTCCACTGTTAGCACACCAAATTTGGGGTTCCTAGCACCAAGTGGCCTTGAGATACGGTGCCCCAAAGTTGGGTTGCAAAAGGTCATTCTCTGCAACTTCTAGACGCAAACGCGGTAAAACGCCGCAAAACGGGCGTTTTTAAATGCCGGTTTCAGCTTTTAAAAACATGTGTTCAGCAGTTTGCACCGGCGTCTCATGTGCATGAAGACTTAGAGGGGGGGGGGGGTGAAGAGCCTGCTTGACATTTAATAATTTGTTAGCAGTGAAGTGGAGGGATACACGGAATGTTTTTGTTCTGTCCTCCCTTCACGCAGATACGAGAGTCCAAATGCCTATGGCGACTGGCGTTGTGGAGAAACCCCTCTGTGTCCACGAATACAACCTTAACATGGGAGGGGTGGACCTAAACGACCAGTTGCTGGTGCCATACCCAATTGCCCGTAAGGCCAGACGCTGGTATAAAAAAAAGTGTCTGTATATTTATTCCAATTGCCTCTGCTGAACACTTCTGTGCTATACAAAGCTTCAGGACGAAATGGATCCTTCCTAAAATTCCAGGAAGAGATCACAGCCCTTCTGTTTCCAGACTGTGCTGTGGCCCACCTTCCCAACGCAAATGCAGTGAGCCGGCTGCATGAGATGCATTTTCCGCATTTCCTCCCTGGTACCCCTACACAAAGAAACCCGCAAAAGAAGATGTCGTGTCTGCAGAAAATGCGGATATAGGCGTGACACCAGCTCTTATTGTCTCTCCTGTCCTGACCAACCTGGTCTCAGCATTGGTGACGGTTTCAAACGCGACCACACACACTAGTGGAGTATTAGCGTAGGGTACAGCATTGCACAGTCCTAGGGCACACTTACACAGGGTCTCGAAAGATGAGATGGCCATCACAGTTTGAGAGACCCTAATTGGGAATGTTTATATTTACAGTTTATAAAAATGCAAAAATAAACAAAACCACAAAAAAAAAAAAAAATAAATAAAATAAAAAAAAAAAAGCCAAAAAGAGTTGTCATTCTGTTTTTCTTCTCTCCATGGGTCTCTTACGTTTGCCCACTATTGTCCGCTGTATTGTTACTGTATTTTAGAACTGTAATGTTTTATTGTATTTGCTTTGCAGGTATGGTATGTCTTACTGTTGTACTGTAATGTTACTTTATTGTTAACTATTTGCTTAGCAGGTACACCATTCAGCTGCAGCACTGGTTTATTTATTCTGACAGCAACAGCGTTTGCTCCCATGATACGTAAAGCCGTGACTCCAGCACTGTAGGAGGCGATTTCACTACCACAGTTAAAAAAAAAAAAAAAAACGGTGCATGTATGCCCATCATTAGAAGTGGGTGGATGAAGGGCGGCATTCTAATGGTGGACATACCCACTGATCAATCTTTTTCGTTCAGCCCACAGGCTGCATGAAAGGAAAAAAAAAAAAAACAACAACATTACAATATATGCCCAACAAGGACCAGCAATGTACTGGGGTATGTTGCTGGACTTTAAATGGTTATACCAGAATGATATATATGTAAAACAAGGGCAGCGCTAGAGTCCCAAAAAACTGAAATCATGTATGGAACAAATATAAATCTGTGAACTAATAAAAAAAAACTAATAGTAATTGTGAATCAACACAATACAGAAACATGTGAGAAATACAAAAATGTCTATAATGCAATGTGGTATGCTCTGGAACCAGAGTCCATAAATATAAAATCAAAGGGAGTCTTCTCAAACAAAGGAGGTGCTTGAACAATGGACGTTGACTGGAGACTTAGATGTAAGGCAACCCCAACTGAGGCATGGAGGAGCTCAGGTATGAGTAAAGATTTGAGGAACTGAATTTATTCCCTCATGAGAAGGAGATTAAGGGGGGATATGAGCAACATGTACAAATTAGGGCTGAAACTAATCGATTAATCGACAACTAATCGATTATGAAATTAATCGATTACTATTTTCATAATCGATTAATCGGCCAGTAACATAATGGGGTTAAAAAAAACTAAAACGAGGTTGAAAATGAACGTCGACTTGACCCCACTAATGATTAGAAAACCGAACGAACATGAACAAAATGAAATTTTTTTTTTGAAGGAAGACATTTGATCTCCGAGTCTGAAAATGTTTATCAGATTCACCCTTTAATAGTATGTACAGTATATCTCTTCTCTAACAATTTATACAGTATCTCCTCTAATAGTATATACATTACCTCTCTTCTGTCTGTTATTCTCAGAGTGGATTAGATATTTTGCTCCCTAACCATATAGTTAGTTATTTATATTTACCGCTAAATAGAGATATCTAAGAATAAATTGCCTTTTTTTAAAACTTTACATATTAACTAAATTATACGCCACACTTTTTTTTTTTTTTTTAAGGTTATTAACCGATTAATCGAAACAATAATCGGCCAACTAATCGATTATGAAAATAATCGTTAGTTGCAGCCCTAGTACAAATGCATAAGTGGTTCATATAGTGAACTTGGTGTTGAGTTATTCACTTTAGGGTCATCACAGAGGACAGGGGGGCACTCTTTTCTTCTAGAGCAGGGATATGTAATTAGCTGACCTCCAGCTGTTGCAGAACTACAAGTCCCATGAGGCATAGCAAGACAGACAGCCGCAAGCATGACACCCAGAGGCAGAGGCACGATGGGACTTGTAGTTTTGCAACCGCTGGAGGTCCGCTAATTGCATATCCCTGATCTAGAGGAAAAAAAGATTTAATCTCCAAATACGAAAAGGTTTCTTCACATTAAGGAGCAGTGAGAACGTGGAATAGACTCCCTCCAGAGGTGGTTCTGGCAAGCTCAGTAGATTGCTTTAAAAAAGGCCTGGATTATTTCCTAAATGTACATAATATAACTGGGTACTAACATTTATTGGTAAGATTGATCCAGGGGAAATGCCCCTCCGGGGATCAGTTAGGGATTTTTTTTTCCCCTGCTGCAGCAAATTGGAGCATGCTTTGCTGGGTTTTTTTTGCCTTTCTCTGGATCAACTGTGGGTGAAGGATTGTGTATATGGGATTGTGTGTTTTTTTATTTTGGTTGAACTGGATGGACTTGAGTCTTTTTTCAACCTGGATAACTATATATTCAGTCTAAACTGACATACTTGACCAATATCAAAAAACTTACACTCAAAGAATAATTAGACCAACGGGATTTCACAATTTACAAAAATAAATGCTCCAAAAGATGATGCAAGTTAGCAGCAAATATTAAGTCAAATCTGGTCTGGTGTGAGATCATAACATTTAGATTGAGGAAACCAAACAAGAAAATCTTTTACAATGAATCCCAATATGTAGGTTAAGCTGTGCTATTAAGCATAAAGAATGTGCATTTATTTTAAAGGCTAAATGGCTCATGTATTTGTACTTCAGCTTACGTAAGAGATGTGTTAAGAATTTTGTTTCCAAAAACCAGAGCTCAAACAGTTACTGAAAATATATCAGGCCTGTCAAGCAAACTTGCAGGGATTTCAAGAGCTAGGAACACAACGACCTACTTGTTAACCTTCTGAAGTGTGTCAATTTGCCAAGAAACAACCTAATTAGAATAACAACCCAGAGAGACTCTGTGATAATGTTCTACTAATTAACACTTGATAAATTGAGCCAGTACAGACCTACTTAAAATTAGGTATATAAAATGAGAATACATTGCCTGCAAACCTCTTTCCTGACAACCTATGTACTACACACAGAGCAGAAAAACAACTTTATCATTAAACTTGTAAATCTAAGTTGCACACGTTTAATCTAGAAAATTGGGTATCAAATCCAAAATAAAAACACAAATCAGGAAACTTTTTCCCCAGATCACAATCTGATTAGTTCATTTCAAGTGAGCTTCTGTACCCTTAAAACCCACAATGCTCTTATGCAAACAGCAACCACAATTCTGGATTTCACAGCAATATGCCCCTACCCGACTCCCACTTAACTACAAAAGTGTGACAGGCTACCTCCAGGCCAACAGAAAGAAGGACCACAATGCTAATAGAATGGATTAAAGATATGGTCACTGTTTGCTTTAAAGCACTTAGGATAACTGTGTATGCCAGTGGAATCACTGAGCAGCAAATTATATCATCTGTGATGTATTTAAGTTATCCTGCAGACCTGGCCTGTTAGTGGGTCCTGAAGACAGGAGTTGAGAACCCCTGGTGTATGCAGACTCATCAGGAGGTGTCCGATTTATGATCCCACAACAGGTTTTCCCTCTTCATCAGACCTTCAGGGTAGCTTTCAGGTGGTCAATCTTTACAATAACTGCAGAGCAGGCACATGTCTTAAGGCGGTATTAATCCTTTCACTGTGAGGTCCGTACATCATACAGACCTGACAGCGGGGGGTTTACACACACAATCCAGTGTGTAAATCTGACAGTCAGACTCCTGCCCGTCAGGTGAAAGCATTCAGGCGCTGCCACCCAACTGCTCTCACAACCCCCGGTACCGGCTCCCCCCTGTGCCACCACACCGCACCATGTTATCCGGGCTTTGCTTGCCCATCTGCGGGCCCAGGATCAACATGGTGGGTACCGGCAGGTGGAGTTGAAGGATTAGAGCAGACACATCCGCTCTCCTCCCTTTCTTGCTGTGACCCTGAAGGCAACCTCTATGATGTCACTTCCAGGTCAGTCTCTTGGTGCCCCCAGCTAGCTAAGCCTGGAAGCAATGTTTTGCAATGAGATCTGCATTGCAAAACATTCATTGGAGCCTAGAGGTATTAACGTGCTTTAAAAATTTCGAACTACCACTATTTGACTCTCTACGGTGTCAGCTTTCAGAAAATGCTTATTTAATGCTTGGGGGTTTTGTGTAACCTTAAGGCCTAAAATTATTATTTTTTTTTTTAAACGAGTGCAAAAACAAAACAAAAAACTGCTCTGGCAGCAAAGGGGTTAAACCCAAAACCAAAAGGGTCATATTGCAGGTTACCAATATCAATCATTGGATGTAGTGGTTGCATTAATTCCCCCCACCTGTTTTCACCTGGTGATCTAGCTAGTAACATACCTCCTGTATTAGAGTGCCCCCACTTCGGATGAAGGAGCTCAGGGGCACCTTTGGACAGTAGCAGTTAGTATGGGGGGAGGGTTGTGTTAGATGTACTAGCAGATTTTAAAAAAACTGAAGGGAAGTTCCAGCTCACACTTTATAATTAGTTACAGCAACAGTTTTTTCCTTTTGGAATACAGGTTTTGCATGAATAAAAGCTGATCATTGTAAGCACCCCTTGCCAGTGTTAAAAGGTCTGTCTCATGCCTGTAAACTGATACATTCTGCTGGAGAGCTTGTGCTTTTGAAGACTTGCTGGCTGGATCATCAGATGAGAATAGAAGAAAGGAAGCCTAAAAAAATAAAACTACTGCAGCCACCACATCTAAAAAGCCTATACACACACACACACACACACACACGATAAGAAAATCGGATTGGAAAATTTGGACAAACTGTCTGCCGATTTTCGGATCGTTAATACAGTGCTTTCAACAGCAGATTTCACTTTTTCAGACAAAAGCTGGACGTGCAGACTATTGTCGGATGTGAACTCAACGTCTGATTTTCGTTTCATTAGTATGCTTTTCGCAGGGATGAAAAAAAAAAAAAAAAAAAATGTAAGAGCAAGACTACGCATGCTCAGAAACGAAAAAATACATTCAAAACTATTTAACACATTACGTCACACGACGTTGTATTCTGTCGTAAGAAAATTTTCGTATTAGTAACCTGTTCACTTTTGACATGAGACTAGCAAGCCACAAAAAAAAAAAAAAAAAAAAAAAAAGACATTAGGTCGACCGAAAATCTAAGTGTGTGTACGAGGCTTAAGAATTGGCAGGCTGAAAAATAAACATTTGCTTTCGAGTTTAAAACTGCTTTAAAAAGTCAGACTCTGAAGCGCTCATCATTACAATCTAATGTACCCTTACAAGGCCTGGTAGACTCCAGCAACCAAACATTTCAAGGGAACCTGCCAGGATGACATAATCACATCCAAAGTTCCCTACCAGCACTGGAGACGGCTACTCTCTCAATTCCCAAAGTGGTGCTTGTTCCAGGGTAGAGCACACACCTCTGTAGCCACAATGACAAGCTCGCCCTGGGACAGGCACATGTACTGGGAAAAAAGGCAACAGCAGCCTACAGCACTGATGAAAGATAACTGACAGTCAGCTTTCCTGACATATAAAAAGTGCACTGATCTACAAAACGGACTGAAGAAATAAGACTTCTTGCAAAGGATGCAACAAATTGACCAGGCAAGTAAGATGCCATAGAAAGATGGCTGCATCAAATGCATTCTTCATAGCTTTCATAGGAACTATAAGCTTACTCCATGCACAGCAACTTACCTCTAACGCAAGAGCAGTTTTATCATAAGCACATGGCACTCTTTTCTGAGTAGCTTTAGCATAGACAGGTCCATTCTGGGTAGATGGCAATGGAGTGATAGGAGGATTCCCAGAGGTAGGCAGTGGGCTGGGAGTCTGCGGCTGAGCGTAAGCATGTGCGGGTTCTGGTATACCGTAACTGTTTGAATTCCTGTTCCCCATTTTGCCATGAACTGCTACACGGGATATCTTGTCGACGTAGGGTACAGGGATCATACCAGCACGACCGTCTTTGTTGCGAGCACTCCACCATTGTTCCTCTGGTTTTTCTACAATTACTAAAATTTCTCCCTTTTTAAAAGGAAGGTCCTCCGCATCGTTCCCAGGGAAGTCATACAGAGTTCGTACATATTCCAAGTTGTCCTCGGATGCTACAACATTGGGTGCCGATCCTGCACTGACAGGTGGGCTTGGATACCTTCAGGCAAAAAGGAGAAAATGTTTAAGAAAAAAAAAGTAATAATGCTTAAATGCAGCAATACTTATATACAATAATCAAGCAATATGAACTAAAAAGTAGACAGTTGTAGGAAGTATATATACCAACTTCAAGCAATATGGTGGTAAGAGCCAACATGTAAACAGCCCTAGGGCAAGCACTAACAAAAAATTGAAATGCGAAATAAGAAGTTTTGAAAACTAAGCATGTGCCAAAACTAAGGTTGGCCATACATTATACAAATTTTCCATTAGAGTTATCAAAACTCTATAATATCACCCAAATTGTCTTCTCCACTCCTCCCAATACAGCTTGCTCTCCAGCTCCCTTGTCACCTTCTCCCATGCTGATCTCCAGGACTTTTCCAATCCTCAGAAACCCCTTACCCAAGTATGTCCGGTCAGCTCCTACCCTGTCCGCCTTTAGGTGATCCTTAAAAACTCATTTAAATTTCAGTGAAGCCCTGTACTTGAGTCCCCTCCATCAGATCATCCACTGCAGCTATTACCTTTTGGACCACCCTCCCTTTAGATTGTAAGCCCTATGAGCAGGCCCTCCCATTCCTTTTGTATTGAACAGTATTGTAATTGTACTGTCCCCCTTTATATTGTTAAGCACTGCATAAACTGTTGGTGCTACATAAATCCTGTATAACAAGGTCAAGCCTAAACACTTTAAATTTGTATGCAATTGAGCAGGCCCTTGCACTACATAGTTGATGTAAATCTAAAAAGGAAAGTTTAAAAGAAAATTTTAAAATATATGGGCCGGCTTAAGAATTTTTTCCAAAGTAAAGCTTACCAAAGAATGGAGGCAGTTAAACAATAAGAACATTTTGTGCAACTAGCTCACCATAAATGGGCCAAGAAAGTATGCATGTAGGAAATTTTATTTGAGGTCATTCGTGTTTGAAACTTTAGGGAATTTTTTTTTTTCTGCTTTGCACAAAGCAACAGGGATAGTGCCCAACAAGGCTGAATAGTGCACGCCAAAAGGGAACTGGGGGATCATTAAAAGATATGATCATTTAGAAACAAAAATGATCCTTGCAAATATGACCATGTTTACACAGCAAGGAGGTATACATTCATGAGATCTTGTAGTAAGATGAAGGGATCAGCGTTATGCAAGTTTCATGTCGCGTAATATTTTAATCTCAGACAAGTGCCCCTACAGTATTACGAATCAAACTAAATCGCATTTAGTGAATAAGCTTAGCAAATTACAATGCATGTAAAGCACCAAGTAATTTGATTATCAGATTAACAATCCCTAAAACATACCAGCTTCCAAAGGCCAACTGTCCCCTAGATTCCATTTGTTACTAAAGTCTCTTTACACCTAGACAGCTTGCCAAGCTGCCAAATATGATGCAATGCAGTGGCCACCAAAGAAAGCAGAGCACAGATCACTAAAGGACTGCATTCAGCAGAACAGATCAAGCTGCCAAGGAAAATAAAGCACTAATAAGATCTGTAGAAGAAACTTGTGTGAATATTGCTATCAACTCGTTATGGCTTCAATAAACATTCTACACAAGATTACAAAACGAGAAAGATAGAGCTGGAGTTATTCAGCAAAAAAACGGGATGAGGCTGTCAAGTGCAGAACTTCTAGCAAGAAATCAATAATAACAAAAAGGTGCTGCAATATACAAGCTAGGATCCAAAATGAAAAAACAAACACTGCCTCTGGAGCAGAGACTTTTGTAATAGCCTATTAAATATTCCAGACACTATTGATTTGTTTAAGCTGATGCACTAACTAGTAACATCCAGAGTAGTGAGAAATCAGCACTAAATAAAATAGCACAGCGGCTGGCCAGCAATCTGAAACCAGCTAACTCTGCATCAGCAACTTGTTTTGTGTTTCTAAACAAAGCAAGGAATTAATTGACACAAACAAGAAGCATCAAGCTGATGGAAGTGATGTGTCACACAGGCTGGCCACCGGAGTGCCCAGGAATGACAACTTCTATCAGTAGTTAGGAGACGTAGGGGAAGCATTACTTGTCATATCAATCAATGGAATATTGACAGAAAACCTGAGTTCACATCTTTCCACAAAAACAGACAACTGTTGCTAAAGAAAAAAATAAAAATAAAAAGTCCATTGCACCAAATAGGTTTCACCCTCAAAATGAAGCAAGGAATCGTACATGGAATGAGCCATCTTTAGAAAGGAGCCAATGAAAGTGGACCCTGTGTGAAAATGTATGATCCACTTATGCTGCATCCCTGATTACAACAAACGATCATTGAAAGCCATATAGGAAGAAAACATTGGAAGAAAAAGTTAAATACTTACAACTCCGCTCTTATCATGGAACCCTCAGCTTTCCCAGGGTCCTATGAGAAGGCTGAGCCTCACCTAGGGGGGTGCTGGATCCAGTGTGGGAAAAGGGTTTTTCTTTTTTACATTTTTCTCCCAATTTCTATTTTTTGTTCTACCATGTTTTGTTTTTTTTTTATTCAGCAGGTGACAGGCTATTATTATTATTAATATTATACAGGATTTATTTAGCGCCAACAGTTTACGCAGCGCTTTACAATATAAAAGGGAGACAATACAGTTATAATACAAGAGGATTAAGAGGGCCCTGCTCAGAAGAGCTTACAATCTAATAGGGAGGGGCAGGTGGTACAACATAAGTAGATCTTGCATTTTCATACAAGGTCCACATTACAAAAGTCAGGGAAAAAACTGGCTCTATTTGTTCCTATAGTATAACATTAGTGCTACTCTCTATACCAACAAGCAGGGCATAGTGCACCAGTCATGTGCAAAGTTCAGGATACAAAAGTCACCTTATAAATGACATGTGACTGGCTGCTATGGGCCCCAGTACTTCTCACAATCTGATCCCAGTCCAGCTGTGAGGGCAGATGCTATGGGGGTGTGGGGGGGTGTCCCTGTAGTTCGCATATTGCTGAAACCCAATAGGGATTCTAATAAAGAGTCCTAGCTATTAGGGGTTTAGATAAAAAGGAAGGTGGCTCCTGGAGTCAAGAGAAATGTGACTTCTAAATTCTGGTTCATGTATCTTTATTATTAATAATAATAATAATAATAATGATCCATGATCCAGATTTTAAAAGCCACATTGCTCTGCACACCGGGCACTCCTTCCTATCCAAGTCTACATGCTGAAACAACCTTAAGGCCGCACAGTATAGGCAGCAGCCCAGTCCTCAAGAGGGCCCATTGCCACCATAGATCACTGGGAACTATCCACCAGAAAACAACCCTTCCTTTTTGCCCATACGCATATCCGACTCAGGACCAGTGACCAATCCAGTCAGTCCAGCGCGGTGTGTGGGGGGGGGGGGGTGCAGCGATGGGCCCCTGCACTCATCACATGTCTAACACTCAAGGACTCTGAGCAGTGTTTGTTAGGAAAGTGGGGAGGGGGGGGGGGGTGGCCCCCTAGACTCACCCTGCTATCACCTTTAAAGTCGTTGTACAGGCAGAAGGTTTTTCCCTAATGCATGAAGATCAAAATATCGCCTGTGTGCAGCAGCCCTCCTAAGCCTCCCTAATACTTACCTGAGCCCCATTTCTGTGCATGCGACTGTCTGAATGGACACACGGAGCTGCGGCTCAGCTCATTGCTCCCATAACAAGGAGCACCGAAGAGGGACCAGAGAAAAGGAGGATCCAGGCTGATCTGTGCAAAACCATTTCACAGAGCAGGTATGTATAACATGTTTGTTATTTTTAAATAAAGAGAAAAAAAAAAACACAACTTTAGTATCACTTTAAGTGACTTATCACAGTCTAGTTGTGAAGTGGGGTCACTACGGGCCCCTCGATTCAGCATAGTACTGGCACCCATTAGGGACTCGCTCACAGTGCAGCTGCTAAGTGTGTGGGGCAACTATGGGCATCTGTACTCACAGTGCTGACACCCTTCAGGTAGACTGATCACAGCCCAGCTGTGAAGGTGGCTGCTACGGGCCCCTGGATTGAGCAGGTAGCTGACATCTCTCAGAGACTCTGATCACAGCCCAATTATGAGGACGACAACTATGGGCCCCTGGACTCCGCGTATACTGCTAGCACCCATCGGGGAGACTGATCAGTGCAGCTGTCAATGTGGCTGCTATGCGCCCCTGGATTTAGCATAGTGCTGACACCCGTAAGGGACTCTGCTCAGTCAAGCTGAGGAGGTTACTGCTCTGGGCCCCTATACTCACACTGAAAGGCTCCGATACCAGTCCAGCTGTAGGATGGGGTGAGGGCAGCTCAGACTTAGCCTCCAGACTTACACTGCTGTCATCCATCAGGGGCTCCTATCACAATCTAGCTGTGAAAGGGTGGGGGCCCTATGGGCTCCTGGACTCTGCATACTACTGACACTCATCAGGGAGACCGAATACAATGCAGCTGTAAAAGGTGGTTGCTGTGGGCCCCTGGACGGAGCATGTTCCCTACATCTCTCAGGGACTCCTTAGAGGGGGCAGCTATGAGCCCCTGGACTCTGCATACTACGAACACCCATAAGGGGCTCTGCCTACAGTCCAGGGGGTAAAGGAGTCTGCTCTGGGCCCCTGTGCTGTGTACATTGCTGACACTCCCCCAGCTGTGATGGGCCCCTGTGCTGTGTACATTGCTGACACTCCCCCAGCTGTGATAGGCCCCTGTGCTGTGCACATTGCTGACACTCCCCCAGCTGTGATGGGCCCCTGTGCTGTGTACATTGCTGACACTCCCCCAGCTGTGATAGGCCCCTGTGCTGTGCACATTGCTGACACTCCCCCAGCTGTGATGGGCCCCTGTGCTGTGTACATTGCTGACACTCCCCCAGCTGTGATAGGCCCCTGTGCTGTGCACATTGCTGACACTCCCCCAGCTGTGATGGGCCCCTGTGCTGTGTACATTGCTGACACTCCCCCAGCTGTGGACAGACCCCTGTGCTGTGTACATTGCTGACACTCCCCCAGCTGTGATGGCCCTGTGCACATTGCTGACACTCCCCCAGCTGTGGACAGACCCCTGTGCTGTGTACATTGCTGACACTCCCCCAGCTGTGATGGCCCTGTGCACATTGCTGACACTCCCCCAGCTGTGGACGGACCCCTGTGCTGTGTACATTGCTGACACTCCCCCAGCTGTGGACAGACCCCTGTGCTGTGTACATTGCTGACACTCCCCCAGCTGTGATGGCCCTGTGCACATTGCTGACACTCCCCCAGCTGTGGACGGACCCCTGTGCTGTGTACATTGCTGACACTCCCCCAGCTGTGGACAGACCCCTGTGCTGTGCACATTGCTGACACTCCCCCAGTTGTGATGGCCCTGTGCTGAGTATATAGTGGATACTTCACCCGCTGCCACGGACCCCTATACTGGGCACACTGCTGACACTCCCCCAGCTGTGATGGGCCCCTGTGCTGTGTACATTGCTGACACTCCCCCAGCTGTGGACAGACCCCTGTGCTGTGCACATTTCTGACACTCCCCCAGTTGTGATGGCCCTGTGCTGAGTATATAGTGGATACTTCACCCGCTGCCACGGACCCCTATACTGGGCACACTGCTGACACTCCCCCAGCTGTGATGGGCCCCTGTGCTGTGTACATTGCTGACACTCCCCCAGCTGTGGACAGACCCCTGTGCTGGGTATATAGCTGACACTCCCCCAGCTGTGATGGAGCCCTGTGCCGCGCACACTGCTGACACTCCCCCAGCTGTGATGGCCCTGTGCTGGGTATACAGTGGGCACTTCCCCCGCTGCAATGGAACCCTGTGCTGCGTATATAGTGGGCACTTCCCCCGCTGCCATGGACCCCAGTGCTGGGTATACAGTGGGCACTTGCCCCGCTGCCATGGACCCCAGTGCTGGGTATACAGTGGGCACTTGCCCCGCTGCCATGGACCCCAGTGCTGGGTATACAGTGGGCACTTGCCCCGCTGCCATGGACCCCAGTGCTGGGTATACAGTGGGCACTTGCCCCGCTGCCATGGACCCCAGTGCTGGGTATACAGTGGGCACTTCCCCCGCTGCCATGGACCCCAGTGCTGGGTACATAGTGGGCACTTCCCCCGCTGCCATGGACCCCAGTGCTGGGTACATAGTGGGCACTTCCCCCGCTGCCATAGACCCCCGTGCTGGGTATATAGTGGGCACTTCCCCCGCTGCCATGGACCCCAGTGCTGGGTACATAGTGGGCACTTCCCCCGCTGCCATGGACCCCAGTGCTGGGTACATAGTGGGCACTTCCCCCGCTGCCATGGACCCCAGTGCTGGGTACATAGTGGGCACTTCCCCCGCTGCCATGGACCCCAGTGCTGGGTACATAGTGGGCACTTCCCCCGCTGCCATAGACCCCTGTGCTGGGTACATAGTGGGCACTTCCCCCGCTGCCATAGACCCCTGTGCTGGGTACATAGTGGGCACTTCACCCGCTGCCATGGACCCCTGTGCTGGGTACATAGTGGGCACTTCACCCGCTGCCATGGACCCCAGTGCTGGGTATATAGTGGGCACTTGCCCCGCTGCCATGGACCCCAGTGCTGGGTATATAGTGGGCACTTGCCCCGCTGCCATGGACCCCAGCGCTGGGTATATAGTGGGCACTTGCCCCGCTGCCATGGACCCCAGTGTTGGGTATATTGTGGGCACTTGCCCCGCTGCCATGGACCCCAGTGCTGGGTATATAGTGGGCACTTGCCCCGCTGCCATGGACCCCAGTGTTGGGTATATTGTGGGCACTTGCCCCGCTGCCATGGACCCCTATACTGGGCACACTGCTGACACTCCATATGTCTCTCACCTTGGGGCCGGCTCGATGAGGGTGGTGGTGTCCAGGTAATGGATCTTGTAGAAGTCGAGCAGGGCGGGTAGGTTGTCGAACTCCTGGTCCCCGATCTTGTAGCGGCGGCCGGGCAGGGAGTTGATGATGTAGTGGGAGACCCGGGAGTTCTCGGAGACGGACAGCACGTGATCCCCGGGACAGGTAGACGAGTCTCGGACCAGGAAGACTCCGTGCCGCTGGCCCTGTAGCCGGGACTGAGCCTCGTGCCGGGAGACCGGTCCGAAGTACCAGCTTGAGCGGTCCGAAGATTCGAAGCGAGCGGACGACATGACTGAGCGGTCGATGAGAGATAACGGTGGTGAGGAGAGGGTGCGGGCAGAGGCTGGTCACTGGCTGGCTGTTCCCCAGGCAGCTCTGGGTGTCATGGTCACAGCGGAAGCGCCAGGTCCTGTCAGGCCCGCGCGGTCTGTGCGTGACCAATCTCGGGTCCCCTCCCTATTCTCTGCTCTACGAGACTGGGGAGACAGTAAAGATGGCGGAGGGACTGCGGGCTTTCACATACAGTGAACCGGATACACGTCACGAAGCCGCGGCAACCAATAGCACGCCTAAGCATGGCGGTCACGTCCCAGTTTACCTCCTGTTAAGGAGCGGGGCGTTTCCTTGACATTTCATTGGATGCCGCTCACGTCACTTTTCATCCAGCGAACAGGAGCGCGACTTTTCATATGGCCGTACGAACGGCTCGCCAAAATGCCGACCAATGGGCTCCGACTTGCCGCTGACGTCAATGAATATTCTGGATCCTGTGCTGGGGATTGGCTAGACTGCCCCGCAGGGTGGTCTGAACGCTCAGCTCGGGCTGCTTTTGACGTAACGCAGACAAATTACATCACTTTATTAAAATACACCCAGCGTCGGTTTTTATAATTGGAGCCCTATATAAAGTGACGGAGAGAAGCTGAGCTAATGGGGTGCGAGTCTCCTCCTTCAGTGGTAAAGCACAGCGTGGTCCCTGGAAATGCCCGGTCCTAAAACAGAGACAGCCTTTGTGTGACAGGACTTTAAATAAACTTTACATAGTTACATAGGTTGAAAAAAAGACACAAGTCTATCCAGTTCAACCTTAAAAACAATAAATAAATAAAATAAAAAATATCGTACAATCCAATACACCCAATTTTATACCCTCAGTTGATCCAGAGGATGGCAAAAAACCCCAGCAGAACATGCTCTAATTTGCTACAGCGGGGAAAAAACTCCTTCCTGATCCCAGAGAGGCAATCGGATTTTCCCTGGATCAACTTTACCTATAAATGTCAGTACCCAGTTGTATTATGTATATTTAGGAAAGTATTCAGGCCTTTCTTATAGCAATCTACTGAGCTGGCCAGAACCACCTGTGGAGGGAGTCTATTCCACATTTTCACAGCTCTTACTGTGAAGAAACCTTTCCGTATTTGGAGATGAAATCTCTTTTCCTCTAGACCAGGGATATGCAATTAGCGGACCTCCAGCTGTTGCAAAACTACAAGTCCCATCATGCCTCTGAGTGTCATGCTTGTGGCTGTCAGAGTCTCGCTATGCCTCATGGGATTTGTAGTTCTGCAACAGCTGGAGGTCCGCTAATTGCATATCCCTGCTCTAGACCAATGGTTTTCAACCTGGGGGTCAAATGATGATTTGCCAGGGGTCACCGAATCCTGGGCTGTTCCTGAAGTCCGTACCGCTCTCTCAGCCTTTTTGCGGCCGCCCAGCTGGGCTGTTCCTGGGGTCCGTGACCACCCACTCAGCCACCCATTCAGTTGACGGTGTGGCTGGGGGGGGCAGAGACTAGAGGTCAGCTGACTGCAGAGGAATGTGAAGTGGGAGGGGCTGGAGGAGACCCTATCCTGATTTCAACATAGGTGTCACTTCTACAAGACACCATAGACACTACGAGACAGTGAGTAACACTACTTGTGATTATAGTTGCCATTAAAAGTCCCCACTACAGTTCTCAGATCAGCAGATGACCTTAATCAAGAGCACCTAAGTTGGCTGATCAGAACTCCCGCCAGCACTGCCACTCATTCCAACTCCCCGCCAGCACTACCACTCTTCCCATTCCCCCCACCCCCTCCACCAAGGAGTAAGAGAAGGAATAAAAATAGAGAATACAGGGAAGGGAGAGGAAAAAGAATGGAAGGAACAAAGAAAGAGGGAGAGAAAGAAAACGAGAAAGGGGCAGGGAAAAAAAAAAGCAAGAAATTAGTATAGAGAGAGATAAAAGGGAAAGAAAGGAGAACAAAGAGAAAGAGTGGTACACACTAAAATGTACCATAATGGGTTTTAATACTGTATAAGTAGAAGGGACTCCTAATATCCATGGGTTAGGGGCTCAAATTACTTGTTTTGCCTTGGGTGTCGATAACCGACGCTACGTAAATAATTTTACTGTTAGGGGTCCCCACAACTTTATCAAGGGGTCACGGCACTAGTAAGGTTGAGAACCACTGCTCTAGACGTAACGAGTGCCCCAGTGTCCTCTGGGTTGACCATAAAGAGAATAACAACACCAAGTTCACTATATGGACCACTTATATATTTGTACATGTTGATCGTATCCCCCCTTAATCTCCTCTTCTGAAGAGTGAATAAATTCAGTTCCTCTAATCTTTCCTCATAGCTGAGCTCCTACATGCCTCTTATCAGTTTGGTTGCCCTTCTCTGCACTTTCTCCACTTCTCCAATATCCTTTTTGAGAACTGGTGCCCAAAACTGAACTGCATATTCCAGATGAGGTCTTACTAATGATTTGAACAGGGGCAAAATTATATCTCTCTCTGGAGTCCATACCTCTCTTAATACAAGAAAGGACTTTGCTCGCTTTGGAAACCGCAGATTGGCATTGCATGTTATTATTGAGCTTATGATCTACCAAAACCTGCAGATCCTTCTCCACTATGGATTCCCCCAGTTGTACTCCCCCTAGTATGTATGATGCATATTCTTAGCCCCCAAGTGCATAACTTTACATTTCTCAACATTAAACCTCATCTGCCACATAGTCGCCCAATTAGACAGTGCATTGAGGTTGGCTTGTAAATTGGAGACATCCTGTAAAGACGTTATTCCACTGCATAGCTTAGTGTTATCTGCAAAGACAGAAATGTTACTTTTAATCCTAGACCCAATATCATTTATAAAGTTATTAAAAAGTAAGGTTCCCAGCACTGAACTTTGGGGTACACCACTGATAACCTTAGACCATTCAGAGTAAGAATCATTAACCACTGCTCTCTGAATTCGGTCTTTTAGCCAGTTTTCTATCCATTTACAAACTGATATTTCCAAGCCTGTAGACTTTACCTTACACATGAGCCGCGTGTGCAGAACTGTGTCGAACGCTTTTGCAAAATCCAAGTATACCATGTCCACAGCCACCCCTCTGTCCAAGGTTTTACTTACCTCTTCATAAAAAGAAATCAGGTTTGTCTGACAACTTCTGTCTTTCATGAATCCATGCTGTCTGTTGCTTAAAATGTTTTTTTTTTCAGCAAGAACTCATCTATGTGGTCTTTTATTAAACGCTCCAGTATCTTCCCGACTATAGAAGTTAAACAGGTCTATAGTTACTTGGTAAAGACTTTGATCCCTTTTTAAATATAGGCACCACGTTCGCCCTGCGCCAAATACAGTGGTACTATTCCCGTCATTAATGAGTCCCTAAAAATTAGATACAATGGCTTTGAAATTATAGAGCTCAATTCTTTTAGGATCCGTGGGTGGATGCCATCAGGTCCAAGTGCTTTATCCACCTTTATTCTGTCTAAATATTTCTGGACCATATCACTTTTGAGCCATTGTGGATCATTCAGGGCTGTGTCACTACCACCCCCATTATGGACATGAGCTCCGCCATGCTCTTTTGTATACACACTCTAGATTATTTTGTAAAGGGCCTACATGCTCAGACCTGGCCTTTTTACTAATAATATATTTGAAGAATTTTTTGGGGTTTGTCCTACTATCTTTTCAATCTGTGGTTCGTTTTGAATTTTTGCATCCTTGATTTACTTTTTACATATTCTGTTAAATTCTTTGTAACATTTAAATGACACTAATGTTCCTTCATTTTTATATTTTTTCAAAGCTCTTTTCTTATTGTTTATAGCTTCTTTAACTTTGGCCGTGAGCCACATAGGTTTTGTTTTTAGCCTTTTAAACTTATTGCCCATGGGAATATACTTTGCAGTGAGGTCCCAAACAGTCTTTTTGAAGAATTCCCATTTCCGTTCTCTGTTTATCAAAGCAAATATTGGAAATAGATAAGGAATAGGTACAGCGCTGCTCCGATGATGTTAAAGGAATGGTTACACAATAAGCGGCTAACACACCTCTAAGACAAAGAAGTAAAGAATCCACAAATATAAATATAGTGTAGCGCTATGTGTAAAAATACAAGAGTTTAGATTCGAGCCATCTTACAATGGCCAGAAGATAAGCCAAAAAATACTTAAAAAAATTTAAATAGAAAGTGACTCAATGGAAAAAAAAATTGTACTAAATATTACAAAATGACATATAAAACATAATAGCAATGCACCAGTGAAAAGTGAAAACAGACCAAAGTATAAATGTATATATAAAAAATTAATCAACTGTAAATAAAGTCCATATATATGGTTAAAATGTGTTCTTGATGAAAATCAAAAACCGCCACCAACAGTCTCTGAGAATTGGCTGATGAGGACAACAACGGAGTATCTCTGGTGGGTGAAAACGGTAAAACACCAAATCCAATGTGACGTCTAAGTGTGTATCAAAACCATCACCATAGCATCAGAGGAGGCTTACCGGAAGCAGGGGACTTGAAAAGACATACGTCTTACAAGTCATAAAAAGCTTGTTTAGCCACCGAGGCTAGCAGAATAAAACATCAGATATCCACAGCTTCGAATAGGGGAGAGGGGGGGTCTGTCGACAGCTTCACCCGTCCAGACGTATCAGCAGGCCAACCGGATATTTAATTGGAACCATGAGAGAAGGAAGACTCACATGGCATGATATCGTTTAAAAAGCATGCATTTATTTAAAACAATGAAAAAGAAACACTCACATGGTATAAGAATGTAAACAGCTTAAATGGTATCAAACGCGGTGATCATAGAGGGTCCACCCGACATGTTTCGGCTAACTAGCCTTCATCTGGGGTGTGGACCCCCCCATTCCACCGCAATTTAAACAAGAAATTACCCCCACTGGGAGTGTCACAACCCAGGAAGTGACCAACTGACGTCACTTCCGGTTCTCAAGTAAATATGTGTAAAATTTATGTAATGTGTATTGTGAAAAACAAAGATAGGCGGTATTTATGCCGCTGTTCTAAAATATCAGAGTCAAAAATAAGAATAAACTTAAAATAGTACTGATATTGTGGCCGGCCGATCCGGAAGTGTTCGAATTAGGAATCCAAGCCTCCTTCTCAGCGCGGCCAGATTACATAGGACGGAGCGCCGTCACGCTCCGCCCCCTCTATTCAGCCGAATTTAGAGGACGTGCGCAGTAGCGGAAATCACACAGAGGAAGTCCGCCGCCGCACCACGCCTCGTTTTGGGCAATGGATCCCATGGGTCGAGGCACCGTAACGCCCCGCCTCCTGGTCTCGCATTACTACCAATTGTAGAGAGTGTGGCTAACCACACCCAAAGTCCGCCCACATCACTGCCCTTATTATCGAAGCCTAACCAAGCCTCTCATTCACAGTGGCATGTGATCTGTACAGAGAGCCGTGATTGGACAGAAAAAAACGGAAATAAATTACAGCGCTTTGGTGATGAATACCAGTGTCAGCAAAGGTGGTAAAAGGGAAAATTTGTAAAAATCTATGCCATGGGTCAAAAAAATTGTGTATAACAGGAGTCCGAAAGCATTATAAAAATATTGGGCAAGCAAAATGTAATATGGACTAAGTAATGTAACATAATAGTGACACTACCAATGAGGGGCATCCCACGTAGCCTATGCACTCCACCACATAAAAAGGAACTGACAATACAAGCCTGTATAAAGGATAACATTTACCAAATAGGAACTGAATCCAAAAATTAATAAAAGGGTTGATATCAAAAAAGCCCATAATGACAAACAACTGTGGATAATATTAGTTCCTGGTGTTACAAGGTTTAACATGAAATTAAATAAAATAAAATAAGTAAAATGAATAAAATAAAATAAAATAAAATAAAACAGGAGAATCGCAAATATAATAACTATGCTTGATTGATAAATGAATTGATGTCCCACTCCACGTTAATACCTTGCGGAAAGTGGGAACCCAATTCATAAATCCAGAAGGTCTCCAACCTGGAGACCCCCCTAAGTGTTGACCCCCCCCGCCAGGGGGCAACATACTTGTCGATAATGAGAAACTGTGTGCCCTCAGGGTTTCGGTCATGAAACTCCCTATAATGACGGGGCACAGTGTGTTTGGTACTACCTGCCTTTATAAGATTAATGTGCTCAGAAACTCGCGTAGTAAAGGACCTAATCGTCCGTCCTACATACTGTTTGCCACAGGGGCAAGTCAAAAGATAGACTACCCCCGTCGTGGCACATGTACAAAACTGTTTTATTTTGTAGGTACGGCCATTTACCCTGGAGGAAAAAGTGTAACTGGTGCGTCTCCCGTTGATATTATATTGACAAACTAAACATTTTTTACAAGGGTGGAACCCAATCAGATTATGGAAAAAGGAGGGTTTAGTTGGAGGGTTGACCACGTTAGGTGCCAACTTATTACGGAGGGATGGGGCTCCTCTAAAAACTAACTTGGGAGTGTCAGGCAGTCTAGGGCCCAAGATCTTGTCAGTTTTCAAAACGTCCCAATGATGTTCAAAGATTCTTCTAATGTGTTTATGTTGGATAGAGAAGGATGTCATGAAGGACCATTTAAAGTCCTCATTTACTTGCTTAGGTTTATCCTCTAAGAGTGTTTGACGATCCACTGAACTAGCGTTATCAATTTCCTTATCCAGATCCAAAGGTTTATACCCCTTTTCTAAAAATCTACTCTTCAAAGACGCTGCTTGGGTTTTGAAAGTGTTGAGATCACTACAGTTCCTCCGTAACCGCAGGAACTGGCTTTTGGGGACTGATCTGATCCAAGGGGCATGATGACAGCTATCGATAGGAATAAATCCATTCCGATCGGTGGACTTAAAGTGTGTACTGAACACAAATTGGCCTTCCCTTCTATCTATGACCAAGTCCAAAAAATGAACCGAGGTTGCGCTAGCCACGAAGGACAAAACAATGTTCCTATTGTTGGCATTAAGGTGCGTGAAGAAGGTGGCCAAATCATCTTGGCTCCCAGTCCATAGGAGGAGGATGTCGTCTATGTACCGCGCCCACAGCAAAAGGTGTGGGCATTGCATGGCATAGACGACATCCTCCTCCCACTTGGCCATAAATAGATTGCCCAGACTGGGAGCGAACTTCGCTCCCATCGCGACACCCCTGTGTTGACGGTAGAATCTCCCATCAAACCAGAAATAATTGTGTTGAGTTGCAAACTCAATTAGCTCGATGATATAGTCCACCTGGGGTGAAGCGAGGGAAGCGTCTCTATCAAGAAAACACTTGACTGCATCAATAGCTCTATCTTGCGGAATGCAAGTGTAGAGAGAGGCAACGTCCGCAGTTGCCATGATCAAGTCACCAGAATAGGAAACCTTGGAAAGCAGATTGATCACGTCCTTGGTATCCTTTAAATAGGATGGCATTTTGACAACTGATGGTTGAAGGAAGTAATCAATGTACTTCCCAATTTTGGAGGTAACAGAGTCGATACCACTAATTATTGGTCGACCGGGAGGATGCAGGGGGTCCTTATGCACTTTAGGCAGGTAGTACATAACGGGTATACGCGGAACCAATGGGACTAAAAATGATCTCTCCTTCTTATTTAAAATATAGGAATCATACCCTTTGGAAACCAAACCTTGTAATTCTTTTTTATATTTATGCGTGGGGTTGCTGGGAAGTTCAACATATGTCTCAAGATCGCCAAGAATGTGGTACATTTCCTGGACGTAATCCGATTTGTTCAATAGAACTATGCCCCCGCCCTTATCGGCGGGGCGAATGACTAGATTTTTATTGTCACATAGAGTGGTAAGGCCTGCTGAAGGTAAGGGGTTATGGAATTTGTGTTTCAGGGGGACATTAGTAAGGTCCTTCAACACAAGTTCCTTAAACAAGTTGATAGCTGGTGGAATATGATGTTCCTGCAAAGGGGAATATCTGTTGTATGTTGACACAGGGGGGTGCCTATAATGAAGTGAATGTTGATATGGGGAGTGATGGGGATACTCATACCCACGACCTGGAGAGCCTGGGATCTTGTCTTCTTAGAACAATATGTGACAGAAGGCATGATCCCACGAAGTCTCAGATGGGATATCCACCCTCAAGGGTGAATCTGAACTCGATACCTGGTTCAAGTATTTTAATGACGCTGGTATCAAGTTCCTTGATTTTCTCATCTCGAGGAAACGTACCCGGCTTACCAACTTGGATCGAGAGATCAAGGAGCTTAAAGATAAATTACTTTCGTTTAAAAATTCAGTGGAATACAATACTTTGTCATCCAATTTGCAAGCTCATCTTGTAAAGGAAGACAAAGAGCAAAGAACCAAAAAACATAAGAAGTATTCCCGAGATATTGGCGACTACAAGGCGGGTAAAGTGTTTGGTTGGCAGAAATCCATCACAACACCCACCCCAGAGGTTGCTATGGATACTAATTCCTCGAGTATCAATATAACAGTTCCCTCCAGGGAGCCCTCTGTCCGCCCAAAACTCCTTGCTAATAGGGATCAGGCTCATGATGTGGACTCCTCCTCACGTAGGAGCCGACATCCTAGAACGTATTCCCTTAGAAAGCAATCAAGAGGCAGAGGTCACTACTCTAGGAGTAAGGGTAGAGGTGGAAATAGGGGTGATCACCGTGGTCATGGGGAACGTCGATATTACGAGCAGGACAGCCCCTATTACAGGGGCTCTCCAGGTCGTGGGTATGAGTATCCCCATCACTCCCCATATCAACATTCACCTCATTATAGGCACCCCCCTGTGTCAACATACAACAGATATTCCCCTTTGCAGGAACATCATAATGAAAACATCTATCCATTTCCTAACGCTGGATATGGTCCATCCCCCTATAAACAACCCTATTCTGGACCACGAACCTCTCGGGGTTTTCACGAGGACCACCTAAACAAAAAAAGAGGTCCAGAAACAAGAGAGGGTCCAGAGGAGGGAGGAGGGTTCAGAAACGAAAAGAGGCAAAGGACCTAACATGTCAAGGGGTCTTTAACCTCAGTGACACTATCCTCACCAATGAAGAGAAAATCATCTTAAATAAAGGTCTTAAGTTCGCCCCTCCATGTAAACTAAACAAGTTCAACACTTTTATTGACATTCAAAAGTTTATTAGGAAGATCCATGTCCAGAGATATATTATTTCCAATCCTTCCAGGAATTTAGCCAGAGCGGCAACGTCTGGTACAGTTCATTCGGGTTTATCTAACCCCTCTCTCTTTAGTCCTCCTACGCAACTTCCACCAGCTATCAACTTGTTTAAGGAACTTGTGTTGAAGGACCTTACTAATGTCCCCCTGAAACACAAATTCCATAACCCCTTACCTTCAGCAGGCCTTACCACTCTATGTGACAATAAAAATCTAGTCATTCGCCCCGCCGATAAGGGCGGGGGCATAGTTCTATTGAACAAATCGGATTACGTCCAGGAAATGTACCACATTCTTGGCGATCTTGAGACATATGTTGAACTTCCCAGCAATCCCACGCATAAATATAAAAAAGAATTACAAGGTTTGGTTTCCAAAGGGTATGATTCCTATATTTTAAATAAGAAGGAGAGATCATTTTTAGTCCCATTGGTTCCGCGTATACCTGTTATGTACTACCTGCCTAAAGTGCATAAGGACCCCCTGCATCCTCCCGGTCGACCAATAATTAGTGGTATCGACTCTGTTACCTCCAAAATTGGGAAGTACATTGATTACTTCCTTCAACCATCAGTTGTCAAAATGCCATCCTATTTAAAGGATACCAAGGACGTGATCAATCTGCTTTCCAAGGTTTCCTATTCTGGTGACTTGATCATGGCAACTGCGGACGTTGCCTCTCTCTACACTTGCATTCCGCAGGATAGAGGTATTGATGCAGTCAAGTGTTTTCTTGATAGAGACGCTTCCCTCGCTTCACCCCAGGTGGACTATATCATCGAGCTAATTGAGTTTGCAACTCAACACAATTATTTCTGGTTCGATGGGAGATTCTACCGTCAACACAGGGGTGTCGCGATGGGAGCGAAGTTCGCTCCCAGTCTGGCCAATCTATTTATGGCCAAGTGGGAGGAGGATGTCGTCTATGCCATGCAATGCCCACACCTTTTGCTGTGGGCGCGGTACATAGACGACATCCTCCTCCTATGGACTGGGAGCCAAGATGATTTGGCCACCTTCTTCACACACCTTAATGCCAACAATAGGAACATTGTTTTGTCCTTCGAGGCTAGCGCAACCTCGGTTCATTTTTTGGACTTGGTCATAGATAGAAGGGAAGGCCAATTTGTGTTCAGTACACACTTTAAGTCCACCGATCGGAATGGATTTATTCCTATCGATAGCTGTCATCATGCCCCTTGGATCAGATCAGTCCCCAAAAGCCAGTTCCTGCGGTTACGGAGGAACTGTAGTGATCTCAACACTTTCAAAACCCAAGCAGCGTCTTTGAAGAGTAGATTTTTAGAAAAGGGGTATAAACCTTTGGATCTGGATAAGGAAATTGATAACGCTAGTTCAGTGGATCGTCAAACACTCTTAGAGGATAAACCTAAGCAAGTAAATGAGGACTTTAAATGGTCCTTCATGACATCCTTCTCTATCCAACATAAACACATTAGAAGAATCTTTGAACATCATTGGGACGTTTTGAAAACTGACAAGATCTTGGGCCCTAGACTGCCTGACACTCCCAAGTTAGTTTTTAGAGGAGCCCCATCCCTCCGTAATAAGTTGGCACCTAACGTGGTCAACCCTCCAACTAAACCCTCCTTTTTCCATAATCTGATTGGGTTCCACCCTTGTAAAAAATGTTTAGTTTGTCAATATAATATCAACGGGAGACGCACCAGTTACACTTTTTCCTCCAGGGTAAATGGCCGTACCTACAAAATAAAACAGTTTTGTACATGTGCCACGACGGGGGTAGTCTATCTTTTGACTTGCCCCTGTGGCAAACAGTATGTAGGACGGACGATTAGGTCCTTTACTACGCGAGTTTCTGAGCACATTAATCTTATAAAGGCAGGTAGTACCAAACACACTGTGCCCCGTCATTATAGGGAGTTTCATGACCGAAACCCTGAGGGCACACAGTTTCTCATTATCGACAAGTATGTGGCCCCCTGGCGGGGGGGGGTCAACACTTAGGGGGGTCTCCAGGTTGGAGACCTTCTGGATTTATGAATTGGGTTCCCACTTTCCGCAAGGTATTAACGTGGAGTGGGACATCAATTCATTTATCAATCAAGCATAGTTATTATATTTGCGATTCTCCTGTTTTATTTTATTTTATTTTATTTTATTTTATTCATTTTACTTATTTTATTTTATTTCATTTCATGTTAAACCTTGTAACACCAGGAACTAATATTATCCACAGTTGTTTGTCATTATGGGCTTTTTTGATATCAACCCTTTTATTAATTTTTGGATTCAGTTCCTATTTGGTAAATGTTATCCTTTATACAGGCTTGTATTGTCAGTTCCTTTTTATGTGGTGGAGTGCATAGGCTACGTGGGATGCCCCTCATTGGTAGTGTCACCATTATGTTACATTACTTAGTCCATATTACGTTTTGCCTTGCCCAATATTTTTATAATGCTTTCGGACTCCTGTTATACACAATTTTTTTGACCCATGGCATAGGTTTTTACAAATTTTCCCTTTTACCACCTTTGCTGACACTGGTATTCATCACCAAAGCGCTGTAATTTATTTCCGGTTTTTTCTGTCCAATCACGGCTCTCTGTACAGATCACATGCCACTGTGAATGAGAGGCTTGGTTAGGCTTCGATAATAAGGGCAGTGATGTGGGCGGACTTTGGGTGTGGTTAGCCACACTCTCTACAATTGGTAGTAATGCGAGACCAGGAGGCGGGGCGTTACGGTGCCTCGACCCATGGGATCCATTGCCCAAAACGAGGCGTGGTGCGGCGGCGGACTTCCTCTGTGTTATTTCCGCTACTGCGCACGTCCTCTAAATTCGGCTGAATAGAGGGGGCGGAGCGTGACGGCGCTCCGTCCTATGTAATCTGGCCGCGCTGAGAAGGAGGCTTGGATTCCTAATTCGAACACTTCCGGATCGGCCGGCCACAATATCAGTACTATTTTAAGTTTATTCTTATTTTTGACTCTGATATTTTAGAACAGCGGCATAAATACCGCCTATCTTTGTTTTTCACAATACACATTACATAAATTTTACACATATTTACTTGAGAACCGGAAGTGACGTCAGTTGGTCACTTCCTGGGTTGTGACACTCCCAGTGGGGGTCATTTCTTGTTTAAATTGCGGTGGAATAGGGGGGTCCACACCCCAGATGAAGGCTAGTTAGCCGAAACATGTCGGGTGAACCCTCTATGATCACCGCGTTTGATACCATTTAAGCTGTTTACATTCTTATACCATGTGAGTGTTTCTTTTTCATTGTTTTAAATAAATGCATGCTTTTTAAACGATATCATGCCATGTGAGTCTTCCTTCTCTCATGGTTCCAATTAAATATCCGGTTGGCCTGCTGATACGTCTGGACGGGTGAAGCTGTCGACAGACCCCCCCTCTCCCCTATTCGAAGCTGTGGATATCTGATGTTTTATTCTGCTAGCCTCGGTGGCTAAACAAGCTTTTTATGACTTGTAAGACGTATGTCTTTTCAAGTCCCCTGCTTCCGGTAAGCCTCCTCTGATGCTATGGTGATGGTTTTGATACACACTTAGACGTCACATTGGATTTGGTGTTTTACCGTTTTCACCCACCAGAGATACTCCGTTGTTGTCCTCATCAGCCAATTCTCAGAGACTGTTGGTGGCGGTTTTTGATTTTCATCAAGAACACATTTTAACCATATATATGGACTTTATTTACAGTTGATTAATTTTTTATATATACATTTATACTTTGGTCTGTTTTCACTTTTCACTGGTGCATTGCTATTATGTTTTATATGTCATTTTGTAATATTTAGTACAATTTTTTTTTCCATTGAGTCACTTTCTATTAAAATTTTTTTAAGTATTTTTTGGCTTATCTTCTGGCCATTGTAAGATGGCTCGAATCTAAACTCTTGTATTTTTACACATAGCGCTACACTATATTTATATTTGTGGATTCTTTACTTCTTTGTCTTAGAGGTGTGTTAGCCGCTTATTGTGTAACCATTCCTTTAACATCATCGGAGCAGCGCTGTACCTATTCCTTATCTATTTCCAGTACTTATTAGACATCTAGTATAGCTGCAGCCCATATTCATTTCAATATGGACATATTTGACTACCGTGCATCTAGAGTTGTAAATACCGAGGGTGTTTTTGTAGCCACTTCTAATGACACTGAGATAGGTGGACTATTTTTGAGGTTAAAAAATGTTATGACCTCTGAACTCCATCTCCAGTGGGATCTTGTCTTCTTAGAACAATATGTGACAGAAGGCATGATCCCACAAAGTCTCAGATGGGATATCCACCCTCAACAGGGTGAATCTGAACTCGATACCTGGTTCAAGTATTTTAATGACGCTGGTATCAAGTTCCTTGATTTTCTCATCTCGAGGAAACGTACCCGGCTTACCAACTTAGATCGAGAGATCAAGGAGCTTAAAGATAAATTACTTTCGTTTAAAAATTCAGTGGAATACAATACTTTGTCATCCAATTTGCAAGCTCATCTTGTAAAGGAAGACAAAGAGCAAAGAACCAAAAAACATAAGAAGTATTCCCGAGATATTGGCGACTACAAGGCGGGTAAAGTGTTTGGTTGGCAGAAATCCATCACAACACCCACCCCAGAGGTTGCTATGGATACTAATTCCTCGAGTATCAATATAACAGTTCCCTCCAGGGAGCCCTCTGTCCGCCCAAAACTCCTTGCTAATAGGGATCAGGCTCATGATGTGGACTCCTCCTCACGTAGGAGCCGACATCCTAGCACGTATTCCCCTAGAAAGCAATCAAGAGGCAGAGGTCACTGCTCTAGGAGTAGGGGTAGAGGTGGAAATAGGGGTGATCACCGTGGTCATGGGGAACGTCGATATTACGAGCAGGACAGCCCCTATTACAGGGGCTCTCCAGGTCGTGGGTATGAGTATCCCCATCACTCCCCATATCAACATTCACCTCATTATAGGCACCCCCCTGTGTCAACATACAACAGATATTCCCCTTTGCAGGAACATCATAATGAAAACATCTATCCATTTCCTAATGCTGGATATGGTCCATCCCCCTATAAACAACCCTATTCTGGACCACGAACCTCTCGGGGTTTTCACGAGGACCACCTAAACAAAAAAAGAGGTCCAGAAACAAGAGAGGGTCCAGAGGAGGGAGGAGGGTTCAGAAACGAAAAGAGGCAAAGGACCCAACATGTCAAGGGGTCTTTAACCTCAGTGACACTATCCTCACCAATGAAGAGAAAATCATCTTAAATAAAGGTCTTAAGTTCGCCCCTCCATGTAAACTAAACAAGTTCAACACTTTTATTGACATTCAAAAGTTTATTAGGAAGATCCATGTCCAGAGATATATTATTTCCAATCCTTCCAGGAATTTAGCCAGAGCGGCAACGTCTGGTACAGTTCATTCGGGTTTATCTAACCCCTCTCTCTTTAGTCCTCCTACGCAACTTCCACCAGCTATCAACTTGTTTAAGGAACTTGTGTTGAAGGACCTTACTAATGTCCCCCTGAAACACAAATTCCATAACCCCTTACCTTCAGCAGGCCTTACCACTCTATGTGACAATAAAAATCTAGTCATTCGCCCCGCCGATAAGGGCGGGGGCATAGTTCTATTGAACAAATCGGATTACGTCCAGGAAATGTACCACATTCTTGGCGATCTTGAGACATATGTTGAACTTCCCAGCAACCCCACGCATAAATATAAAAAAGAATTACAAGGTTTGGTTTCCAAAGGGTATGATTCCTATATTTTAAATAAGAAGGAGAGATCATTTTTAGTCCCATTGGTTCCGCGTATACCCGTTATGTACTACCTGCCTAAAGTGCATAAGGACCCCCTGCATCCTCCCGGTCGACCAATAATTAGTGGTATCGACTCTGTTACCTCCAAAATTGGGAAGTACATTGATTACTTCCTTCAACCATCAGTTGTCAAAATGCCATCCTATTTAAAGGATACCAAGGACGTGATCAATCTGCTTTCCAAGGTTTCCTATTCTGGTGACTTGATCATGGCAACTGCGGACGTTGCCTCTCTCTACACTTGCATTCCGCAGGATAGAGGTATTGATGCAGTCAAGTGACTTGATCATGGCAACTGCGGACGTTGCCTCTCTCTACACTTGCATTCCGCAGGATAGAGGTATTGATGCAGTCAAGTGTTTTCTTGATAGAGACGCTTCCCTCGCTTCACCCCAGGTGGACTATATCATCGAGCTAATTGAGTTGTAAGATGGCTCGAATCTAAACTCTTGTATTTTTACACATAGCGCTACACTATATTTATATTTGTGGATCAAAGCAAATATTCCCTCCCAGTCTAAATCATGGAGAGCAGCCCTCATCCTTGGAAAATTTGCTCTCTTGAAGTTAAGTGTTTTTATCTTTCCCGTATGCATTTCTTGTTTACAACTAACATCAAACAATGAAATCATGTTATGATCACTGCTACCCAGGTGTTCCTTTATCTGGACATTATTAATAAGCTCTGCGTTGTTTGAGATTACCAGGTCCAACAGAGCTTCATTCCTAGTTGGGGCCTCAATAAACTAGATGATAAAATTGTCCTGTAATAGGTTTATACATTTTTGCCCTTTAACTGTCCCACCAGTGTCATTACTCCTGTCAATTTCTGGGTAGTTAAAATCCCCCATTATTATCACTGTCCCAGCCCTTGCAGCCCTTTCCATCTGTGCAAGGAGTTGAGACTCCACCTCATTGTTAACATTGGGTGGTCTATAACAAACTCCAATGATTAGCTTTGAACTACGCCCATCTATATGCAGTTCCAGCCATAATGCTTCAGACTCATCACACTCTCCATCAACCAGGTCCTCTTTCACACTTACTTTGAGATCACTTCTCACATAGAGACAGACTCCGCCACCTTTCCTTTTTACCCTGTCTCTCCGAAAGAGTGCATAGCCAGGAATATTAATAGCCCAGTCATGTGAGGATTGAAGCCAAGTTTCAGCAATACCGATTACATCATAGCTCTCCTCATGCACCAGAGCTTCCAAGTCACCTAGTTTGCTTGGCAGACTTATGGCATTGGTGTACAAACACTTGAATGCATTATTACATTTTGCTCTGGTGTTTACTTTATTGAAACATCTGCTGGCCTTCAGTGAGAATAGCCTTCATTTGTTAAAGTGATTGTAAATAATCACCTTGTAAAACAACCCATTCCATTTAAAATAGAAATGAAAAGCAAAACATTTTTGTATAGATATTAAAAAAAATACTTATTTCCCCCCCTTTCTTATAAGTGATCACATTCCCTCTGTTCTCAGTAGCCTAAGAGCTGGGGGAGGAGAAGCAGCAGCAAACTGAGCTTCCCAATGAAAGGCTGTGGGTCATGTCAATTTTAGTGTGGTCAGTTTTTAATAGGAAAGCTGAGGGACTGGCAGGATCACCAGGGATTCCACACAAAGGAAGTAATACAAAGAGAACAGGATACTCATACAAGTACATGATACAGCAGGCGCATATCAGGAATATGAAATGTTGGGGATTACATACGCTTTAAAGAAAAGTAAGTATGCCTATTTATGGAGTACAGGAGTCACCCATAGCCACTAATCCTCTGAGATGGGGAACACCATCAGCACAGTGAGGAAATGCCAGCTTATGACTCAGTTATCCAACATAAAGTCCTATCAGCTGAGATCGCCATACAGGAGAAACCTGCGCTACACAAATTCTACGATTCGGAGCTCTAAGTGCAAAAAAAAAAAATCAAACTTCACCTCTTCCCAACCCCGTAGTGCATATATGCGGTGGCAGGAAAAGTGGGGCAGTACAGCTAGTGTTCAGAACAGGCTGTGTATGAAGGCGTATCCTTCTTAAATAATGCCATGATCTGTGAGGCGGGACTTGGGAGGTTGGGACTCTTCCTGTAGGTGTGACTGAATGCTAATTAGAATGTATTCTATCCCACCCACCATCAGAGCTGTGAAGAAAGTTACATAATTTGCAGAGTCTGAAAGACTATAAAGGGGAGTGTTACAGACTTTAGCTGCTGCAGGAAGTGTCTGTGGAAGGGACAGAGTCTATAAGCAAGCTATACAGAGTGTCGCATGGTACAAAGCCACAACTAAACCCAGATTATCAGGGGATCTGCAGACAACAGAGAGACATGGTACAAAAGGTATGATCTACGCTGTGACTGATCATTTCATTCAGTTCTAGTGAGAAGAAAGTTGGAGTTCAGCTTTAAATGTGACTGTTTTGGGCAACAAAGGAGTTTAGTTACACCTTATACTGAACCCCCGGGCAGAATTTTTTGATTATAAATGTTATTAATTACCTTTCAGCAACAAGTCCTTCATGTTTTCAAATAGACCCCCCCCCCCCACTCCCGAGAAATCCCTTCTGGAGGCAGTCATAAGAAGGGCTCTGTCCCCTAATTTACATTTTGTATGTCCAGATGCTGTTATGTAAGCTATATCCCCAGGCACATTCTTGTGACATCCCCTGTGTAGTTCTAGTTTCAGTAAGCAGCGACGTAAATAAGTCACTGCTTGTTGTAGTGGGAGGACTCGGCCATCGGCCCCATTCACAACTGAAACTTCCATGGCATGGTGGCAATTGTAGTTTCTTAAAGCAGTACAACAGTATTCCCTTGTCATCTTTGTGTGCCTCTGTACCACAGGTCATGACCCAGAAGTAATGACTTGTAGTGCAGAGGAAATGCAGAAGTCAGCAGGGAACACTAGTATATATATATCAATATATATCGGGCTGTCATTAGATTAGAATGAATAAATAGAACCTGAGTCTCTTTATATCAGGTTTCCCTATCAGAGTCCCCTTTAACATCAGAGTTTCCCTTTACATTATGGTCTATATCAGATTACCCCCTTAAAACGGTTGTCCTCATAAGAGTGCCCCTTTACATCAACTGTCTCAATCAGAACCCCCTTACATAATTTGCCCCATCAGCACGCCCGTTACATCAACTGTCTCAGTCAGAGCCCCCCTTACATCATTTGCCCCCATCAGATGCCCCTACCATCAACTGTCCCCATCAGAGAGCCCCCTTACATCAACTGTCCCAATCAGAGCCTCCCTCTTTCATCATTTGCCCCTTACATCAACTGTCCCCATTAGAGCGCCCCCTTACATCAACTGTCCCAACATGAGCCCCCTTACATCAACCGTCTCAATCAGAGCCCCTTACATCAACTGTCCCAATCAGAGCCCCCTACATCATTTGCCCCCATCAGAGTGCCCCCTTACATAAAATGTCCCCATCAGAGTCCCCTTACATCAACTGTCCCCATCAAAGTGCCCCCCTACATCAACTGCCCCTATCAGAGCACCCCCTTACATCAAATGTCCTCATCAGAATGCCCCCTTACATCAAATGTCCTCATCAGAGTTCCCCCTTACCTCAAATGTCCTCATCAGAGTTCCCCCTTACATCAAATGTCCTCATCAGAGTTCCCCCTTACATCAAATGTCCCCATTAGAATGCTCCCTTACATCAAATGTCCTAATCAGAGTTCCCCCTTACATCAACTGTCCCCATCAGAGTACCCCCTTACATCCAATACTGTATCCCTATCAGAGCCCCCTTAAATCAATTTCCCCATTAGCGTGCCCCCTTACATGCAATGTCCCCATCAGAGTGCCCCCTCACATCCCCCAACCATTAATTGACCCCATCATAGTGCCCACTTACATGAAATGTCCTCATCAGAGTTGCCCCCTACATCAAATGTCCCCATCAGAATGCCCCCTCACATCCATTGTCCTCATCAGAGTTCCCCCTTACATTAACTGTCCCATCAGAGTACCCCCTTACATTCAATACTGTATCCCTATCAGAGCCCCCTTACATCAATTTCCCCATCAGAGTGCCCCCTTACATGAAATATCCCCATCAGAGTGCCCCCTCACATCCTCCAACCTCAATGCATTGTTTATTTGGGCAAATGAGGTTTAATGTTGATAAATGAAAAGTTATGCACTTGGGGGCTTAAAACATGCATGCACCTTACATACTAGGGGGGATACAACTGAGGGTATCAATGGTGGAAAAAGATCTGGGGGTTCTGGTAGATCATAAGCTTAATGATGGGACGCAATGGCAAGCAGCAGTTTCCAAAGTGAGCAAAATACCTTCTTGTTGTAATAAGAGGTATGGACTGCATAGAGATATCATTACGCCCCTGTACAAATCATTAGTAAGACCTCATCTGGAATATGCAGTTCAGTTTTGGGCACCAGTTCTCAAAAAGGATATCGGGGAACAGGAGAAAGTGCAGAGAAGGGCAACCAAACTGATAAGAGGAATGGAGGAGATCAGGTATGAGGAAAGATTAGAGGAACTGAATTTATTCTCTCTTGAGAAGAGGAGATTAAGGGGGGATACAATCAACATGTACAAATATATAAGGGGTCCATATAGTGAACTTGGTGTTGAGTTATTCACTTTAAGGTCATCACAGAGGACAAGGGGGCATCCTTTACATCTGGAGAAAATGAGATTTAATCTCCAAGTACAATAAGGCTTCTTCACAATAAGAGCTGTGAAAATGTGGAATAGACTCCCTCAAGAGGTAGTTCTGGCCAGCTCAATAGATTGCTTTACAAAAGGCCTGGATTCTTTCCCAAATGTACATAATATAACTGGGTACTAACATTTATAGGTAAAGTTGATCCAGGGAATATCCAATTGCTTGTTGGGGATCAGGAAGGAATTTTTCCCCCACTAGAGCAAATTAGATCATACTTCATTAGGGTTTTCTTTTTGCCTTCCTCTGGATCAACTGTGGGTATAAGATAATGTATGGAGAGTGTGTGTTTTTGTTTTCTGTGTTGGTTGAACTGGATGGACTTGTGTCTTTTTTCAACCAGATTAACTATGTAACTATGTCTGATGCCGCGTACACGCGACCGGACTTTATGGCATACTTGGTCCGGCGGACCGGAGTCCGTCAGTCAATTAGATCGTGTGTGGGCTCCAGCGAACTTTTTTCACCAAAAGTTCGACGGACCTAGAAATGAAACATGTTTCAAATCTTTCCGACGGACTCGAGTCTGGTCGAAAAGTCTGCTCATCTGTATGCTAGTCCGACGGACAAAAACTGATGCTAGGGCAGCTATTGGCTACTGGCTGTGAACTTCCTTGTTTTAGTCCGGTCGTACGTCATCACGTAGGAATCCGTCGGACTTTGGTTGATCGTGTGTAGGTAAGTCCGTTCATTCGGAAAGTCCGTCGTAAAGTCCGACGAGTAGTCCGCCGGACAAAGTCTGCCGTGAAGTCCACTCGTGTGTACGTTGCATGAGGTTTACAACCACTTTAAAAAAAATAGAAGAAATATCTGCCCTAGGTGGATGGCAATAACATACAGAAGCTATAACCCAGATAGTAGGCACAAAAGCAAAAATGTAGCAAAAGGTGCAGCGCTAAAAATTGATGAATGTGTATGTACCACAAAAAATTTAAGTGCAAAAGTGCAAATAATATCCATGGTGTAAAAAACAAACCGAATCTTGCGAGCTACCATGTGAACCTCCAAATGATAATTAGAGATAATTAAAGGACAGCTGCTAGCATTGATCATGTCCCATATGCTGGTGCCAAAAAGTTTTATACCAATATAATGCTGCGCTATCCAAATGTAATCATACGGCAACCGTACTAAATCATAATATTACTGGCTGCAGTTAAATAGTGGTGGTGGGATATACTATTCCTATATAAACAATCTAGTGAATATAATAATGCAATCTTATGCAATTATAAGTTGTGATCATGAACAATAAAAATTGCAATCCTATGCAATCCTCCTAATGACAACCTGTGTAGCATACACACCTCTATACACACACATATAGCATTCATATGCAGTAGAGAAATATGCAACCCTGTATCATGTAGGCCTTCTCCCCAGGCCTACATGATACGACTTTTCAAGCTCTCCTTCATAGTGGGCGATGTCAGACCTCCCATTTCCTTACAGCAGGTAGATAGCCTTCTATTACGCTCTTAAAGCGTCCTTAAAAATAATTAAAAGCCAGCAGCTACACATACTGCAGCTGCTTTTAACAATAGGACACTTACTTGCCCTGGAGTCCAGCGATGTCGGCACCACAGCTGATATTTCCATCAGCTGTTGGGTGCTGCCGCCGCCACTGCAGGTAAGGGAAACCGTCAGTTTAGCCTTACGGCTTCACGCCAGGAACCCTACTGCTCATGCGCGAGGCCCCGCTCCTCTCTCCTACTGGCCTGGCGAAAGGGAGAGGAGGAGGGAGCTCCGCGGTGATATAACGGGCCGCGGACCGGACTCCCGGAAGTGGGAACAGGATACCTGTCAAAGACAGGTATCCTGTCCCCCCTCCCCCCCCGAAAGGTGCCAATTGTGGCAGTGGAGGGAGAGAGGAGACAAATGAGCGGAAATTCCACTTTTGGGTGGAACTCCGCTTTAATGGACGCCATGAGCCCATTCCATCCAACTTTCTGGACAGCTCTCTAGCTGCACCATTTTTTTACATTCCTTACCAACACCGCAAGACTTTGCATGTCAACTGACCACTTTTGAGGAATACTGCTCCGATGAAGGTTGCCACAGCTACTTTCTAAAACCTACAGCTTATTGATCACCCCCTCCAATGAACAAATCCTGCCATGCCTTAGGAAATGGAAAAAGCACTTAAACCGTTCCTTTACAACGGACCAACAACAAAACATTATGAGGTTTTCCCTTAAATCCTCGATATGTACAAAGGTTCAAGAAACCAATTTTAAAATCCTCACGAGGTGGTATTACACCTCCCACCAACTTCATAAATTCTTTCCCAATACTGATCATTGTTGGAGATGCCAAGAGGGAGAAGGAACTTTGCTTCATATCTTGTGGTCCTGCCCTAAACTTGATAACTTTTGGAAAGAAGTCTGGGGTGTGACAGAGTCCAGACACCCCGTTTGGTATTTCCGCCAAAAGCTGCTTCCCAAGTTCTGGAACACGAGACCAATGGATTTGGCTATAGTACCCCAAGAACCAGACATCAGTCTTATGCCGAGTACATGCGATCAGACATTCCGACAACAAAATCCTGGATTTTTTTTCCGACGGATGTTGGCTCAAACTTGTCTTGCATATACGCGGTCACACAAATGTTGTTGGAAATTCTGAACGTCAAGAACGTGGTGACATACAACGAGCCGAGAAGAATTCCGAGCATGCATGGAATTTTGTGTGTCGGAATTGTGTACACACGTTCAGAATTTCCGACAACGGATTTTGTTGTCGGAAAATTTGAGAACCAGCTCTCAAAAAATTTCTGATGGAGCCTACACACGGTCGGAATTTCCGACAACAAGCTCCCATCGAACATTTGTTGTTTCCGATCGTGTGTACGTGGCATTAGAGTACACCAGAAAATGAACTGCTTTATTTTTAGAAACACACTGAATTTATACAGCAAACCATCAGATAAGGGCTATTCCCATTATCTCAGACAAAGGTCACCTCACACAGTAGAGCTAGTCCTATTATCATAACAATGACCTCCTTAGACAGTCCGGCTCCTGGAACTAACTTGCATAAGAAGCCGCAAGCAATTAGTGACCAACTCTGGATAACTTAAGAACACATTATAACACAGAGTTCTCCAGGCAATGGTTCTCCTGCTACCCAAAGTCCATTACATGGGTTATTACTCAAAAGTTTACTGAATATGAAGTTCCTGACAATCCAGCCTTTTTCTTATTACACGTTTCAGGCATTCCAGCAAAAATATATAAGAAATCAATTGTACGTCATCTCCTGAATGCTGTCAAATCCTGTGTACCCCTCAAAAGAGTACACAACCACTGACTGTAAGTCTTTGGCTCCACAAAGTAGAAGAAATAAATAAAATGATTTAATCCTCACAGCACAACACCAACGCAAAAAATATTCTAAAATGTGGAGGTTGTGGAATATTTTTATCTGTTCTGAGAAAAGGATAGCTCTTTTTTGAGTATGAACCCATTTGTCAGGTAACCGCTCTGGGTTATTTATATTTTTACTCTCATTTGTATTTTTTTATTTTTCATTGAACCATCCTGCCTTACCGTTGCAAACTTCCCATCCAATCCGATCTCCTGGTTCCCCCCCCCCTTTTCTCTTTTCCATCTTCCTTTCTCTCTACCGCTGGTCTTTCTTCTTTCTCATAATAATCTGTATAAAAAAGGAAAAATTGAATGGGTGGCCCCTTGTCATCCTCCAAATGGTCCATACCAAGAGACCAATTAGTTGATTTACTATCTCTCTAAATGCTCAATTTTCATGCTCAGTTTATTTGTCTTTACTATTTGTCTTAATGTACCGTTACTTGTTTCTGTACTAATGACCTGTTAAAGTGAAGCTGCCTTTTCCAGGTTAAATAAAATATTTGAAGAAAAAAAAAAAGAATAGATTAGCATAGAATAGAAAATAGAACAATAGAAAAAACAATACAATAGAATAAAATAGAAAGAATATAACTGTCTTCCAAAATTTGCATAGAATAGAATAGAAAACTACAGAATAGAGTAGAAAATAAAAAGATAGAAAAAAAAACAATAGAATAGAATAAAATAGAAATAAAAAAACTATCTTCTGAAATTCGATTTTCAAATGGAATAAACTCAAATTCGTTTACCGATTCGAATTTGAATAGAATAAATTATCATTTATAATTAGAAAACGACTAAACGAAACTAAAGTGATTAAATTAACTAAATGAAGTTATTTAAATACCCAATCAAAATTAAACTAAACACATTTTTTAATTCTGCACATGTCTATTAAACACCCAGCCTCTGTACATATACGCCCACGGCAGTCTGAGGTTGTGTGCTGAGAGCGCTCTCACTGCACATTCCCAGCACATTGACCAAGCTTGTCTCCAACAGCTCTCAGTCATGGCTTGTGATCAGAAGTCAGCGTCAGTCATGTGATCAGGAAGCCACTTCACCTCTCTACGTTAAGCAGAACTAAACTCACATAAATACTTATCTCCTCATTTCAGTGGTGCAGTGGTTGAATTCTTTGCTGGTCACTGTCATCTTCCCCCTGCCAAGCTTTTCAGCCTCTTGATTGGAAAGTCAGGGAATTATGTCATCCCGTGCCTGCATTCAGGAATCTGTCATTCCAGCTCAGCTGAAGTGTGCCAGGAATGCATTCTGAGCTGTGCATCCACAGCTTAGTGTTTAAAATATAAAAAATGTGCAGCACTAAAATAATGTTAAAATGTCAGGAAATTAAAATTCCATCTCTCAGCCCATTGAATCTATAATTATATTAAGGCACCTATAGCGGTATCTACATACAATTTGTATAAAAACTTAATGTAAACAAATAATAAGTCCTTCTGATGAAGTCCCCTCCCAGGGACGTAATGTGTAAGGGCAGAGCCTGTCATCACCACGTTATCAGGTTTGTGAGTGCAGCTGTGCGGCCATTGGGATTGCTGGAAGCAGTGAGATTGCAATATCTGTGGTTCTATTGTTCCTGATCCACATCACAAGTTTAACACTTGATACGCTGGATATTTTTATGTTTATGTGAGTGCATTTGGATTGTTTCTTCTTTTAATAAATTGGTAAAAGGGAGAGTACTATAGAGTATGTGTTTTTATTGAGGGAGCTACAAATAGGGATCTGTCCCCTTGGAGGTTATGTTTTACCCGGAAGGTGCTTCTACACTTTTGGTAGCTGCTGACTTTTAATAAAACGTACAAATGAGTGGAAATCCGCTTTAAGGTAAAAAATGTCCCAGAGGCAGTATCGTTCCCTCACCCCCCTAAATACTTACCTCTCTTGATCCATTGCTGTGTACGCTTGTAGCAGCAATCTCCTCTCTCCGTGCATTCACAGGACAAGAAGACAAAAGCAGGAACCATTGACTCCCGCTGCTGTCAATCAAATCCTATGAGCAGGGGGTGGGGCCGAGTCTATGGGGACACACAGCATGGCTTGGGAGCGAACTTGCACGTGTGCCGCCATCGTAAATGGCTTGCTATGGTGGCAGACATGGAAGAGAAGGAGTCAGCAGGGGACCCCAAAAGAGGAGGTTCAGGTTTGCCCTGTGCACAGAGCGGCTAAGTATACCATGTTTAACCACTTACGGACCGCCCATCGTAGATTCAGTGTGGCATAGCGGCAACTTTGCGCCAGATCACGTACCTAGTACCTGTAGTACCTGTGATTGGACACAGCGGGAGCTAATCAGCGGGTCAATCGTTCAGGAGAAAGGCAGAGCGGTTGTAAACAAAGAAGACCGCCGAGGGGAATGTGCTGATCCTGTGTTTCTGCCAAGCAGGAACACTGATCTTTACATTCCACCAGTCAAAGCACATCGCCTCGCCTCGGACGTGGATATTATTCCTGCGCCCCTGGTTGTCCAGGTCCTCTACATGGCGTTGCATATCCCATAGCATGAGGCGATGGTCTGAGCCCTGTGTTTGGGTCCGGTGTACCACTAACTTGGTCTCTTGTATCTCCTCCTCCGCCATCTCCACCCTGTCAGCTAGGTGTTTGAGGCCCACATGTAGGGATCGGATCTCAGCTCGGCAGCTGGCCTTTATGTCCGCTATGAGCTGTTTAAAGTCCTCCTTGGTTGGGATGGCTTGTAGATAGGCCTGCCAAGGGGGATGGGTCCCTCTGTCCTGGCCTGGAGATGGGTAGGAGGAAGGGGGATGTGAGTAGTATTCCACTGCAGGGGTGCCTTGTGTTTGGGTGGGAGGCCGGGATGGCGGAAGGTCCCAGCGCTCCGACCACAATGTGGCGTGGGGAGACGGTGGTGTGGGGGACTGTGCCCGGGCTAATGCCACCTAAACATAGGAGGGGGGGTTGCAGCGTGTCCCCGGGATGAGCTGTGTTCCCTGGAGCGAGAGGGCCTTTGGGCCTTGGGTGAGGTAGGGTCCAGCCAGGTGGTGGAGTGTGTCCCCCTGCCTCCGGCAGGTTCTGGGGCAGCCTGTGTGTGCCTGGGGCCCGGGAGGGCCGGAAAGTCCTCCATTACATCTGAGGGGGTGGAAGAGAGAGAGCCTGTGCCATGAACTCCAGGGTCTGACGCTGCTCTCAGTAGTCTGGGGAAGGCCTCCGTACACTGTGTGTACTGCGATGGAGGCTGAGTTGCGGCCCTTTCTCCATGTGGCGTGGGCGGGGTGTGGGGAGAGCGATGCTGGTGACTCACCGCTTGGTGGACCCCGGTGGGTCTTGGAGACATCCGTGGGGACATGTGTTGCTCCTGCGGGGGGGGGGCGCTTCTCTGCAGGGATGGCGGTGTGGAGGCCCGTTGCTGGGAAGGCGTGGTGTCCGGCGCCTTTTGCTGTGCCCGCCCGGTAGGTTGGGCGGTTTAAAGTATTTCAGGAACGAGGAAGATGAGCGGTGGTTGTGATGATCCTTGGGCTGAGGAGGATCGAGTGCTACGTGAGTCGCCCATGGGTGGGTGAGTTTAGTTTCCGAATTTGGCCTATTTAGCTGCGGGCTGGAGGAGAGCTCTCAGGCAAAGCGTCCGTCCAGGTCGGCTTCCGGTCATGCCACCACATTTAACCCTTTGATTGCCCCGGGTGTAACCCCTTCCCTGCCAGTGTCATTAGTACAGTGACAGTGCATATTTTTTTAGCACTGATCACTGTGTTAGTGTCACTGGTCCGCAAAAAGTGTCAAAGTGTCAGTTAGGTGTCTGATTTGTCCACCGCAATATTGCAGTCCCCTATAAGTCGCTGATCGCTGCCATTGCTAGTAAAAATAAATAAATAAAAATATACCATTGTTTCCACCCGCTATAACTTTTGCGCAAACAAATCGATATACATGTATTGGGATTTTTTTTACCAAAAACATGTAGCAGAATACATATTGGTCTAAACTGATGAACAAATTAGATTTTTTTTACATTTTTTTTATTGGGAATGTTTTATAGCAGAAAGTAAAAAATGTAGTGCTTTTTTTAAAATTTCTAAATTTTTTTTTGTATAAAGCACAAAAAATAAAAACAGCAGAGGTGATCAAATACCACCAAAAGAAAGCTCTATTTGTGGGGAAAAAAAGGACACAAATTTTATTTGAGACAAGTTCTTTCTAAAAGAATATCTCTCCTCCGAAATCGCCCCCAGGGGCCTTAGAATAAAGACTAGGTGTTAATTTCTCTCACCCGAATTCCAAACAGAATGGGAACATATTTCGGAAAAAAACCCTCAACACTCCTAGAGAATCTTAAACAACTAATTAGCACGCTCAGTAAACTTCCCACTACATGGCTAGAGCTACTTAAAAAGAAGACAAAAATGGATGAGGATGGACTGGTCAAAAACAAACTTTTAAAAATGAGGAGAGATTTGGATGATTACAATAATAAAAAATAAAAATTCCAATCCCTCCCCCACCCTACCACCCACCTCCACACCCCCATCACTTTCTTCATCACTATTCCCATACATCCCGTCCCAATCACCAACCTTCTGGGCCACCACCCATCCATCATTCCCAACCTCTTTCTGAACATCATTCCTACTTTCAAAAACCTAAACCAAAAAGACATAGAAAACCCAAAAGGGCCACCAGGACCAACCATACTGGATCTCCAGAACCCATCTATACTGCCTCCATTTCTTCCATATCCAATAGGACAGACTTTCCTAACATCAATGCTCCCATCACAGTTCAAACAAATACACTACTTCCTAGTGTACCATCATCACCACATCAACTACTATCCTCCAATATTCCCATTCCTAGTATAGTGAATTCACAATCCTCTACAGATTCCTTACCACTTTGGCAACCTGAAATCTCCATTTCCTCTGGCCCTACATTTCAGGACGAACCATCTACCTCACAATCCCATTCCCAGATGGAATCATATACCAATAGTCCATATGACCCACTCACTACTAATCCTGATCCATCTTTTTTAGTCCAAACCCCACAACCTGTCCTAAAAAGAAAACTAGAAGAGGCAGACGAGGGGGGAGAAGAAACAGAAACACAACCCAAAGAGAAAATGGCCAAACTATAAAAATCTTCAATCTCTCTTCCCATATTCTAACTCCAGAAGAGACCTCTCTATTGAACAAAGCTTTAAACTTTGCACCCAAAGTGCAACCTAATGCCTTCACCCTTTTTGTAGACTTGAACAAATTCGTACGTAATCTTACAGTAAAACGTTTCTATAATATTCAAATCAACAAAAACAATCTCACTGCTAGCCAAGATTTGGTCAATAATACTAAGCCCACACCTGAAAATAGCTTAGATGCATCCTGTCTAGCGATTCTTGAGGAGCTCTATAATGACGATGAAGAAGCCTCATACATTTCTTATCTCACACAACATCCTTCTAATTCCCCTCCCATCAAACACACCCCCTTCCGACCCAAATCCATATTTAACCCCAGCCATGTCAAAGGTTCCTTCATACAGAGTTTTTATCAGGTCGTATACTCTGATATCAAACATATGTGTAAACCAACCCCGCCTTACCTTCTAAAGAATAACCTCACCCCACAAGAATCATCCTCCCTTAACAACCTAACCAAAAATACCTCCATCATTATAAAATCAGCTGACAAAGGTGGTGGCATTGTCATACAAAACCGGGACACATATCTTGATGAGGCACACAGACTTTTATCAGATACCAACACATATACATGCCTCCTAAGTGACCCTCTCCTTCAATTTTCCATAGAGGCAAAACTACTAGCAAAACGAGCTCTCAATGATAACATTATCACTAAAGCTGAAGCTTCTTTCCTATCCAGAGAATACTACAATACCCCTTACTTTTATCACCTTCCCAAAATTCACAAAGCTGCAATGGAAAGTGTCACCAGTTTTTTCTCAATCTATATCAATCACTGCTTACAACCTCTAGCACAAAATTTAGCCACGTATATATGTGATGGAACCCATCTCCTTGACACTCTCAAAGCCTACACCTGGGAACCCACATACCAGTGGGTTTCTATAGACGTAAATTCATACTAAAGACGTAAATACATACTTACACTATAAAAGTTGCCACCACTCTAGATGGAAATCCAATATCCCTAAAAGTCAGTTTCATCACATACAGCGAAATTGCACTCACAATTTAGATTACATCACACGGAAATTTGTTTAAAACTAAATTTGAGGACAAAGGGTATCCTCTGACCCTGGTAGAGGAAACGTTTGCTAATTACTTAGATGGTACAACATCCACCACCCACTCCAAACTTTCCTTAACTATTGAAACACATACAGACTCAATACCTCCCACGCAACCTCATTCCTTTGCTTCAGTTTTATTCTTTCTCCAAACCTGATTAAACCTTAATTTTATTACAAATAATGTTTTCACCTACTAATTAAATCCCCTATATTATTTCACAGGATCCCTATAGTCTTGAGACATTACTATACTTCATACATAGAAACAGCCTAAGTATATGCATCATAGAGTATAGGTTACCCTCTCTCCTTTTTAAAAAAATGGTATGTATAAATACACGTCCATATACACCTATAAGACAATATGCACACACACACACACATATATATTTTTTTATCATCAATTTTTTTCATTTTTATTTATTATTTTTCCATCACCATTTTTTCATTTTTATTTTAATTTCTATTTTTATTTTCATATTTTTTTATTTTTATATTTTTATTTTTTTAATTTTAATTTTTATTAAATATCGCCTGTTCAGATCCATTTTTAATACAAGGTTATTTTCACTCCAACTGTACATCGTAGTGTTACTATATAAACCCCCAATCAGATTGTTTTTTCTATTCTAGCTATATCATTTGTATTTGCCAAATCTCAGTATGTCTATTATGTCTCTCTGTTGCTTGGCGCTTTGCTCTCTCCTTGCTCTGCGTCCTCTCTTTTTCACATTATGTTCCCGATGTCTCTACAACCAATATATGTTTTCATTTCTGCCTCTTGGCTCCCCTGTATATGATTCATGATAAAATGGGAGGTTCACGTGATTTGATTGGCCCATGCCGCCTTGCCAGTCCTATTTACCACTTCCAAGATGGATAAACGATATGCCTGATGAAGGAGCATGCATGCTCTGAACGCGTGCACATCACAGCATCATCACACAGCGACCAGGAACCCTCCAACTCACGTCTTCCTCGTGCGCTCTGCAGTTTCAAGCCCGGGACACTGGAGACCACTGATGCCACCGAGAGATATCCTACAACGCCATCTGGAGGCTCACACTTGGACCCTGTCGCCCAATTTGACTTTTAACAAAGATGTGCCTGCTTTTACTCTGCTTTTAGTAAGTGCATTACTTTACATTAAACATGTTAACTTATTGCTGCACTTAGATCTGGCGCTGCTTGTCTCTTTTATGTTTCTGCCAGAGGTTCTTCTATCCTTCGGAACACTGCCTTCCCAGTGCGGGCTACAATCCCTGTGGTAAACCACGCAGGCTACAGACCCCCACCAAATACATCCTTATACCCTTATCAGAAGTCGCTCTTATACCAATTTTAATTTACTATTGACGCTCTGATTTTTCACCTTTTGGATTTTTTGACTACATGTTCAGATCTCTGACAATCTCACCCTTCCCCTCCATCCCACAGATGACACAACCTTGCATTGTCAAATAATATTTTGTGTATTTCTCATTGTATGGGTAGTAGCACTGACTTTTCTGTTCATACTTAGCACAAAGCAGTCCCAGCACAGAGACCGGGATCTCACTGAGAGCCCCGTACTAACAATTGGGACCCAGAACTCCCAATTCTGGGTCACTGTGGTAGCCTCAGATTGGCTACTACAGTGATCAGTTACTGTGAAGCCCGCCTCTGTGTTTCTCTCTTTGTGAATGCAGAAGAAAGATACACTGAGGGAGATTTGCGGGCTGTTATAACCCTTTTTCGGCCGATAGCGGGGGTTAAAAGAGCCCCACTAGCGGCCGAAAAGCGCTGCAAAAACTAAAAATAGCAACGCTTTACTGCCGACGCCTGGGCACTGGCAGTGTGAAAGTGCCCTAAAGCTTTCACAATAAAACCTGGAAGCTGACTGGTTTCAATGCAGAGCTGCACCAGAATGTGCACTCTCCAGTTTTAGTAAATCTCCCCCACTGTATTTTTGTCTCTACTTGCAGAGAGAAAAAAAATAAGTGCGTGTAAAAAAATAAAAAAATAAATAGGTTTTAAAAAATAAAATAAAGAAAAAAGATACCTAGATCAAGGTTAGTGCCAGGGTTAGTGTTTGGGTCAAGGTCAGGGTTAGTATATTTTGGGCAGGATTTTTCTTTTTTTTTTTAATTAGTATTAGTGTTAGTTAGCTTCACTGTGTTTTAGGTAGGACAAAAAAGAAGCATTATTATTACTATTTTAGGCCAGTTTTCGTTTGATAATAAAAAAGAAAAATTCTGAAGATATCCATAACCATTTACCACCAATGAAAGCCCAATTTGTCCTGAAAAAAACAAGGTATAACTCACCTGGATGTACAAAGTAGTTGTGATGATATGTACGGTTTTACGAACACATGTTAAAGTTGCAAAATTGTGCTGAGGCATTAAGATTTGTTATATCCTTAGGTGTGAAGGGGTTAATATGCTAGCCAATAAAATGAACGTCCAAGCGATTGACCTGCATAAACATGCTTAAACTGCCAAGAGAAAAGTGTTTAGAGGAGCTGGGAAAACGCTCAGTGTGCATGGGGCTTAAAGCCAAAAATGCTATTTAATTAATTTTTAATATTTAACCACTAGACATCCGCGCTATGGCTGAATGACGGCCACAGCGCGGACCTGCATTCTCGGGAGGCCGTCATATGACGGCCTCTCCTGTGCACGCTTCCTGTGCGCGCCCTACAGGGTGCGCTGTGATCACCGAGTCACTGAGACTCGGCTGATCACCGATCTGAGTAAGGGGCCGGTCCCGGCCCCTTACCATGTGATCAGCTGTCAGCCAATGACAGCTGATCACATGATGTAAACAAAAGTTTGGTAATCGTTTTTTTTTTTTACTCACGCTGACAGCGCGAGTAGAAAAAAAAGCCGATCACCGGCTCAGATGTCAGGGACATCAGTTCCGAAGTGGAAGCACAACATCCGCCTCATCAGTGCCACCTAAAAGAGCCACCTAACAGTGCCCACAGTGCCACCTAACAGTGCCCACAAGTGCCACCTACCAATGCCCACCTGTAATGCCAATCAGTGCCACCTGCCAGTGCTGCCCATCACTGCCACCCATCAGTGCCCATCACTGCCACCCATCAGTGCCCATCACTGCCGCCTATCAGTGCCTATCACTGCCGCCTATCAGTGCCCATCACTGCCGCCTCATCAGCGTACATCAATGAAGGAGAAAAATTACCTGTTTTAAATTTTTTATAACAAAATATAAAAAAAATAATTTTTTTTTTTTTTAAATTCAGTTTTTTACATTTTTTTAACAAAAAGTAAAAACCGCAGAGGTGATCAAATACCACCAAAAGAAAGCTCTATTTGTGGTGAAATTTGATTACAGTGTTGTATGACCGCGCAATTGTCATTCAAAGTGCGTCAGCGCTGAAAGCTGAAAATTGGTCTGGATAGGAGGGGGGTTTAAGTGCCCCGTAAGCAAGTGGTTAAAGCAAACCCATGTCTCCATGCTTTATTTTGCTGAGAAATCACTTAAAAAAATACCCCCTACCATTTCTGCCCGTGGCCATCTTGGGTACGGGCAGATGATTTGTGTATTATTAACTTCCTGGAATTCATCTCCACGCAAGCAGGGGGGTGCGCTTAGCTGAGAAAACCTCTCCTGAAGACTCCTGGGATATTACATCATTTGCCTAGACCAGAAACCAGGAAGTAACTGCAAAAAATATAAAAACAAAATGTTAAACTAAGTAAATATGATATACTTCCTTATCTATATACTAATGCTAGAAGAAAAAGGATTAAAAATAGTCAATGTTGATTTAGAGAGTGAAGTTCCAGTTTAATAACTAGGTTATCAGGAGTTGGCATTAAGGGGTTAAAGTCCAATTGAACGTTCATCTTAAATGGGTTAAATCCATCCTAGATGCATTAAAAATCAAAGGTGTGCACAGTTTTTTTTCGATGAAAGCAGCCACAGCCTAAACAGAAAATCTGGTCACCTGCCAGCATGCTGCAGAGCACAACCCTTGCTCTCTGTGTGGAAGCAGTGATCTTTCTGCAGAGGTCCAACACACTCCCCCCACTAGTTAATCAGACCTTTAGCTTTGCAATCAGCCTGCTGATTGGAGAGCTATGACCCGGTAGAGAGCACACACTAGAAGAAAATCAGATTAGTGATCGTCTGTTTTTGCTTGAATAGTCATACTACGATAAAAGCGAGATTTGTACTAATGGGACAAAAATTCTCAGATGACAAAGGCGAAATTTTCCAGTACGTAGATTACATTGTAGTGTAGATTAGGAAGTGATGTAATGTGCGGGTGACCCTTGTAGCAGAGCTGTTCAGCGCCATAGGTTCAGAGTGTTGCAGAGTTTTCATTTTTTTTTTCTCCTTTGAAGGATCTTTAGAGAGATACGTTTGGGTATATATTCTCAGATTCCAACAAAGGACTCCATTCCCGATGACCTGCAAATTTTATCAACTCCAACAGTTGTACTTGGAATACTAACCATACAGAAGCAAAATTAAGTAGACCACATGGTGTTTATATACAGAGCTCTTTCATTACGCATAATACAATTTACCACTTGCCGCCCGCCCACAGGCAGCACAGCGACATACCCATATGTTGCAGTGCACTACCTGGTTTTCGGGCATGCATGGGCTCGCCCCCTGCTGACCTGTGCTGTGATTGGACAAAACACAAGTTTGTCAGCAGACTACAGCCAATGATTAAAGCGCAGTTCCAACCACATATACGGATTTTTTAAAGTCTCTTACTATAATATAATGTTTATTTCGCAATGAATAGTCTCGTAAATAGCGCCACTTTTATTAATATTTTATTTAAAAAGTTACCTTATATTATTGCTGCTAGGGCATTCCCATCTTACTTGTGAGCAGGCGAAGCCCACAAGCATAAACTTCTGGGATACGGTGCTGCTGTATTACCAGCATGCACTGCCCGTTCTCGCGCATGCACAGTAAGCGGCGCAGTAAACTTTTCATGTTGCCATCACAACGGGCGGTGGCATCGGAAGTGCCCGCCCTGTTGTGATGGCAACCAAGATAAGCCTAATATATATACAGGAACTGTATCAGGAACAGGACAGGAATCAGCACATTGCAGGGAGAGAGCAGCGCAGGTGAGATTGTAGCGCTGTAGCCGATCAACACACGTCCTTCTCCTCAGCTGGCTGCTCTGTATATAAAGTATATTAGAATGGCAACAAAGGGCTTTGTTCCCTTTTTAAAAATGGCGCTTAAATCCACCTTTGCCAGCGTCACTTCTGTTTTTCAAATACTGCGATTCTAGCCCTCGATGCTGCCCAGTGACTTCTGGGAAATAATGACACACATCTCTAAGGAGCACTAGCGAGCACAGGCGCTGAGGGAAATTACATCAGGCACCGCAGAGAGGAAGGGGAAGATTACAAGGGACCCCATTAGCAATAGCCCTGAATAAGCAAGTAAAAAAATGTTTTTTCTAAATGTTATTGCTGATGTTTATTGCTGATGAATACTGTAAAGTTCATTTTATGGGTGGAACTGCGCTTTAAGGCTGTATACCTCCTGATTGGCTGTGGTCAATCACAGCACAGATCCTGTGTGTTTGTAAACACAGACTCTGGCTAGATTGCTCCCTACTGTTCAGAAAAGAAAGCAAGGAGAGAAACCCAGTCAGATCAGCAAGTACAAGCAGCACACATACACTTTTATACACTTGTAAGGCACAAAGTTAACCCCTTGATTGCCCTCCTGATCACCCCTGTTACCCAGCCAGTTCCATTAGTACAGTGTCAATCAGGGATGTGCAGTCAGGGGGGCAGGTGACGCTGAGCCTCACCTGCCATGAGCATAAAAAAAAAAAATGATCGACTTCAAGGGTTGTAGCCCAGCGACCAGTGGTCACAGAGACCCCAAATAGATGAAGTCCTACCCCATCACTGTTTAAAATTTGGGGCTCCTATAATCTATGTTAGAAGCTAAATACAGAGCAGCCAGGTAAATGCAAGGTGACACACTCTGTTTGCAGCAGACTGAGAGGATGAGCTCATAGTGTCTCTCCTCACTTCTTGTCAGAGGCACTGAGCCCCATAGACAGCTTGGAGTCTTCGACCAATGGTAAAATACCATTGGCCAAAGCTGACCAATAAAAATGCTGCAGTGGAGGCACGCCTCTCGCTGCAGTGTCATAGAAGAGGCACGTGTCTAAAAGACAAATACTCCTTTCCAGCCCAGCCCTCCTAAAGCGGAGTTTCTCAAAAAAAATTTTTTTAGATGTCAGCAGCTGCAAATACTGCAGCTGCTGACTTTTAAAGTAAGGACACTTACCTGTCCCGGGGTCCAGCGATGTCGGCACCCGAGACCGAACCGTCCCTCGGTCCTCGGGTGCTGCCGCCGCCTTTCTCACTGAGAGGATCGGGAAGTGAAGCGTCGCAGCTTCACTGCCCGGTTCCCTACTGCGCATGCGCGAGTCGCGCTGTGCGTCTACACTGGTCCCCGTTGAGTTGTGGGAACTGTGTATTTCCCACAACACAACGGGGGTGGGTGGGGAGTCTGCGGGTAGCTGCGGCTAGCTATACCCGGAAGTGGGTACAGATACCTGTATTATACAGGTATCTGCACCCCCCTCCCCCCTGAAAGGTGCCAATTGTGACACCGGAGGGGGAAGGAATCCAATGAGCGGAAGTTCCACTTTAGGGTGGAACTCCGCTTTAACTACAAGGAAAAAACATGGGTTTATGTGTATAAAATTTACCACAATCCCATGTTTTTCTCACACAGTTAAGAGGGAGAATAAGAATCTGCTGCTGCTGAAAAAGGTATAAGCTAAATCATATATTATTATGCTCTATATATATATATATATATATATATATGTTATAAGATAATCATTTATTATTTATTTACTGTGAAATTACTGGTTTGAACTTATAACTTCAAACTTCAGTAATTTGTCCGTTAACCTACCTGCTTGAGTACAGATTTTGAAAACATAGTAAATTACCTTTAAAATAATATATAATAGTTATAGTTTGTATATTACTTACTTATGGTAATTAACCTCTTGCCACCCAGACCAGTTCTGACACTTGCTGGAAAATTAATTACTCAGAACCCCCAAACTTTATATATTTTGTTTTAGCAGACACCCTAGGGAATAAAATGGTGGTCATTGCAACTTTTTATGTTGCATAGTATTTGCGCAGCAATTTTTCAAATGCAATTTTTTTTGGAAAGAAACTGTTTCATTAATAAAAAAAAAAACAAAAAAACAAAAAACACTAAAGTTAGCCTGATTTTTTTGTATACTTTGAAAGATGATGTTACGCAGAGTAAATAGATACCTAACGTGTCATGCTTTAAAATTGTGCTCATTTGTGGAATGGTGCCAAGCTTCAGTACTTAAAAATCTCCATAGGCAACGCTTACATTTTTTTTACAGGTTACATGTTTAGAGTTACAGAGGAGGTCTAGTGCTAGAATTATTGCTCTCTCTCTAACGTTTGCATCATATGTAACCTGTGTGTATCTGGCTCCGATACTGGCCAGTGCCTCACCAGCCACTGACCTCACTGCATGTCCCTGGTGTCAATGTACAGTATTATAACGATTCTGTATTATGCCCTGTACACACGGTCGGATTTTCCGATGGAAAATGTGTGATAGGACCTTGTTGTCGGAAATTCCGACCGTGTGTAGGCTCCATCACACATTTTCCATCGGATTTTCCGACACACAAAGTTTGAGAGCAGGCTATAAAATTTTCCGACAACAAAATCCGTTGTCGGAATTTCCAATCGTGTGTACAGAAATCCGACGCACAAAGTGCCACGCATGCTCAGAATAAATAAAGAGATGAAAGCTATTGGCTACTGCCCTGTTCATAGTCCCCACGTACGTGTTTTACGTCACCACGATCAGAATGATCGGATTTTCCAACATTTTTGTGTGACGGTGTGTATGCAAGACAAGTTTGAGCCAACATCCGTCGGAAAAAATCCTAGGATTTTGTTGTCGGAATGTCCGATCAATGTCCGACCGTGTGTACAGGGCATTAGTGTTACTAGCAATGTCATTTTCGGTCTTTTTGTTTATAGTAATAAAAACCCAGTGGTGATTAAATACCACCAAAAGAATGCTCTATTTATGTGAAAAAATTATTTAAATTTCATTTGCGTACAGTGCTGCATGACTGAGCAATTGCCAGTTAAAGTAATAGAGTGCAGAATAGCAAAAAAGTGGTCTGATCATGAAGGGGGTAAAACCTTTATAAAAATGATTTTCGTAGCTTCTTCTGGGTCGTACTTTTTCCATTCATGGACATCTTTCACATTTTCTTTTTCCTGTAAGAATACTGTACACATTGTACTAAAACTGATAGTTCTGTTGACGAAGGAGAAAACGTTTCTAGCTCATCCCTTCAGAAATTTTCGTCTCAACAGTCGGAATTGGCTGTCGAAAGTACTGTATACACTATAAGAAAATCAAACAATTGTTTAGAATAATGGATTTCTTTTGTTTGATTTTCTCATAGTGTGTACCCAGCTGAAAGAGGATCTTCAGTCATTTCTTTAAAAATTAAAAGTTAACAGCTAAAAAAACAAGTGTAGCTGCTGAGTTTTAATAAACAGTCATCTCTCCAAGAATCCAGCTCCATCCTTACCCAATGAATACAGTGTGTTATATGATTGTCCATCCCTCCTCTCCACCTCATCCAATCAGAAAATGCCTTGTATTTGTTGAAAAAAAATGCTGAATGGTGGCAATGCAGAGCAAATGGCCCTCTGAATACCAGATATGGATGCTCACATCAAGCCAAACTAATGAAGTATTAGGGATGCACTGATATATCGGCTGCCGAAAACAGAGTTATCAGCGTTTTGCCGACAGAAAAAAAAGTTGCAGATAATGGCCGCTGAAGAACGCACACGATTTTGCAGCGATTACAGTGCATTTTTCATAGGTCATGTGACTCAAAATCCGTATCAAAAACGCAACACAGGTGCACTCTTAATGCGTTTTTGAAGCATTTTCAATGCATTTAAATGAGGAGCTGCGTTTTTGGTGCGTTTAAAAAAAAAAAAAAACTGACCAAATATGCACCAAAAATGCGGCAATCAGGATTTTTAACACTGCAACAGAAGCGCAACGGACCAGTGTGAGGACATACATAGAATTTAAAGAGATGCCTTTTTCTTGCTCTTTTTTAATGCAAAAGCACTTCAAAAACTGCTCAGTGTAAAAGCAGCCTATCGGCTAAGGAGGTGCTGATAATGGCTGAAAATAAATTCACATTAATTTAAATTAATGATATTAATTAAAAAGTCAAATTACATATAAAAAAGAATTTATATATTTTTAAAGTGTAAATCCACTTTTGTTGAGAAAAAAAACAAAAACATTCCCCTCTGGGTGATCTATGTACATTACAAGGATTTTAATAAACTTTTTTTCTGAAGAAATCCCTGTGTGTTTGTCTGTATCCATGTGGGAAAGTGAGTCTAAAGGGAGGGGTCAATTACATTTTTGTTGCAGGGGATGCCTGAAATCTGACTGATCTTGGTCCAGATTTCTGGGAAAATTAATGAGCCAATCACACAAGCAGGAATTAATGTTTCTGGGGAGCGTTCTGTACCCATTCTTTGTACAGAACACCTCCAGGTAGCTTCATTGCGTTGTATTTTCGGAAAATGACAGCGCTGCAGCTTGAAAAGGAAAGGTAATTTTGTAATAACATTCAAACAAAATATATGACTTGTGCCGCAATTATACACGCTACATTATTTTTTCTTTATTTGATATTTTTTTTCCCCACGAAAGTGGAGTTACCCTTTAAAAACTGTCCTTTTCGGTTTTCGGCCAAGTGCATCCTGAATTTTCGGTTTCGGTCCAGAATTTTTATTTTGGTGCACCACTAGTAGGTATCCAACAAAAGAATTCCTGGAAATAGGTTTTGAACATTCCCCAAGCATGTTATTTAAATAAGTACAGCCAAAGGTCGTTTGGCTCTACTTCTCCTATAGATCACAGGAGTGCAGTTCGTTTTGCACTCCTGTGACCTGTTTTCAGCAGAGAGCGGGATAAAGTCCGCTCTCTGCTGACGTCACAGAACTCGGTCCAGGCACCGCGTCATCACGACAATGGAGTCTGGATCCGCCAGGTGCCTGCACCGACACCCGGCTCAGGCTCTCAGCAGGCTGCTGGGAGCCTGAGCTGGCCACCCCCTCCGCAGCTCAGCGCTCCAGTGAGTGAGGAGTGGGCAGAGAAGAGAGCTGTGACTGACAGTCTGCAGCTCTCTGCTCGGGTAACGGTCAGAACCGAGCAATTGGCGGTGTTCAATCACTCGGTTCTCAGTGTAAAGGCGCCGGGGGGGGACAGATGCATCTAGGCAAGTATGATTCAGGAAAAAAAACCTTTACTTGTCTTTTAAAAGAATTTAAAGAATTTTATCCTGTATTTAAAAACACATTCCCTTTAACTGGTATGTTTTTGTTTTTTTTTTTGCATTGGAACATGTCCCAACTACCCCAAGCCCTCTTTAAACATTTTAATGCAAATTGGGCTTCAAAAAAGTGCAAAACAAGACATTAACAAGCGTTGACTCCTATAGACTTCAATGGGGTCTGGGTGCTATGTTCAGGGTTTGCGGAATTGGTACTGGGATATGCTTATCCCTGTTTGACAGCAGAGCAAGTGTCTCAGTTGGAAGATTTCCCCTCTATTCTGGTGACAAATCAAAAATTGGGATTTTAGATATCCACAGTGTGTTAGATTGTTAACTGATGCTTATGTATACTTTAGTAGAGTTCCTCTTGTAAAGTTAGCAATAGCTGGACAAAGCTATCTACCAGATCGGGCTGTTAGCATCCCTTAGAGATAAAATAGGGCTATTTGGTGATTTAAACTGCTGACATCTGAAAACTGAAATATTTTTGGGAGTAATGTGTTTCATCTGAGCGAGAATGATACAATACATCTTTGAGCACCATTTAAATGTGCATGTTCCAGGGAAGGAGCTGGCAATCACTTAATGAAAACATTACGTGATTCTAAAACTTTAAAGTGGTTGTAAATCCTTACATAAAGTATCTCACAAAAGTGAGTACACCCCTCACATTTTTGTAAATATTTTATTATTTCTTTTCATGTGACAACACTGAATAAATGACACTTTGCTACAATGTAAAGTAGTGAGTGTACAGCTTGTATAACAGTGTAAATTTGCTGTCCCCTCAAAATAACTCAACACACAGCCATTAACGTCTAAACCGCTGGCAACAAAAGTGAGTACACCCCTAAGTGAAAATGTCCACATTGGGCCCAAAGTTTCAATATTTTGTGTGGCCACCATTATTTTCCAGCACTGACTTAACCCTCTTGGGCATGGAGCTTCACAGGTTGCCACTGGAGTCCTCTTTCACTCTTTCATAATGATATCACAGAGCTGGTGGATTTTCGAGACCTTGGGGTCATTATGCTGAAATACTGCCTTTTGGCCCAGTCTCCAAAGGGATGAGATCATGCTCTGCTTCAGTATGTCACAGTACATGTTGCCATTCATGGTTCCCTCAATGAATTGTAGCTCCCCAGTTCCGGTAGCACTCATGCAGCCCCAGGCCATGACACTCCCACCATCATGTTTGACTGTAGGCAAGACAGACTTGTCTTTGTACTCCTTACTTGGTTGCCACCACACACGCTTGACACAATCTGAACCAAATAAGTTTATCTTGGTCTCATCAGACCACAGGACATGGTTCAAGTAATCCATGTCCTTAGTCTGTCTTCAGCAAACTGTTTGTAGGCTTTCTTGTGCATTATCTTTAGAAGAGGCTTCCTTCTGGGATGACAGCCATGCAGACCAATTTATTGCAGTGTGTGGCATATGGTCTGAGCACTGACAGGCTGACCCCCCCACCCCTTCAACCTCTGCAGCAATGTTGGCACTACTCATACGTCTATTTCCCAAAGACAATCTCTGGATATGTCCCTGAGCACGTGCATTCAACTTCTTTGGGCGACCATGGCAAGGCCTGTTTTGAGTGGAACCGGTCCTGTTAAACCACTGTAAAGTCTTGGCTACCATGCTGCAGCTCGGTTTCAGGGTTTTGGCAATCTTCTTATAGCCTAGGCCAGGGATATGCAATTAGCAGACCTTCAGCTGTTGCAAAACTACAAGTCCCATCATGCTTCTGCCTTGGGGTGTCATGCTTGTGGCTGTCAGAGTCTTGCTATGCCTCATGGGGCTTGTAGTTCTGCAACAGCTGGAGGTCCGCTTATTGCATATCCCCGGCCTAGGCCATCTTTATGTATAGCAACAATTCTTTGCCATAAGATGCCATGTTGAACTTCCAGTGACCAGTATGAGAGAGTGAGAGTGATAACACCAAACATAACACCTGCGCCCCATTCGCACCTGAGACTTTGTAACACTAATGAGTCACATGACACTGGGGAGGGAAAATGGCTAATTGTTCCCAATTTGGACATTTTCGCTTAGGGGTGTACACACTTTTGTTGCCAGCGGTTTAGACATTAATGGCTGTGTGTTGAGTTATTTTGAGGGGACAGCAAATTTATACTGTTATACAAGCTGTACACTCGCTACTTTACATTGTAGCAAAGTGTAATTTCTTCAGTGCTGTCACATTAAAAGTTATAATAAAATATTTACAAAAATGTGAGGGGTGTACTCACTTTTGTGAGATACTGTATACCCAGTGAAGTGACTGGTGTCAGGTCATACACAGATTAAACCAATCCTCCTACATAAGTTGTACTTGTTTATCCGCAATCCCCCCCCACCCCCAATACTTACCTGAGCCCATTCTCGATCCAGTGCTGTGCACGAGAGCAGTGGTTCTCCTCACTCTCTCCCTCCTCACTAGGCAGATTGATCCTGTTGCTGTCAATCAAATTCTGTGATGAGGGAGGCAGGGGATGGGCTGAACCACACTGTCTGTATGTATAAATGCAGAGAGGGCAGCATGGGGATTGAGCCCGTCCAAGTTCCCCTCATAGAAAATGTCTTTCTATCGTGGGCATTCACTTATGCAGAGGAGCCAGAAGTGCCAGCAGGGACCCCAGAAGAAGAGGATCAGGGCTGCTCTGTGCAAAACCAGAGCAGGCAAGTATGATATGTTTATTATTTTAATTTTAAAAAATTTTAACTTTACAAATCACTTTTAGCTATGCAGTCTGCCCATTAGTTGCTTGAATACATTCTATCATCTCTGCTTGTGGAACAGTAAGTATCTGATCAGAACAGCACAGCCAAAGTCTGTACCATCCAGTAGCAAGCAGGGAGGAACAGGCTCATCTAAAGTTATTTCAGGAATGTGTTCTTTTACATTTGTCATCACTTGTAGTACATCTGAGTGGTGGGCTATAATAGGGAGAAGTATCTTGCTCACACATGAATATATTTTTTAACTCAGTGCTTAAAAGAAAACTTGCTATGGAAAAAATATACAGTATAGGCTGCCACCGCTGACCTCTCATGAAAAATGCATGTCACCTGTCTGTCATGCTAATGCTTTGCTGCTGATTTTGTCACTTCCAGCCACACGAAAACCTCATCAGCACCATCTGCTTGAGTTTGTCAGTAGGCAAAGCTTGGCCTCACTGTGGGCCCAGTTGTTTTCCACTACATGGTGCAACATATCTTTTCAAACACAAAGAGGACAGTCTCGATGTAATGAGGAGGAGCCCCAAACTTATACTACTACAGTAGGAACTTGTAGGTGATTAGGGTCTACATTTCACTCAAGGCACAGATCCCAAAGCCCTCTGTCCCATTTGCTCAAGCTTCTGCATTGAAGGTACTTGCTTGGAGGCTTACTTAAATCCCTTGGCAATTTACCTCCCTGCAGTGCCCAGGTATTTCCTTGTAGCTTACACTATAGACCTGTTAATCAGGTACCCTCCTGGTAATACTGCACCCAACTGTGCATATTCCCAGGTGTATCTGAGTTCAACACTCTGGGGTTTATGACTCCTACTCAGGTAGGAGCCTGTCCTCCAGAATGGTATCCCACTTGATCTCATACTCCTTACTGAAGAGGAGTCCCTTTCCATCATTGATGGCTGTATGCGATACTTACTCTTTCTCAGTCCTTTTCCTAGGGACCCAACTCTTCAGTGTTCACCAGCAGTTCTGGACCCTGTTCACAGTACTGACTCTTATGTTCACCCAAGTGTGCTTTCCTGGCCTCTCCATTGTGGAAGTTAGTCTGTAAACTAAGGTCTGTTTTGTTAGTTTATAGCAGTAGTTTGTTATTTTATAAACTTACAGCAGGCCGTGGCCATCTTAAGTGTGGGCATCTGAAACCAGACTGTATTTCTTCCTGGATCTCATCCTTGCAGATCTCGCACATGCTCAGTGCAGCACAAGCAGTGTAATAGGTTTCAGGTCAGGTTTCCATAGCAACGGCAGTTTTAGAGGAAGTTGCCGCCCCTTCCCAGAAGGCATTGCAAACAGGAAATGATGTGATGGGCCGCGGCCAGGGAGGAGGAAGTGAAAAATGAATACAGCAGGTATACAGTAGGTCCTGAGAAAAAAAATAAAAAAATATCCAATTTGTTTACAGTGCAGTTTAGTGAGGGATGCCGAAGAGTTGTAAAGGTGGGTGGAACTCCACTTTAAGTTGTCTATCAGGTATCATCTTGTCTTTTTTTGGACTTCCCACTTTCTGAAGACAAGGATCAGAAATTGTCAACTTAACCTATGGATGTTGATCGGTTGGTCTCTTCCCTGGACATATCTGTCCAAGCTTCGTTTTTGTGAGATGAGGAGTTAGGTATGTTAATCTTCAAAGTGTTTATTAATTTTTGAACATGTTTTCACTCTGGGGTTTAGCCTAGCAACATGTTTTGTTGGTCTAAATTTTTTTTCCTGTTTAGCAAGTGCACTATTCCACCTGTTTGTTGGTGGATGGTTGGTGGGTCCTCCATTCACAGATTCAGACCCATGGCTCCTTCTGGTAGCACTTTCTCCACTTAATGGTGTTATTGTTCCCAGTCTGGAACACCATGTTGATCCAAGGTGTCCTCTCTTTGGTCGTGAGAACTGCAAATTTGTTGGCATTTTTATCTAGGTTTCCTTTAGGTGTCGATTCCTTAAAGTGGTTGTAAACCCTCACATATACCCAGTGAAGTGAATAGCCTCTGATGATACACAAAGATTAAACAAACCTCCCTACATAATTTTACTTGTATATCTGCTGCCTTCAGCTTTCTACACTTTTTGGAAAGTGCAGATTGTGTTAAAAATCATTCTTCCTCTTTCAGCAGCACATAGGGGTGGGTGGGGAGACTGGGCTTACACTGTGTGAAAGCTGATTGGAGGAATGAAGAAACATGCAGAGCTGACAAGCTCCCTGCTTATCTACCTCTAAGCTCCCTCCCCGACACAAATTTTCAGCTACTGTTAAAATAAAAAAGTGAACACAATCTAAGTGTACACTTAAAAGTAGTGTTTCTCTCCCTTGCTTCTCTCTCAGCTTCCTTGCTTACTCCAGTTCCTCAGTTTTATTCTTTTTTCTTTGTCACAGCTCTTTTCCCTTTCCTTCATCATCAGCAATGTGCACGACTTTTCTGACACAAGGGAAAAAAAGCTGTGACAAAGAAAAAAGAATAAAACTGAGGAACTGGAGTAAGCAAGGAAGCTGAGAGAGAAGCAAGGGAGAGAAACACTACTTTTAAGTGTACACTTAGATTGTGTTCACTTTTTTATTTTCATATACCTCACTTATCCACCTGGGAAGTTCTCTGTCTATGCTGCTGGATTGATTCACCTTCCTCACCCCTCATGTGGGTAACAAGCGTGTCTGATCATTTGTTCACTCAAATGATCCATCTTATCTGGTAAGAGTGCATTATACTGACGGTGGAGGATTTTTCACTATGAATTTTGGCTACAACATTTGAAACTCCCCTTTTATCACGTGGTGGACAACATATTATGGTAAAGTGTATGGACTTTTTGTTATTGCGCTGCACCTCTCTACTTCTTATATTCATGTTCATGGGTGTTGTGGTTTGCCTTTTGGTGTTCAGCTTGCAATTGTCATTTTAGCTATCTTTTCTTGTTTGTGTCCGCTGATTGCCTTCTTTTTATATATAAGATGTTCCCAATGCTACAGCCATGGCCTGACCCCCCCCCTCCATGACAGTAGTACGGGAGAAGTTCCCTGTACTAGCTGTCAGTTTTTTTTAAATCAGTGTGGCAGTGGGGGCTCCGTCCACACGGCCAAGTCATTCATAGACAGCTCTATATATGACTGGACTACAATTCCTGCATCCTTTGCAGACGTCGGCTTGTAGTTCTCCACAGCTCATCAGAGCAGTTCAATAATTCTTCCTATCAGTGTATTTGCTTGTCCGTATGGGCACACAGATACACTGACAGGTCTGATCGCTGGTGCAATGCTTTACAGGCTCCAAAATAAATAAATGCATATCTCTTTACCTGCAGAAAATGTGCATTTTTTTTTTTAATTAACTTATTCTTTAAGAATTTCTACGATTCCTGCATCTTTTAATGGACAATAAGGAAAAGAGTTTTTGTACTTACTGTAAAATCTTTTTCTTAAACTCGATTGAAGGACAGTGTTAGCCTTATGTACTGCTTACTCAGAAGTAGGGGTGGTCCTGTGGCTCTAACGTGCATTGCCATAGTGTTTTGGGCTGTTGTGTGCAGGTCAGCAGTCTTTAATGGGGACACAACTCTATTTTTCTTTATTGTTTGTTATTATTTGTGCACTTGGTGGGCATGCACAAGGGTCCATGGTGGTCTGTAGAGCTGGTTTGTAGTTTTGGGAAAGTTCAGTATTTATACCAGAGACTCTAGATCAGGGAAACATTTTTGTAGCCAGCTATCCAATTATATTTTTTATTCGCAAATCAGTTGCAAGTGGTTTTTGCTCTCTGTGCTTTTGTTGTGTGATATTGATCCTCATATGGGGCAGTACTGTGAGAGTGAAAGAGCCTATAGATCAGTACTTCTGAGACTAATGCCGCGTACACAAGGACGGACTTTGACGGACTAGGTCTGGCGGGCTTTTCGACGGACTTTCCAAATGAACGGACTTGCCTGCACACAATCAACCAAAGTCCGACGGATTCGTACATGATGAGGTTTGACCAGACTAAAACAAGGAAGTTCATAGCCAGTAGCCAATAGCTGCCCTAGCATCGGTTTTTGTCCGTCGGACTAGCATACAGATGAGCGGACTTTTCGACTGGACTCGTGTCCGCCGGAAAGATTTGAAACATGTTTCATTTCTAGGTCCGTCGAACTTTTGGGAAAAAAAAGTCCGCTGGAGCCCACACACGATTAAATTATCCGACTGACTCTGGTCCGCCGGACCAAGTCTGACGTAAAGTCTGCTCATGTGTACGCGGCATGAGTGAACATATGGATCAGTGCTGTGTGCATGCATAGGCGTCAGCCATGTGTGTATATAAGGGAGTGGATCAGTACTGTCTGTGTGCATTTCATTACAAATTTTATGTCACATCCAATTTTAGGCCCAGTCAACATTTTGGGTGTGTTGACAAAAGTTCTGCTTGTTGGTGGAAAACTGTATATAAAAAACAAACAGCAATGCATGTAAAAACAACACATAAACATCATGTAAAACATGTATGTGACACATGAAAACATAAAAATGCATACGGGTATTTAGAGCCTTCGAGATTTTACCGGTGTGTTAGTAGCCCACAGATTTCAATGGGCTTCCTTAAGGCAATGCATGTTATAGCACCACAAAATTGTAAATGGACCCCAAGACTAAGGAAGCACATTTACTGTTTGTCAAAAGATGTTTTACCTTATAACCGGGTGTCCAATCTTTTGACCTTCCTGGACATATTGGATGAAGAGGAATTGTCTTGGGCCACACATAAAATACACTAACAATAAGGATAGCTGATGAGCAGAAAAAGTCAGGCAGATTACAAGTTAGCAATCACTGATATAGATAATGTACCTAAGTAATAAAAGCTTACATTTTTTAACAATATTTTTTATTATAAAAGTAAAAGAGGGCAACATAACTAGTGGGATATTTGACACTGTTTTTATTAAGCTAATGCATCAATATCTGGTTCAATGGATGTAGTAGCAATTCTCCATGAATTCTCAAGGTGCTCATAGGATATTTTGGTTCTAATTTTGCCTTTTGTGTGCTTCATCCTTGAAAATATTTGTTCACAAATATAGGTGCTGCCGAAAACTGATGACATAAATAAGGTGCGATTGTGAAGAGTGGTATATCTTTTTTTGGGAAGATAAAACTTACAAAAGACCAGTAAGGAGACACTGTCAAATTTTGTTTTCAGCCGCATGTGTTCTCTAAGTGTAAAAGCATTTTTACAAAAAATTTCAAAAAAGAATCAAAATTTTTAAGTAAGTTTACAATTTTGTGTTGGGCTGCAGGTTGGACACCCCTGCCTTGGACCGCTTTCACACAGACGTTCCGATTGGGTCCATCTGTCCTTTTTTCAGGCGGACCAGATCAGAACCTCCATTCTTCTCTATGGAGCGCCAGGTGTACACGGACATGCGTCAGTGTACACCCGCTTATATGTGATCCGATAAATAGAAGAAGGATAAGGATTCGATCCCCTTCCGACCAGCGGTTTGAATCGGATGGCAGTCGGGTGTAAAACGGACAGGCGGTCCGTTTACATCTGAGCGCCTATAGAGGAGAGCGGGCTGTGTCTGCTCTGCATAAGTGGAGAGGACACAGACCTGTCATCCGACTGCTCAGTGGGGATCAGCGGAGAGAACCCCTGCTGAGTAAGCAGATCACAGCCGCAGTATACCCCGGGTGAAAGGGGCCTAAGAAGATACAATAAGCAAAGAAAGGCCTCTTTAGTTCCCACCCAAGAAACGAACAGAAACGGCAATCTTTTGCATTTATTGTGAAAGATCTCAGTGCTCTAGATCACTGTGCAAAGTGCTAGGATTGTTCTGCTGAGTTGTCTAGCAAAGTATTAGGACGTTGAAACAAATAAAACCATTACAAGCATACGTGTAGATGTGAATGGCACTATACTTTAGAAGTAAAAATAAAAAAAAAGTTTTACCTTGCTTAAATTTCCAGTACAGAAAAACAAAACAGTTTGCACAAAGGAATCTCATAAATCAAAATTATGATTGGGATGAGGCAACAAATGGGTAAAAATCAGTTAAAAGGCAAATGTGAAGATTGCACTTGTCTCGAACCAAATGGCAGAATGCATGAACAACATGCTTACAAAAGCAGTCTTATCAGGTGATGTCAGTCTTCACCAGAATTATCCAAGTCCTCCCAGTCTGACACACTCATGACTTCAGATGCATTGTCGGGTGGATGCTGCACTCTGTCCATATAATGCATGTACATCTCATGTGTCCAAACGTCAGCATCAATGAGCACAGATCTGGGAAGTGTAAGCACACAGGCTGCCATGCCTGAGATGTCATCCTCCAGCTGAGGTCCATCCTCCCATAAGTCCCTGACTGCATCATATATATGTACATAATCCATGCGACCTCCTTGGTTGTGTGATCTGCCTCCTAGGACATAAATTTTCTTGTCTAGAACAGCAATTCCAGGCTCTCCATGTCCTGAAGGCACGGGACACATTAATGACCACTGGTCTGTTTTTGGGTTGTAGCATGCAACCTAGAAGTAGGAAGTGAAATGATAAAACTGATAAAATACAAAATGTATCTGCACTATAACATACTGAAAAAAAGCACATGTATCACTGAAATAAGTCAATATGTTGCCTTCTTTAAAATGTATCTTGTTTTCTGTTGTGAAACAGTACAGGGAAAGCAGACACTACCCTAATTTTTTTCAAGCTTCACAATCAAGCCACGACCCATGAAATGTGTTACAACAGAAAGGCTAGATCTATGTGCTAGTTAGGTACTGTGATGATATTCAGTGATACTCAGCTCACTTTACATTCTGGCACAGATCCTGTGTCCCGATGTGGAAACTCGGACCATTTAAGAGGCAAGTATTGCAGACTTTAATTATACTGTAAGTTACAGCCTGTATTCAGTAGGTATTATTATATCTATAGTGAATGACATACAGTATCTCACAAAAGTGAGTACACCTCTCACATTTTTGTAAATATTTTCATGTGACAACACTGAAGAAATGACACTTTGCTACAATGTAAAGTAGTAAGTGTACAGCTTGTATAACACTGTAAATTTGCTGTCCCCTCAAAATAATTCAACACACAGCCATTAATGTCTCAACCGCTGGCAACAAAGGTGAGTACACCCCTAAGTGAAAATGTCCACATTGGGCCCAAAGTGTCAATATTTTGTGTGGCCACCATTATTTTCAGCACTGCTTAACCCTCTTGAGCACTGAGTTCACCAGAGCTTCACAGGTTGCCACTGGAGTCCTCTTCCACTTCTCCATGACAACATCACGGAGCTGGTGGATGTTAGAGACCTTGCCCTCCTTCACCTTCCGTTTGAGGATGCCCAACAGATGCTCAATAGGGTTTAGGTCTGGAGACATGCTTTGGCCAGTTCATCACCTTAACCCTCAGCTTCTTTAGCAAGGCAATGGTCATCTTGGAGGTGTGTTTGGGGTCGTTATGTTGGAATACTGCCCTGCGGCCCAGTCTCTGAAGGCTCCGCTTCAGTATGTCACAGTACATATTGGCATTCATTTTTTTTTTTTTAACAGAAAAGTTTTTATTCATCCATCATAGGCAAAGAAAACAAATGAAAACAGACTTGTAAGGCACACAGTTCATCAAATTATGTTAGCTAAGGCAACAATATTATACAGTCAAATGATTCAAGTCAGGAATGATATCTATCTACATAAAAGTCAAGTAGTGGAATCGAATAGATTAGGATGCAGTAGGGCGAAATCATGAGGGGAAAGGGATACAGCAAAGGGAGAAGGGGGGGGGGGGGGCATGTTGGCATTCATGGTTCCCTCAATAAACTGTAGCTCCCCAGTGCCGGCAGCACTTGTGCAGCTCCAGACCATGACACTCCCACCACCATGCTTGACTGTGGGCAAGACACACTTGTCTTTGTACTTCTCACCTGGTTGCCGCCAGACACGCTTAACACCATCTGAACCAAATAAGTTTATCTTGGTCTCATCAGACCACAGGACATGGTTCCAGTAATCCATGTCCTTGGTCTGCTTGTCTTCAGCAAAACTGTTTGCATGCTTTCTTTGGTTCATCTTTAGAAGAGGCTTCCTTCTGAGACGACAGCCATGCAGACCAATTTGATGCAGTGTGCGGCGTATAGTCTGAGCACTGACAGGCTGACCCCCCCACCCCTTCAACCTCTGCAGCAATGCTGGCAGCATTTAAACATCTATGTCCCAAAGACAACCTCTGGATAAGACGCTGAGCATGTGCACTCAACTTCTTTGGTCGACCATGGCGATGCCTTTTCTGAGTGGAACCTGTCCTGTTAAACTGCTGTACGGTCTTGGCCACTGTGGTGCAGCTCAGTTTCAGGGTCTTTGTAATCTTCTTATAGCCTAGGCCATCTTTACATAGAGCAACAATTCTTTTTTTCAGATCCTCAGAGACTTCTTTGCCATGAGGTGCCATGTTGAACTCCCAGTGACCAGTATGGGAGAGAGCGAAAACACCAAATTTAACACACATGCTCCTCATTCACACCTGAGACCTTTTAACACTAACAAGTCACATGACACCGGGGAGGGAAAATGGCTAATTGGGCCCAATTTGGACATTTTCACTTAGGGGTGTACTCACTTTTGTTGCCAGCGATTTAGACATTAATGGCTGTGTGTTGAGTTATTTTGAGGGGACAGCAAACTTACACTGTTATACAAGCTGTACAATCACTACTTTACATTGTAGCAAAGTGTAAGTTCTTCAGTGTTGTCACATGAAAAGTTATAATAAAATCTTTACAAAAATGTGAGGGGTGTACTCTTTTGTGAGATACTGTATAATACATGTTTTTACTGTAAAGTAAGTCTCCAGTAAAGACTTGCAGGAGTTAACGTTTTTAAAATGTAGCCAGCTCGCTCATATTTTGCAATATGTGTCATAGCCTCGCCTTTAGGATAGTAATCACGTCCATCCAATGTATCCTATCAACAATCGTAATATCCATTCTGCTACTTATGCTGGTCTAGTAGTTTTCTAGGATTTTGAGATCAGCCTCTTGGGAGGATTCAGTAGATATGGTATCAATTATTTCTTATAAGTAGGGACAGACATCATTGAATTATGCAGTAGAAGGACCCAAAGGTCACGTGAAGGGCCACTGTAGAACTTTTCACTATGAGGTTGGTGATCTCCAATTAAGTTCAAAACGTGGGCACTGCCACCAAATGTGGCAACGAGCACCAGGTGCTAGTCCACATCCTCAGCACACTGCAGGAACCCGTGGGTACCATCTAACTAAGCCTACTGGGTCTTTGCACCAATGAGCTATGAGTTTGAAGTTAAACTTAGATATAGTGGAGCTGATAAAATTATAGTATGAGTTAAGAGAAGGGGGTGTGGAGTATATAACATCCTGCACATTGTACAGAATGGTGCATTCTGAAGAAGGTTGCATACAGTACAGCACGGTACATGGGAGGACAATCTACCATTCACACCAATAAACTCAACACATACAGCTTTCGCATCTCATACCAACCCCAGCATTGACACTGCCAATAACCTTTCTTCTCAATGCTCACTGCACTGCCTAAATTTACTACGAGTCCTGTCCATATACACAGTGTTCAAAGGAAATGCAGTCAACGGTGCCCTGCGTCACTTCCTCCTCCCCCTTTTTGATGCCATCTCCTGACTCTGGCAAAGAGAGCAGAGCTGTAGCCCGTGATGATCCTGCTAAAAAGAGGACTTCTCCATTTAAAGTAAAACTAAAGGCAAAACTTAAAAAAAAAAAAATTTGGATAGGGTGCAGAGGGATTAGAATGCTTGTTAGTTTTTATTGCTGTCTATGCCCCCATTAGGAAGATTCACCCTCTCTATTTGTCCTGTTTACTATTATATTTGAAAGTGAAAGTAGAAGAAAATCCCAAATTTTGGGTTGTCCCCAGAAAAGTAATAGAGGGGAAATATTCCAATAGGGACACTAGTTCTGGTGACCTGGGGGTCCCCAAGGAAACCCCTAAATTTGCAGAGATTTCCTATCACTTCCTGTTTGGCTATGGGACAGGAAGTGAAGGGAAATCTCCGCAATGGGACACAGATGGTGAAAAAATGAATCTCACAGTGGTTATTTCCCTGCTCAAAATGAAAAAAAAAAAAAAGAAGTTTTTCCAGTAGTTCTACTTTAATTTACAATGCAAGAATAAAAAAAAAACACAAAAAAATACAACAGCAGATGGCGAAAAGAAAAAAAAAAAAAAAAAAAAAAAGGGAAAAGGAAGTATGTTCGCTGAAAAAAAAAAAAAAGGAGGTAGAGGGAGATTTTGATTCAAAGTTATTCAATACCCATTGTCAGCAATTGCTAAAGTTTGGGTTAATCATAATGAACTAGAAAGACAAGCTATCTTGCATTTACCTCCAGGACATCTTGTCGAAAGCCCTCATCATCGTTGCTTCCTCCAATCACATATGTTTTTTCCAAAAGAGACACCATGCCATGCCATGCCCTCCTTACTGGCCCAGAGGCTACATATGTCCATTGATTTTTTTCTGGGTCATAACAGCAAGTTTCCTTTAGGTATGTATTTCCTCTCCTTCCACAAGCTACGTACATCTTACCACCAAGAGCTGACCCAGCATGTGCATGCACCTGCAGAGAAAAACCAGTAGACTTGTTGTTTGCATTAAAATATGTTTTTCAGGTGAGAAATATGAAAGCTGCTGTTATTGACTTCTTTTGTAAATATTAATTGCCTGGCTGTTTATTCACTCTCTGGCTTGAATACTTTCATGGTCAGTGCCCTGGAAAAAGTATGTAGATCAGGATTTGGGGAAAAGTCATAGGTCCTTTTCTTGGAATAGATTAGGAATAGAAGGCGTAAAAGGAATAAGCTCAGCATGCCGAGCTAGCAACCAGCATTTTTTTTCTTTTTTTTTTAAACAGTCAACTTTCAGCTTCATTTCCTCTTAAAAAAACAAAAACAACAAAAAAAAACCCACACACATTAGATCAGTGTTTCTCAAACTTTTTCCAGTTGGGGTGCCCTTGAAAAGTATTTCAGTCTTGAGGCACCCCTGTCCAAGGCTTGGTTCACGTTACTGTGTGTCGCGGAACGTGCGCAAAATCGCGCTCGTTCCTGGCACACAGACAAATGCTCTGCTCTTTAGGGGTGCCATTAATTCTTAATAGTACCCCACACATTGGCAAACATGGACTGTTTTTGGTGTGGCGCAATAAAAAAAAAAAAAAAAGGGTCAGGGACAGCCTTCAGCCGCACAGTTGCGAACCAAGGGCTTGTTTACATGTGAGGCTCGAGGAGCGGTAAGACCACGTGGTAGGCACACATACAAACACATGTGCACACATAAACAGACACATGCGCACACACACACACAACCCTTTAAACCATTGCAGTACAATACCTTTCCTTACACAGCGGGTACTGCACTGTAGGGGGAGGCAGAGAGCACAGCACACTCCCCCTCCCTTTACTTTCACTTTGCAGAGTCTGACTGAGCTTCCATTGCCCATGTACAGTTCAGCTGGGGATCGGGAGCTCGGGCTCATCTGACAGCCTCTCTCTACCATGATCCCACGGTACCCCAGGGTGCCATGGCACCCCAGTTGAGAAAGGCTGTATTAGATAATTAAAGATCTAAAAGTGTATAGACTCCTTCATCAGATTTCAAAATTTTACTTAACTTAATTAAACTATTTACAGACAATCCAAAAGGTAAATTTTTTTTCACTTAAATTATACAAGAGCTTAGTGGAAAAGCAGTGATGTACACACATTATTAGTAAAATAGCCAGTTGAAGATTTAGTGCCCATTATGGGTGTCATTTTTTCTTTTTAACAGATAGTGGGTGCTATTTTACATGATATGGCCTCACTTATAAAGGATAGCAGATACCGCTTTCCCACACCAGTGTTTACTCCACATTTTCCCTGCATTTTAAATGGCATTTATAACATGGAGGTTGCAATGTGGAGCCAGCAGTGTCCCACAGAGCATTTTCTGCATGTTGATTTCTTACCAGTATAGGGGAAGTAGGGGAAGGCTAGAACTCCTGTCAGCTATTTTACTGTCGTCTGTGTCCCTGTTGCAGATCTCTTCAGTTGCCAAAACTATGCTGTAACAGGAAGCGAGGGGAAATCTTTTTTTAACCCACATAGCAATAAAAAAAACAGCGGGTGCTCTTATCCTACCCCACTCCATAAAAAAAAAAAGGCTTTGGAGCCATGGTTGGAATTAGGTTGAAACCGAGGTTTCAAAGAAATAGATTTTGGGTCATGGCATCTCCTTCTGGCAGAATTATTCATTGGTTCTATATTGATCCTAAATGGGGAACACCAGGCCTTTAAAGTACCAAGACTACAAATATATGGTATGTAGCTTTTTTGTTCATATTAGTTTTCTTGCCTGTTTCTGAAGTGGTGCCACAGATTCCCACGAGTTGGTGTATGGATCATATCTCTCCACCTCCTTCAGCTCATCATGGTAATCCCTGCCTGCTACTGCATAGATATACTTGCCCATAATACACACAGACAAGTCAGCACGGGCCTGCTGCATGGATTGGATCTGAAACCAGCGATTGTGCCGAGGGTCATATCTTAAAAGATAAAGATATAGTTACTTTCCATGAAAATACACATAAAATAGACAGAAACAGATTTTCTTTTGCAGGCAAACAAAAAATAAATAAATCACATATTGAAATAAAATGTTCAGAAGTTCTAAAAGAACTGAACAATGCATTATTTGCTCTGCATGGGAGTATGGTTATTGATAGTGCAATTATAGAAAAAAGAAAGGTCTATGGAATTCCTACACTGCAGTCAAGCACATGTGGAAGATTTACAACCATGTGTGGTCCATCTTCAGAAGGTTACCACAGAGGTGCTCTGAACTGGGAAAACAAACTCTACTGCCCTGATGCCCTAAGAGCTCCTGTTCTGTTCTAGGTAAGCCATGCTGTTAATCAGTACAATTGAGCGGATCAGGTGACCATGAATACATTTTTCAGAGTGTTATGTACTGGGCTGCGTATTACCTTTTTTCACTTTATAATGAGAAATAGTTCAAAATATCTAAGAAATACAGAACATCCAGTTTTTCTTTTTGATTACAGTTGTATTCTAAGGCATTTGGCATACAAACCATATTGCCACCATCTAAATGCTAATACAAACTTGACAACTTAAGCCTCTTGCACACGGGGGTTGCCTAGCTGCACCCACTGCCTGCAGCCTGTCAAAGTCTATGACAGGCTACGGCTGAACGCTGTAACGAGTGATACCCACGTTTAGGTTCCATAGACTTTGACAGGCACACTGATGCACTAAAATGCCTGGACCGATGGAACCACTGCAGCTAGATCATGTGTGCAAGGGACCTCATGTTCAACAAAAAATAGAATATCATATACAGACTTGTATGATCTCCCTTGAAACCCAGATATCACAGACAAATTCAGGACATTAAAATACTACACTACTATAAACAAACATTCTCAGCTTCTCACAGCACAAAAGCAAACCGGCTCTGGATAGTAATAAGCCAAATACAAATCATATTTTTAAACAATATGGAGACCAGGGGCCTCCAAACGGTGGCCCTTGCTAGCCTATATCTGGCCCTTGGGGTACTATTTCTCCCAATGATATGAGACACTATACCTTCCACTGACACCTGCTATGGGGCTGGATTTGTTCCACTGGATACCATTGTTGGTGTACTATTCCTTCCACTAATACCAATGATGCGGCGCTACTCCTCCTCCTACTGACCACCAACCCTGCGGTCAAGTTTATTCTCACTGATGCTGGGCACAGGACATTTTCTACCCCCACTGGCCACAATCCGACCCCCCTGAAGGATATTAAACTGGCCCTTTGTTTGAAAAGTTTGGAGACCCCTGATGTACACACAACATTTCAGCATAATGTCCTTTATAAAAGAGAGCAATAGAAACAGACAAGTTTCAAACTTTTGTTTTTTTACTGAAGAAAATCTCTGTAAAGTATAGTCTTTTCCATTTCTAACTTAAGGGTTGCTTAAAATATTAGGAACAGAATGTCCCACAGAACAGATGGAAGCTAAAGGATAGGTGCATTTTTGTGATAAAAGTAAAATCAAATTTTATATTGCTCCTCTAACTTGTTTGATTTAATGCGGCTTGTTATGGGGGAATTCGGCAGGTTGTAGGAGCCAGGAACGCAGGCGGGGAACCTGAGAAGAGGAGGTTTGGGGCTGCTCTATGCAAAACCATTACATAGAGCAGGGAAGTATAATATGTTATTTAAAAAAAAAACTTTTACAATCAAGTAGATAAACAGGGAATTTATCCTGCTAAGCCTTTTGGTGAAAAAAAGGATCAGAAAAGGTAGAAAGTTATATTTTCTGTTTTATACCACAGGAGCATATTTTTTCCAAAGTGCACTTATCCTTTTAAGTGGTGTCAACTAATTCTTAGGGCCCATTCACAATGTACTGTTTCAACATATGTGTAGATTTTACTAATAGGTACTGTTCACATCTCCTGCTGTGTTGCTGTGCATTATAATGCCCCGTACACACGGTCGGATTTTCAGACGGAAAATGTGTGATAGGACCTTGTTGTCGGAAATTCCGACCGTGTGTAGGCTCCATCACACATTTTCCATCGGATTTTCCGACACACAAAGTTTGAGAGCTTGCTAAAAATTTTCCGACACCAAAATCCGTTGTCGGAAATTCCGATCGTGTGTACACAAATACGACGGACAAAGTGCCACGCATGCTCAGAATAAATAAAGAGATGAAAGCTATTGGCTACTGCCCCGTTTAAAGTCCCGACGTACGTGTTTTACGTCACCACGTTCAGAATGATCGGATTTTCCAACAACTTTTTGTGACCGTGTGTATGCAAGACAAGTTTGAGCCAACATCCCTCTGAAAAAATCCTAGGATTTTGTTGTCGGAATGTCCGAACAAAGTCCGACCGTGTGTACAGGGCATTAGAAAGACAACATGTCCAACTATTGACACGCTATGTGTTGAGATACCAACAAAAGTGCAATGCATGAAAAATGCATCAATGGTGCATTTCGATATATTTTCATGTTCGACAAGCACCATCCCTGGATACCTGCCAAATGCTTATTAGGGAGGTGAGCAGTGTAATCCTAATCTATTTTTTTCAACCATGATCCTCCCATAGGCAATACAAGAACAGAGAGAGGAGGAGCAGTGCATTGGAGAATATTGATTAAAGCTTTTTACCTGAATGGGCTGCTTATACAACCTCCATTACAAACACAAAGGTAATACATTTTATTTATTTTCTTCTATTGATTTTACATGTTAAAATCTTGCAGTAACATTTTAAAAGTCATATAAAGTTGCACACAGCTAAGGTTTGCAGCTTAGCAGGTGGGCCATGCAAAAATTTTAAAGGTTGTTTCTGAATTTGGGGGACAGGTTAGAAAATGAAAATAAATTCTAGCACATGTTGTGTTTATTATCTGTATACACTTTGCTGCTTTGTTGTTTTTATTTCTGAAAGGCCTGGGGGCCGATTTACTAAAACCGGAGAGTGCAAAATCTGGTGCAGCTGTGCATGGTAGCCAATCAACTTCAGCTTGTTAAATTAAAGGGGTTGTAAACCCTTGTGTTTTTTCACCTTAAGGTGAAAATACTTCTGGCAGTGACCGCCCCCCCCCCCCCCCCCGTTTTACTTACCTGAGCCCCTTCATGCCCTCGGTGGAGACGCACTCTCCCTCTCTGCACAGGGTTTCCGACTCTTGATTGGATAGATTGATAGCAGCGCAGCCATTGGCTCCCGCTGCTGTCAATCAAATCCAATGATGTGGGTGCCGGGGGGAGGGGCCGAGTCCGGCATTTGTGTCTTATGGACGCAAATGCTGGACTCAGGAGAGCGCCCGCAATGTAACCCCCCGGGAGAGCGCTTCTCCTAGGGGGTTATCTGATGGGAGGAGGAGCCGCCGAGGGACCCCAGAAGAGGATGATCGGGGCCACTGTGCAAAACGAGCTGCACTGTGGAGGCAAGTATGACATGTTTGTTATTTAAAAAAAATAAAAAACACACAAAGCTTTACAATCACTTTAAGCTTTGCTAAAAAAGCTGGAAGCTCAATGGTTTCTGTGCAGAGCTGCACCAGATTTTGCACTCCCCGGTTATAGTATATCAACCCCATGGTTTGCAAGCCCAAGTTGTGTATTTATCAACAAATGTCCAGTTTGTGATTCAGTGGGGTGTACTTTGTCAGGCAGTCAAGCCATGGAAATCATTTCTAGTACATAGTGCCTATTTATCACCTGTGTACCCTTTGCTGCTCTGGGGTTTAGTTTTACATTCCTGTAGTGCACACAAGTGGCATATAAGAAAAACAAAACAAAAAGGTCAGATATTCAAATTCTTTTATTTTACAGAATAGTGCAATATACTTTGAAAAATAGTAATTTTGCTTTTCAACAAAGTAGAGAGAATCAGTCAGAAATAAAGTATTGGGCAAGTTTGTCCCAATTACTGACCACACTTCTGCTCCCTCCTTGAGCTTTCCATTGAGCTCACAATGTACTATGGAGAATAATCTTCGAAGCAGAATCTGCCTCGCTGCCTAACAAAGTTATGTAGCTGGTACACAGCCTCAACACCACATACTTCTTAGGCATGGATAGATGGTCAATTGCAAAATTAGCCTTTTATTTGTTAAAACTCCAAAGTTACACTCCACCATGCATCATGTAATTAAAAGCACTTCTTTCTGTGCCCAAGCCATGTTTGGCATAGGGATGCAGGCGAAATTCAATCTGATTGAAAGCTTCATCACCCACAAACACAATGGACATTTAAGCTTCTGTGGTTCCCGGAAGTTCACGGCTTGCTGGCAGGTTTCTGGTGCAAAGCTGTTATATATCTACAAGTAAAATGTGAAAAAATGGATGAACCGCATCTGCTAAAGTACGATCTGAAGTTGATGTAAGTAGCAAGTATCACCGGAGGGAATATTTTTTTATAATTTAAAAATTTACTGCCACTATCCGCAGGGTAAACCATATGAATATGATTGCCATCAATTGCTCCAACACATTTTGGAAAATGGTATTGCTCCAAAGAAATTTAGCTTTGTTTGTCCAATCCTGGCTGGTTTGTTTCTTCATCACCATGTCAGACAGCACATCCCGTAGTGCAGCACACGTGTTTGACACAATTGAGAAGGCTGTAGATTTCCCTATTAGAATTTGGTAGTGCAAACTACCAACCCGAATATCCTGTTGCCACATTCCTATAAAAAAATAATGAATAGCAAGTTATTATATTTTACAGTTGAATTCCTTAGACAGAGGAGGAGTATTGAGGACAATTATAAAAGTCAGCAAGAGTCAAGAAGTGGATCTGCTGGAGGCTCAGTGGTTGAATATTTACATGCTTGGGAAATATTCGATCTGGTCATAAAAATAAGGAGAATATAGGGGATGGCGCTGTGATATGAAGAGGGCGCATTGGTGTAAAATAATTCTAATTTTTAAAGTGACGGATGCTCCAGTGCGGTGATTCAATCCCTTCACAAATGTGAACAGACTAGTGTAATAATCAATTAAATAAATTAAAATAAAATAAACCAAAAAATATAATAGTGTATATTATAAATATAAAGTGATAAGTGCTTGGTTAGTGCAAAAAGGGAATTGTAAGCTGTATATACATACATTAACGCAGTTATAATCCCATATAATAAACAAACACAAAAAATCATACACTATAAACACTATAAGCCATGTGCTGATAAAACTTGTATAGATCCAATCCTCTGTTTGAGAAATACAAAGTGACAAGTGCCAAGTTATGCTATATAAATACCATGGTGTTCAGATCACTGTGCAATAATGTGCAAAAAAGCTAGAAAATATATATATAATAATTTTTTAAACAGATCCTTAGCTGACTATATATCGGAAAGAAAGTCCCATATGATGTGCAGTGGAAAATGTTCATAAAAATGATATAGCGTGCAGTGCAAAATGTTCATAAAAATGATATAACGTGTCTCCCAGGAAATCTCTCCTTAATAGTAGAAAACCGTGCAGTAGTTATTGGCAATCTCCCCCTAATGTGATTGCACTCACCGGAGTGCTCTGCCCCTGCAGGGGTATGAGCGTAGGATATTAATCCTCAGATGTTAGGCGCCTCCGATGACGTGCGTATGACGAAATGCGCAAGGCGGGACTATCTTGGCACGCACAACGTCACATCCGAGCATCGTGCTTCCGGAAATTCGACCGGTGGAACGCAAGCGGCGGTCCTAGGCAGCGCTGCTTCCCCGGGTCACGTGGAGAGATAGAGAGCCTGCGAGCTCCCTCTCCTCTTTTAAAATACCATTTTAAAATTATCCTTTTTTAATTGCTAGTGTTGATTCAGTCATAGTGTTTGGACTGTCTAGTACAAATAAATTAATCAAAACAGAGTCACGCTATGTGGAATATTTTTATTTTTTATTCAACACACTAAAGTGGATGTCCGGCTGGGAATTGTATTGCAACAAGGGACAGCGAGTCCCCCCTCTTCCCCCTCGTGAGTGGACTATCCGGATCGGGCTACGTGGAAGGACACCGACACCTGTGGAATCGGAATGAGATTAACATCTGAGGATTAATATCCTACGCTCATACCCCTGCAGGGGCACAGCACTCCGGTGAGTGCAATCACATTAGGGGGAGATTGCCAATAAACTACTGCACGGTTTTCTACTATTAAGGAGAGATTTCCTGGGAGACACGTTATATCATTTTTATGAACATTTTGCACTGCACGCTATATCATTTTTATGAACATTTTACACTGCACATCATATGGCACTTTCTATCTGATATATAGTCAGCTGAGGATCTGTTTAAAAAATTATTATATATATTTTCTAGCTTTATTGCACAGTGGTCTGAACACCACGGTATTTATATAGCATAACTTGGCACTTGTCACTTTGTATTTCTCAAACAGAGGATTGGATCTATATAAGTTTTATCAGCACATGGCTTATAGTGTATGATTTTTTTGTGTTTGTTTATTATATGGGATTATAACTGCGTTAATGTATGTATATACAGCTTACAATTCCCTTTTGCACTAACCAAGCATTTATCACTTTATATTTATAATATACACTATTATATTTTTTGGTTAATCCTATTTTAATTTATTTAATTGATTATTACACTAGTCTATTCACATTTGTTAAGGGATTGAATCACCGCACTGGAGCATCTGTCACTTTAGAAATTAGAATTATTTTACACCAATACTCCCTCTTCATAACACAGCGCCATCCCCTATATTTTGATCTTATTTTCTCGGGGTTTCACCGAGGTGTTCCCTACTCACATAGGGGGGCAGCAGTCGTTTAATATTCTGAAGCGCGGATCCATTGATATATCATAAAAATAAGGAGGTAAGTTACACAAAAAAAAAAGATTGTTTTTTATTTGTAATGGTGGCATTTCACATAAAGGTTGCAGAACAATTTAACTATCAGCTAACCACTGACTAGTAGATTGTAAACAATTATTTTTCTTAATAACACTGAATACAGTTGGAAAGGACCCAAGAAAGAAGAGGAGACCTAGACTATAGACTCTAAAGATTATGAACATAAAGATGGAGAGCAGGCTGCCAAGCACAATATCACATCATCAGCTTCCAAGACAAAAAGTGATCGAACAAAGTCACTTAACTTCAAAGTCATTGATAACATTGTTTCCATATTACAAAAATTGTCCAACAGATGTGATGATAGTATAAATGAGGCAATGCATTATGTAGTTAGTAGAGTGAGATTTTTCAATAAGGTGACTCAGAATTTCCAACTATCTACTGTACAGCCATAGCCAAAAGTTTTGGGAAAGACGCAAATATTCATTATCACAAAGTCTGCTGCTTCAGTATTTTTAGATCTTTTTGTCAGATGTTACTATGGTTAACTGCAGTATAATTACAAGCATTTCATAAGTGTCAATTATTTGACAATTACATTAAGTTTTTGCAGAGTTAATATTTGCAGTGTTGACCCTTCTTTTCCAAGACCTCTGAAATTCGCCCTGGAATGCTGTCAATCAACTTCTGGGTCACATCCTGACTGCTGGCATCCCATTCTTGCATACTGAATGCTTGGAGGTTGTCAGAGTGTGTGTGTGTTCACCTGCCTCTTGAGGACTGACCACAAGTTCTCAATGGGATTAAGGTATGGGGAGTTTCCTGGCCATGGAAACTCCACAACTTTGATGTTTTGTTTTTTCTGGATGTCCCAAACAATGGGAAAGGGGATTCATCAGAGAAAATGACTTTACCCCAGTCATCAGCAGTCCAATCCATACACCTTTTGCAGAATATCAGTCTGTCCCTGATGTTTTTCCTGGAGAAAAGTGGCTTCTTTGCTGCCCTTCTTGACACCAGGCCATCCTTCAAAAGTCTTCGCCTCACTGTGCGTGCAGATGTACTCACATGCCTGCTGCTACTCCTGAGCAAGCTCTGCACTGGTGGTGCCCTGATCCCGCAGCTGATTCAATTGTAGGAGACGGTCCTGGCACTTGCTAAACTTTCTTGGGCGCCTCAAAGCCTTCTTCACAAATGCAGTGGAAATTATTTTTATGGGATTAGGTTCATTTTCATATTAAAGAGGGACTTTGCAATTAATTGCAATTCATCTGATCACTCTTCATAACATTCTGGGAGTATATGCAAATTGCCATCATAAAAACTGAGGTAGCAGACTTTGTGAAAATTAAGATTGGTGTCATTCTCAAAATGTTTGGCCACGGCTGTATGAGAAAGACTATTAGCTGTAAACAGGAACTATCTAGCACTAGAACACAATATACCAGTTGGGCCAAGCTTCACCAGTCCAGCCTCACTCCTCTGCTGTCTGGTGGATCAAGGTCATTCTGGTGGAACTGTTGGTACATATTACCGACAGACTACATATTACACATCGAAAAGCCTTTGTTCACAACTACCCTTACCAACACCCAAATTACCTACCTCATGCCCCACTGCTCCATTTCAGCAGCTCATCATATGCAGAAGCTCAGTATGATACTGGATTGCAGGCTGCACCAAATTCTGTTCAGGATTTATAACCCATTATATGCCATTATTTGGTTTTGTTAAAGCCAATATTTTTCTTTCCTGTTTTATTACCCATGTTGGGCGATTTAAATTGTATTCTGTGCACATTTTGCAATTCAATTAATTGCAACTTGTTTTGAATTGAACCTAGTCATAAATTTGTTGGAAAATAAAAAGTAATTGCAGATGCTTTCCGTGTTAAATTTTGGCTGCCACTCTCCCAATGAATTAAATTGAAAATACTAACAACTTACAAAGCCATCCTCAACTCTGCCCTTAGCTACATCACTAACCATAATCATTCTCTTCGTTCCCCAAGACCTCCTGCTCTCTATTTCCCTTTTCACCTCCTCCCATGCTCGCCTCCAGTACTTTTCCCGAGCCTCTCTCATCCTATGGAATTTCCTACACCAATCTGTCCGACTATCTCCCACTCTATCCATTTTTATGTGATCCCTGCAAAAATTTCTCTTCAGAGAAGCCTATCCTGCCTCCACCTAACAACTGTACTTGTATTTTCGTCATCAGCTCATCCCCCACATTATTACCTTTTGTATCACTCAACCCTCTCTTTTAGATTTTAAGCTCTAACAATCAGGGCCCTCTGATTCCTCCTGTAATAAACTGTGTTGTAACTAACATTTATTAAGTGTGACTAAGCGCAATTCCTATATAACCAGACCTAGTAGTATAGTGATAGTGAGTTCATGCAAGTAAAAAGTCATCTAAAACAAAGGTCTGTGAAACAGCTCTTTTATTGGAATCTGTTGTGAGAACTACTTTTCGGGCTATTACTATCACTTTCCAAAACTCTAAGCTCATACTTTAAAGAATGCTTGTTGCCTGCCTGATATGAAGGCTTCAGTGCTGAAAATAGAGATTTATTAAAATTTCAGGCAGCGTGTTTGTTTGTATTGGTGTGGGATTTATGCCAGTGACATCCAACCCAATAGCGTTTGAAATTCACTACTGACAGCCACTGTGCTTCTCTAACTTCATGAAGAGCAAATCATGCAACTGACAAACTTATTAAACACACAAACTGCTTCAAAGAAGAGTACTTGCCTTACAGTAATCACAAGGAATCGATTTCCAAAAGAGGTATTATGACATTCAAAATGTGGACTCAAATTCAACAGCTGATAAAGTCTAAGATAAAGAAAAAAGATGTTACATGAGATCTCAAGATATAGATAGCAAAAGAGGAAGAAAGAGATGCTGGGAGTTGAGATGTAAAGGGGAGAGAGAGCAGGGGGGAGAGGAAGGGGAGAGGGAGAGAGGTTATATGTGGCTTACCTTTGGATAGACATGTAGGCATAATGAAAAAAAAATTTGTCTTCACGCTGTCGAAGCTCTCAATACAGCATCCCCAACACTGAATGTGCATCTTCCTGCTGGAAATAACAGGGTGCACCTAATTTTTAATATTAGGGCACTTAACTATCCATACATAAAGCGGTGTCCTCATCCAAGCCAATTCTTCAATCGGCTACCAGGTGCTGGCGCTGCCATCCTGACTATGGGAACCGGCAGCAAAGCTTTGCGGCTTTACTGCAGGTCTCCTACCACTTTGTGAATGGGCCGCAGTCTTCTAGTACCTGTGACTTGTCCCAGAAGGCTGCAGTGAAAGGAGGGGGGGAACTGAGCCGAGAGTGGGAGCGGGTACCTGTCAAAACCAGCTACCTGCTCCCCCCTAAAAAAGGTGCCAAATGTGGCAGGGGGGGGGGGGGGGTAAGGTTTGGGAGAGGGCAGACAAGTGGAGCTTCCCCTTTTGGATGAAGCTCCGCTTTAATATCAGTGGCAGTTAGTCAGTTCTCCCCAGGGTCGGTTAGTGTCAGATTGACTGTCACAGTCCCATTATACGTCGCTGATCGTCATTAGTCGTATAAAAAAACAAAAGAAAAAAAACGATTCCAGTATATGTACCATAGTTTATGGGAACTATAACTTTAACGCAAAGCAATCAATATACACTTATTGGGAATCTTTTTTTTTTACCAAAAAACATTTTTTATGTGATATGTTTTATAGCAGAAAGTAAAAAATTGTTTTTGTTCTTTTTAGTTTTTTATTGCAAAAAAAGAAAAAAAACCCAGTGATGATCAAATACCACCAAAGGAAGCTCTATTTGTGTGAAAAAAAATTATATAAATTTTTGAGTACAGAGTTGCATGACCGTGTAATCGCCAGTTAAAGTAGCGCAGTGCAGTATAACAAAAAATGGCCTGGTCATCAAATTTGTAGCTTTTGAGCTTCAAACAACACTATGGGGTTGATTTACTAAAAAAGGAGAGTGCAAAATCAGCTTCCAGGGTTTTTTTTTTTTGTCAAAAGCTTAATTGAACAAGCTGAAGTCAGAAGCTGCTTGGCTACCATGCACAGCTGCCCCAGATTTTGCACTCTCCAGTTTTAGTAAATAAACCCCTATGCACGGTTTGAACAGACACAACTGAAAACCATGAGAGTTTGGATGTTGAGTGGTTTGGAACTTTGAGCTACACAACGCTCTGGTGTGAATGGAGCTTTATAAATCTGACTACTGATTGGCAAATGCTTTGTATAAAAAAACAAAAAACAAAAAACAAAAAAAAAACTTTAAAAACTTGTTTAAGAAAAGATGCATCATGGCACATCACAACATGCTCGAATGCACATAAAAATGTGCCTGAAACAAACACATACAGTAAAGGTGAATGGACCCTTAAAACTTTAGTAAACTGCAGTTGGTGACAAAAAAAACAAAAATTCCCTGCAAGGCAATGTCATAATGTGCTAATATGCAGATTATGACATTATGGCTTACCTGTAGGTAGAAGTGGTATAACAGAGTTTACTACCATTTTTTTTTGTACTAAACCTTTTGCATGCGTCTACTGGCAAAGGCAACTTAGACATTCATTTGCACAGCTGTGCTCTTGCATAGAGGCCTTATAAAGAACGCGAGATATACATTGTTAGCCAAATATCTATATCTTCTAAATAAATACAGGCTGTATGCAAATACCGCCATTTAATGGCTAATCATTTAAAGGTTATGTGTGAATTATTTTAATATTTGATATCATTTTGACACAGCTATGACATTACACTTACAGGGGCAAAGCCAAAGAAAGAAAAAAAACCCTTACCTCCAACATCGTGCTTCTGCACGGTACCCCCTCACGTTGTTGTCTCCCCCAATCAAGTAGACAAAGTTATTGAGCACTGCAATGCCTTGATTTGACATGCGTGGTGCTTGAGGGGCTGTTAGTGGCCTCCATTCCCCAATCAGAGGGTTCAAATATTTGGCCTGATCACTGAGTACAGTATAAGGGGTGGAGAACATCCCTCCAAAGCCCACTATGCAGTTGAACTCGGAGCGCAGATGTGTGTGGGGCCCCTGCAGCACCGGCTGCATGATTTCATTCTTGTGATATTCCAGAGCACCGGACACTGTCACTTTGAGGGGACACGGCCCCAGCTTGTCATGTAGCCTCTGCAGGACTGGTAGCTCCATCAAGGGGAAGCGTACAGTTTCAAGTAGCTTTGGAGACTCCGTCAGGCTCACCTGATCTGTTTCCACCTGCTCTGAGGTGTAGTGGTAGAGTAAAGCTCCCTCGTATACTTCATTTTCTGATCCCACCTGAAATACAGATTTTGCATAGAAATTAGAAGTAATTTCATGTCAGTTATATTTAAAGTACATCTGTAAGAACCCCAGGAAACTCACATCAAGAAAATGCTGGACAAACATATGTGGTTTTCAACATCTCTTCATTTTGGACTACCCAGCTTTGTGGCAGGTTTACTTTATTTAAAATGTTACTAAACCCACAATAATAAAATCAGTCTGTATATGCAGTAAAGCATGCTTGCTATACTTACTGTGGAGCCTAAGGGGTTAATCCTCCGTATTGTGTAAAAAGGCTGTTTAAACCTATTTTCTCTTTATTATTTCCTAATAATCCTATCTCCTAATAAGACAGAGCCTTTGGCGTTAGTCTACAAATGCTCAGTTTGGGGTGTATTGCTACAGAGGGAGGGTGCATGTGATCACCACAGGGCCAATGAGCACTGTCCAGAGGGTCAGGGTTACTGCAGCCTCATAGGACAGTCGGAGTAGAATAAAAACTCCTCCTACAAGCTTTAACCAGACACTGATAGAAGTCATAAGACTGCAACAGTATCTCACAAAAGTGAGTACATCCCTCAAATTTTTGTAAATATTTTATTATATCTTTTCATGTGACAACACTGAAGAAATGACACTTTGCTACAATGTAAAGTAGTGAATGTACAGCTTGTATAACAGTGTAAATTTGCTGTCCCCTCAAAATAACTCCTCAACACACAGCCATTAATGTCTAAACCGCTGGCAACAAAAGTGAGTACACCCCTCAGTGAAAATGTCCAAATTGGGCTCAAAGTGTCAATATTTTGTGTGGCCACCATTATTTTCCAGCACTGCCTTTAACCTTCTTGGGCATGGAGTTCACCAGAGCTTCACAGGTTGCCAATGGAGTCCTTCCCCACTCCTCCATGACGACATCCTGGAGCTGGTGGATGTTAGAGACCTTGTGCTCCTCCACCTTCTGTTTGAGGATGCCCCACAGATGCTCAATAGGGTTTAGGTCTGGAGACATGCTTGGTCAGTCCACCACCTTTACCCTCAGCTTCTTTAGCAAGGCAGTGGTCGTCTTGGAGGTGTGTTTAGGGTCATTATGTTGCAATACTGTCCTGCGGCCCAGTCTCCGAAGGGAGGGGATCATGCTCTGCTTCAGTATGTCACAGTACATGTTGGCATTCATGGTTCCCTCAATGAACTGCAGCTCCCCAGTGCCGGCAGAACTCATGCAGCCCCAGACCATGATACTCCCATCACCATGCTTGACTGCAGGCACACTTGTCTTTGTACTCACCTGGTTGCCGCCACACACGCTTGACACCATCTGAACCAAACAAATTTATCTTGGTCTCATCAGACCACAGGACATAGTTCCAGTAAACCATGTCCTTAGTCTGCTTGTCTTCAGCAAACGGTTTGCGGGCTTTCTTGTGCATCATCTTTAGAAGACGCTTCCTTCTGGGAAGTATGGTTTGAGCACTGACAGGCTGCCCCCCCACCCCAACCCCTTCAACCTATGCAGCAATGCTGGCAGCACTCATACATCTATTTCCCAAAGACAACCTCTGGATATGATGCTGAGCATGCGCACTCAACTTCTTTGGGCGACCATGGCAAGGCCTTTTCTGAGTGGAACCTGTCCTGTTAAACCGCTGTATGGCCTTGGCCACTGTGTCGCAGCTCAGTTTCAGGGTCTTGACAATCTTCTTATAGCCTAGGCTATTTTTATGTAAAGCAACAATTCTTTTTTTCAGATCCTCAGAAAGTTCTTTGCCATGAGGTGCCATGTTAAACTTCCAGTGACCAGTATGAGAGAGTGAGAGCGATAAACACCAAATTTAACACACCTGCTCCCCATTCACACCTGAAACCTTGTAACACTAACAAGTCACATGACACCGGTAAGGGAAAAATGGCTGATTGGGCCCAATTTGGACATTTTCACTTTGGGGTTTACTTACTTTTATTGCCAGTGGTTTAGACATTAATGGCTGTGTGTTGAGTTATTTTGACACTGTTATACAAGCTGTACACTCACTACTTTACATTGTAGCAAAGTGTGACAAATATGCAAAAAAATAAAATCAGAAAGGGGGCAAATACTTTTTCACGCAACTGTAATGAATGCAGGGTCCTGTGTTTAGTAACCTATATTACATAGAATTAGAAGTATGTTTGTGTCAGTTATATTTAGGCTAAACGTGAGAAATCCAGGCAATTCACATTTAAATATATAATGAATAAATGTGTGCAGTTTCCAACATTTGCTTAGTTAGGGCTGCCCAGGTTTATGACAGGTTTACTTTAACCTCTTCCCGCCCGCTGGCTGTCAAATCACCGTTGGGCGGCGCGGCTCTTATTCTGGGAGGACGTCATATGATGGCCCTCCAGAATGACCACTCTCGTGTGCCCCGGGCGGCGCGCAGCGGTGCGATCACGGCCGCGCTGTGTTTCTAGGACACGACCCCGATCTGTGTAAAGAGCCGCTGCTTTACGGCTGTGTCCAATCACAGCCGGTCAAATGTAAACACGGAGATGCCAGTAATCGGCACTCCTCGCCTCACACTGACAGAGTGTGAGGCGAAGGAGAGCCGATCAGCGGCATCTCCTCACAGAGGACATCTAGAGATGTAAATCAGGACACTGATCATCAGTGCCCTGATTACAATTAAGTGCAAGCAATGCCACTGCCAGCAATCAGTGCCAACCAGTGCCCACAATTGGCACCAATCTGTGCCCAGAAGTGCCAGCAATCAGTGCCCACAAGAGCCAGCAATCAGTGCCCACAAGAGCCAGCAATCAGTGCCCACAAGAGCAAGCAATCAGTGGTCATCAGTAATGCCAGTGATGCCAATGCTGCCCATCACTGGTGCCCATCAATGCTCATCAGTGCCGCCTATCTGTGCCCAGTGCCACCCATCAGCACTGCCTATCAGTGCTCATCAATGCCACCTATCCGTGTCCATAAGTGCGGCATATTCGTGCCACCGCATCAGTGCTGCCTCATCAGCACCCATCAGTGAAGGAGAGAAATTACTTATTTACAAAATTTACTGACAGAAACTAAGAAAACCTTTTTTTTTTTCAAAATTTTTGGTCTTTTTTTTTTTTTTTTTTTTTTTTTTAGGAAAAAATAAAAAACCCAGGAGTGATTAAATAACACCAAAAGAAAGTTCTATTTGTGTGAATAAAATGATACAAATTTCACATGGTTACAGTGTAGCATGACCGCGCAATTGTCATTCAAAGTGTGACAGCGCTGAAAGCTGAAAAATGGATTGGGCAGGAAGGGGGTGTAAGTGCCCTGTATTGAGGTGGTTAATTAAAGTGTAACTTTAGTCAGAAAATTAGGTACTGATAGATTACTTCAGGCTGGCCCCTTTTGCAGGTATAGCATTATAAATAAGTGTCTACTTATTAAAATCCAGTAATGCACTGTCTTCACTCTGCACTGCACATGCTCAGTGCCTAAAATCAGAGCTACTAGAGGCTGATCAGCTGACAGCTTTAAGATTTACTGTTGCTGAAGGGGGAAGAAAGCAACACAAATGACACAGTCTCACAGATTAGGAAGGAAGAAAAGAAAAGCAGGAGAGGTGACAGGATACATCTTGCTGCCAGGGAGACACAAAAGAGGTAAACTTACATAGATGGTGTCCTATCTTATCTCCCTGATATTCTCTCCTTTCTCCCTTATGCCTAGTACACACTATCAGTTTTTATTTTGTTCGGCCTGAAGGAAAAAAGAAACTGTAGAGCTCGGGAGGAGAAGCTGTAATAACAACCCGATGTTAGTACAGCGATCTCAAACAAAAACCAAAGAAAATTCTCAGCTCAATTTACTGACTAGCTTGCAACCAACCAAATCATCCTAACAGTATGCATTAAAAACAGGGGTTTAGTTTGCACACATTTGCCAATACATGCATAAGCTGCAGTGCTACTTCACAGCACCCCAGTATTATCTGCAGTCCTAACTCATAATTTTGAGAGCCTCCATACTAGAAGAACATGCATTATAATGGATGGGCAGGGTGCAGGTGAGCCTGGAGGGAGCCCACCCCTCCTTAAAGGCACAGGGGTGCACTGGATACCCAGCAAATAGCACAATGGCAACAAAGGTGTCCAGGGTGTCCCCTCACCAGCATTACAATAGTACAAACGAATGGCCACTGCCCCTACCAATCTTAGCCTCCGTTTGATCTGCAACTACCATGGTGCTGCACATGAGATCAGTTATGACACCACAGCCATTTGATGGTTTGACAGTTTGTATGAGGATACAGGCAAATGTGACAGCATTAAAAGCATTAAATCAATGGATTTAGTTCCGTTTTAACAGATTTTATTTCTGTGAAAGAAGCACCCTGCTAAGGTTGCGTTCAAACTGCCATTACTCCAGATGTCTACCTACAGTCAGGTCCATAAATATTGGGACATCGACAATTCTAATCTTTTTGGCTCTATGGATTTGAAATGAAACAAACAAGATGTGCTTTAACTGCAGATATTCAGCTTTAATTTGAGGGTATTTAAATCCAGGTGAACGGTGTAGGAATTACAACAGTTTGTATATGTGCCTCCCACTTTTTAAGGGACCAAAAGTAATGGGACAATTGGCTGCTCAGCTGTTCCATGGCCAGGTGTGTGTTATTCCCGCATTATCCCATTTACAAGGAGCAGATATAAGGTCCAGAGTTCATTTCAAGTGTGCTATTTGCATTTGGAATCTGTTGCTGTCAACTCTCAATATGAGATCCAAAAAGAGCTGTCACTATCAGTGAAGCAAGCCATCATTAGGCTGAAAAAAAAAAAACAAACCCATCAGAGAGATAGCAAAACATTAGGTGTGGCCAAATCAACTGTTTGGAACATCCATAAAAAGAAAGAATGCACCGGTGACTCAGCAACACCAAAAGACCCGGAAGACCACGGAAAACAACCGTGGTGAATGACCGAAGAATTCTTTCCCTGGTGAAGAAAACACCCTTCACAACAGTTGGCCAGGTCAAGAACATTCTCCAGGAGGTAGGTGTATGTGTGTCAAAGTCAACAATCAAGAGAAGACTTCACCAGAGTGAATACAGAGGGTTCACCACAAGATGTAAACCATTGGTGAGCCTCAAAAACAGGAAGGCCAGATTAGAGTTTGCCAAACAACATCTAAAAAAGCCTTCACAGTTCTGGAACAACATCCTATGGACAGATGAGACCAAGATCAACTTGTACCGGAGTGATGGGAAGAGAAGAGTATGGAGAAGGAAAGGAACTGCTCATGATCCAAAGCATACCACCTCATCAGTGAAGCATGGTGGCGGTAGTGTCATGGCGTGGGCATGTATGGCTGCCAATGGAACTGGTTCTCTTGTATTTATTGATGATGTGACTGCTGAAAAAAGCAGCAGGATGAATCTTGAAGTGTTTTGGGCAATATTATCTGCTCATATTCAGCAAAATGCTTCAGAACTCATTGGACGGCGCTTCACAGTGCAGATGGACAATGACCCGAAGCATACTGCGAAAGCACCCAAAGAGTTTTTTAAGGGAAAGAAGTAGAATGTTATGCAATGGACAAGTCAATCACCTGACCTGAATTCGATTGAGCATGCATTTCACTTGCTGAAGACAAAACTGAAGGGAAAATGCCGCAAGAACAAGCGGGAACTTAAGACAGTTGCAGTAGAGGCCTGGCAGAGCAACACCAGGGATGAAACCCAGCATCTGGTGATGTCTATGCGTTCCAGACCTCAGGCTGTAATTGACTGCAAAGGATTTGCAACCAAATATTAAAAAGTGAAAGTTTGATGGATGATTGGTAATCTGTCCCATTACTTTTGATTCCTTAAAAAGTGGGAGGCACATATACAAACTGTTGTAATTCCTACACTGTTCACCTGATTTGGATGTAAATACCCTCAAATTAAAGCTGAAAGTCTGCAGTTAAAGTACATCTTGTTTGTTTCAATTCAAATCCATTGTGGTGGTATATAGAGCCAAAAAGATTAGAATTGTGTCAATGTCCCAATATTTATGGACCTGACTGTATATCTGCAACCATCATTTAACGATTGATAGTGATGCATTCTTTTTAACAACTTGAGCTCCAGGAGATTTTACCCCCTTCATGACCAGAGCATTTTTTGCTATTCAGCACTGTGCTACTTTAACTGGCAATTGTGCGGTCATGCAACACTGTACACAAATTACATTTATACCTTTTTCACACAAATAGAGCTTTCTCTTTGTGGTATTTGAGCAACACTTTTTTTTATTTCTTATTATATAAAACAAAAAAACAAACAAAAACGGAGTTATGCCCTGTACACACGATCAGACATTGAACGGACATTCTGACAACAAAATCCATCGGATTTTTTCAGACGGATGTCGGAAAATCAGATCATTCTGAACGCGGTGACGTAAAACACGTACGTCGGGTCTAGAAACGGGGCAATAGCCAATAGCTTTCGTCTCTTAATTTATTCTGAGCATGCGTGACACTTTGTGCGTCGTATTTGTCTACACACGATCGGAATTTAAAGGATCAGATTTTTGTTGTCGTAAAATTTTACAGCCTGCTCTCAAACTTTGTGTGTCGGAAATTCTGATGGAAAAAGGCCGATGGAGCCCACACACGATCAGAATTTCTGACAACACAATCCGATTACACTTTCTCCGTCAGAAAATCCGACCGTGCGTACAGGGCATTAGTCTCACCAGTAAATCTGTTTCCAGTAGTCTTACAAGGCAGCCCTTGAGAGATGGAGTTCCTCCCTCCAAACAGGAAACACATTGCCAATCAACTCTTTTAAGGCGGTCCCTCAGGTCCCTGGTCAGTCATCTAAGAGAAACAAAGGCCGGAATCTGAAAAACATATAAAATACAACACAACCCCACAAGGTTAAACATTAGGGTTTGCATCATGCTGCCCTAGAAGACTACTGGAAACAGAGTTACCGGTAAGACTAACTCTGTTTTTCCCCCAGTCATCTTCCAGGTCAGCTCTTGAGAGGATAACCAAGTACTAATGTGGGACAATTGCTTGGAGGACTTTTCTACCAAAAGCCTGGTCCTGACTGGATATCCAAACCAGTTGGCAATATCAGACAAAAGTGGAGAAGCTGGACCAAGTTGCCATCTTGCAAATTTGCTCTGGGGTAGCTCCCACCTTCTCTGCCCATGAAGCCGCTGAAGCCCTTCTAGAATGAGCTCTAAGATTTTTCGGAGGTGTTACTTGCATAATTCCATAGCACTCCAGAATTGTTGACTTGATCCATCTAGCTAGCGTTTTCTTGGACGCCTGTTTACCCTTCTGTTTTCCTGCGTACAGGATAAATAGGGCGTCTGAGGATCTGCATTCACTAGTGAATTCTAGGTACTTTAACAAGCACCTCCTGATGTCTAGTAGGTTCAACGCTTGCTCCTTACTATTGGACGGTGAACTACAAAAGAGGATGGTAGTACTATATCCTGAGATTTGTGGAAATTTGATGCCATTTTCCGTGTAAATCCTGGATCTGTTTGAAGAACAACTCTATTATCATAAATTTTTAGGAAAGGCTCCCTGACTGATAGAACCTGTACTTCTCCTATCCTGCGGGCCGTAGTAATAGCCACAAGGAAGACTGTTTTAAATGTCAACAGGCGTAGGGATGTGTCCCGTAGAGGCTCGAAGGGGGCTTTGACAATACCCTTAAGTACCACTGACAGATGGGGCATTTCTGCACCTTAGGAGGTTTGTACTTAGCTACTGCTCTGCAGAATCTAGAGACCAACGGGTCTTCTTGTAATGTCCATTCCAGATACACCAACAGCGCTGCTATCTGAACCTTCAGCGTACTTAACGCTAGACCCTTACCAACCCCCTATTGTAGAAATTCTAAGATTGTTGGTGTATCAATATTTCGTCTGTCACTTTCTATGCACCAGCTGTTACATTTTTTTCACATTTTTCTATAGATGGCTCTGGCGCTCCTGGCGCACAGAAGTGTAACCACCACTCTTTGAGACCCCTTTTGACCTTAGGATGTCTTCCTCATTAGCCAGGACATCCAAGTGAAGCCTTCTTGCTTGAGGCCTGTTAGGGGTCCCTGACGCATGAGGTCGTCCCGAGAGGAAGTGGCCAGGGCTGGTCTGCTGAGAGACTGAGCAGCTCAGAGAATCAGGCTCTCATGGGCCAATATGGTGCAATTAGTATTAGTCTCGTCTGTTCCTTCAAGAATTTCTTTAGGACTCAAGGAATCAGATGCACTAGAGGGAAGGCATAACACATCTCGAAATTCCAAGGATTTTGAAGTGCATCTATCCCCAAAGCCCGGACTCGCAGGTTTAGCGAATAAAAAGCCCTCCCCTTGGCAGTTTTTTGGGATGCAAACAGGTTTTTTTCTGGCATTACCCAGGGAGCTGTGATCTCTGAAAACCTCCGTAGTTCCAACTCTTCCTGGGAGATCTCTTGGCGGCTGAGGAAGTCACTTGGTTGCAAACCCCGTTGAGGTAGACCGCTATCAGCTATAGCGGGTTATGTTCTGCCCACTGGCAGATCTGATTTGAGATCTTGATTAAGGAAGAGCTCCACGTGCCCCCCTGCTTGTTCACATATGCTACCGCCGTGGCGTTGTGTGTTAGGATTAAGACATGGTGAGCTCTCTCTCTCCATAAGCTGCCTCCAATTTGAGGATGCCTGGGATTCATCTGGGGACCACTTCCCCTGAGCGGGTTGGCCTGCCAGATGGGCTCCCCATCCCCAACTGCTTGCGTCCGTAGTCAAATTCTGCAAGGTTGGAAAGGACCATGCCAGACCTGGATTCAGATTTGCATGGTTTCTCCACCACCAAAGTGCTCTTTCTACTGTGGTTGGGAATAGAAGTGTTCTGTCTAAATCCTCCTGTTGTTCTTGCAGCAGGAAGGCTTATAGAGGCATAGGTGAAACTTTGCCCATTGAATGGCTGGGATTATCAAGGACATCAGACTCCGAACTGACATCAGTTCTCTGATTGACGCTGGAAGGTTGTTCTGTATAGAACTCACTCTCCTGGTTAAATTCTGAATTTTTTCTTCCAGCAGAAATGTTTTCTGGTCTGTTGAACTGAGCCAATATCCCAAAAACGGAATATTCTGGGCAGGACGAAGGTTTGATTTGAAAATGTTGAGGATCCATCCCAGTGACTTAAGCCATTGTTGGGCCACAGGAAGCTCTTTTGCCAGCTGCACTTCTGTCGGTCCTGCAAAGAGCAGGTCATCCAGATAAGGGAGTATTGTCATGGTCTTTAACCTTAGAGGGGCCAAGACTTCTACCAGTACCTTGGTGAATATCCTCAGTGAAGAGGATAGACCGAAGGGGAGAGCCCTGCTCTGGAAGTGGTATTTCTTCCCTTCTACCTCCACTGCCAACCCTAGGTATCTCTGGGAGCTTTTCCTGTATAGGAATGTGGAGGTAGGCATCCCTGGGGTCCATGGTCACCAAGAATGCGCTTGGTTGAAGGATAGTTTTCACTGAAAAAAATTGACTCCATAGGGAATTTATTGTAGCGAATCGCTTGATTCGGGGGTTTTTAAAATTCAAAATCAGTCGAAAATTCCCAGATGGTTTCTTGATGACAAATACGTGGAAATAAAAACCTTGCCCCCTTTCTTTTTCTGGGACTGGAGCAAGGGCCTTCTGCTCTACCATTTCTCACAGAAGCAGGGGGAGGGCTCGAGCTTTCTTGGGATCTCTGGGAAGCCTCGTCAGAAGAAATTTCTCTGGTGGGAGGCTGGTTGAACTCCAAAGAGTAACCCTTTGGAGTAACCCCTGGTGACAATGATGTTTAAGACATAAATGTTGGCTTTCATTTTCTGCCATTGAGGTAGGAAGGTAGCCAATCTTCCCCCTACTGGTGTCCTGTAGTCACTGTTGTTTTGGGGTTTGGCCAATAGAGCCAAAGAGAACGTTGCTCTTGGCTTCCCTTTATAGCCAGCTCAGTGTTTCCTGGGGTGATCCTTCCTTTCATCCTGGGATTTTTCCCTTTGTCCTCGAAAAAACCTCTTTTGTGGGGGCTTCCGTTTTTTGGTCGGAAAAGATTTCTTCCTGTCCGCCGTCCTTTTGCAAGACTTCGTCCAGCCCTGCTCCAAACAGCAGATCTCCAGAAAACGGAAGATTACACAATCTTAGCTGGAATGCAGGGTCTCCAGATAAATGGCTCGTCTTGCTGCCACTGCTAGACCCCCTGATCTTGCTGCAAGCTTAACAGACTCCCTAAATGCATCCGCTATTTAGCCCACAGCTTTAAAGAGAACTGCCAAGGACTTTAGGATTTCTTCCCTGGGAGTACCGTTTTTGATGTGGTCCTGAAGCTGGGATAGCCAGAAGTCTAGATTCCTTGCTACACAAGTTGTGGCGAGCACAGGTTTCAGGCTGGTGACACTTGTTTCCCATGCTCTCTTCAAGACGTCTCCCTTTTTGTCCATATAGTCCTTCACATGACCTATGTCTTCAAAAGCCAAAAGCGACTTTTTGGAGACTTTTGACAATGAAGCATCCAATTTAGAATTGTTTTTTCCATATTGCCTGTGGGTCGTCGTCAAAAGGGAACCTCTTTTTGTGGCTGGCTGCAAAAAAAGGTTTCTTTTCTGGGTCTGCCCTTTCCTTCCACACCACCTCGGACATCACCTGGTGAATTGGGAATATCTTGGACTTCTTTTTCGTAGACCCCGATACATTAAGTCATGCTTGGTGGGAAGCTCTTTGTCTTCCTCAATTTACAGCGCTTCATTTATGGCCCCTAAAAGGTCCTCGACATCCTCTAAGGACAGCTTATACTAGGGGCCCTTTCGTTCCTCTTCTCCACCCTCTTCCTGCTCCGAATCTGAGCTACTTCACAGGCAACTAACCTGCCTGCTCATTCCCTCAACGTCTCCTGCAACCCAGAGGCAACTGACCCTGGCGAGGGGAGAGGAATTCCCAGAGGGAGCAGCTGAAGTTCTGACATCTGCAATCAGTTTCTGGAATTACTTAAAGATGGATGTCATTTCATACTGCAGGGGTAAGTTCACCCTTACCAGTGCTGGTTGGTGGAGAAGGCCAGGTGTGTGGCCGCAGGCTACCTGTCGCGTGTACACGTGGCCGGAGTCCGCTTGGCCAGGAAGACACCGGGGCAGGGTGACGTCTTCCTGGCCAAGCGGACTCTGGCCACGTGTATGCCCGACAGGTAGCCTGCAGCTGCACACCTGGCCTCCTCCACCAACCAGCACTGGTAAGGGTGGACTTACCCCTGTAGCCCAGAGACTCCCATACCTTTCCCTGCTGCTGCACACCAGGAGACACATGCCCCAGGTTCAGCCCTTGGGAGATGGAGCCTCCGATCAGGTTTATTTTTTTTTTACACTGTGACTGCTTATACAGCGATGATCACTGTATAAGCAATAGTTTTAGCTGTCATGAATGGGCTAATCATTCATGAACAGCTTGATTATGGTTGTGATCTGTGATTGGCTAAGCTAATCACATGGTACAGGTAGCTAGACACCATATGATTGCTTTGGGCCAATTACAGAACACAACAGTAAGCAAGCAGTTTGTGAATGGAAAGCCATTCATGACAGACTGTTTACATTGTTATCATGTGATCACTATGACCAATCATAGCGATCACATGATACCCGGTTACCAATTATCTGTAACAGTGATTTGCGGTGTACAGTGAACACTGCAGTTACAGGAGTGGCGCGCTGCGTGCTTCTAACCCGAAAAAAGCTCAATAACATATATACACCTGACTGAGGCTGCCTGTGCCGTCCCGCCACAGTAAATGTACTGTGACGGGACGGCAAGTGGTTAAACTGAACTATAGGCTAAATAAACAGCTTACTACACAGATGAAATACATTAACGTTAGATGTTTTACATGCCAAAAGAACTGTATTTCTGTCCATTCAGTCCTGAGATTCAAAATTACCCCCTCAAACAGCTCTGCCAAGTGGATGACACCACCTAAAGTCTAAGAATACTGGCATGGACTTTCCTGTAGAAGTGATCCAAGCAGAGCTCTACAGCCTCCCAATCACTTCTACAGAGCGTGGAAGGTGCCCTTCCACCCAGCCACTGTTCTGGGGCTCTTCGCTATGATCTGTCTTTCCGCCTAAACTCATCCATACCCACCCCTCCTCTGTGACAAATGAAACTAGAAGTGATTAGGATTGTCACTTCTGGTTTCCATTTGTTTTTTACAAGCCGTTACCGGCTTGTAAAGCATCTAAACAAGCCGATCTCGGTTTGATCAGATTCTTTTGAGGGCAGAGGAGAGATCTCGGGTTCAACAGACCCTAAATCACTCAGAAAAGAGTACCTGCCCATGCTATCACAAGGGATGTTGTCAAGGTCATCCAAAAAAAAAAAATAAAAATAAAATTAACCACATCACCCCTGGAAGATTTGGCTGCTGAATGACTGGGCCATTTTTTGCGATTCGGAACTGCGTTGCTTTAACTGACAATTGCGCGGTCGTGCGACGCTGTACCCAAACAAAATTGATGTCTTTTTTCCCCACAAATAGAGCTTTCTTTTGGTGTATTTGATCACCTCTGCGGTTTTATTTTTTGTGCTATAAACAAAAAAGGAGCGACAATTTTGAAAAAAAAAAACCCACAATATTTTGTACTTTTTGCTAATAAAAAAAGCTATTTTTTTCTTAGTTTAGGCCGATATGTATTCTTTTACATATTTTTGGTAAAAAAAAAAAAAAAAAAAAAAAAAAAAAAAAAAAATCGCAATGAGCGTATAGTGATTGGTTTGCACAAAAGTTATAGTGTCTACAAAATGGGGGATAGATTTGTTGCATTTTTATTATTATTATTATTTTTTTTACTAGTATTGGCGGCGATCTGCGATTTTTATTGTGACTGCGACATCATGGCGGACACAATCGGACATTCGACACATTTTTGGGACCATTGCCATTTATACAGCGATCAGTGCTATAAAAATGCATTGATTACTGTAAAAATGTCACTGGCAGTGAAGGGGTTAACACAAGGAGCGATCAAGGGGTTAACTGTGTTCCCTGGGAGGTGATTCTAACTGAAGGGGGAGGGACTGACTAGAGGAAGTGACAGATCATGGTTCCTAGCTAATAGGAACCACGATCTGTCACTCCTCTCAGAACAGAACAGAACAGGGATTTGTGCGTTTACACACACACATCCGTGTTCTGTCCCTCGTGCTCGCGATCGCTCGTGGCCGGCGGTCATCGCAACCATCGGCCAAGATCAGTCGGCACCCCCGCTGTGCAACAGGCGCGTGCGAGCGCCTGTTATCCCAATCCCGCAAGCCGATGTATAGCTATGACGGTTCACGGGATCGTGCCGACCTGCCGCAGTAAAATGACGGCAGCTGGTCAGCAAGCGGTTAAAGAGACAATAGAAAAAAAAAAAGAAAAGTAAATAAGTAAAAAAAAGGTTTTTAACCACTTCAATACAGGGCACTTTCGCACCTTCCTGCCCAGGCCAATTTTCAGCGCTGTCACTTTTTAAATGACAATTGTTTGGTCATGCTACACTGTACCCAAACTAAATTTTTATTTTTTTGTTCCCACAAATAGAGCCTTCTTTTGGTGGTATTTGATCACCTCTGCGGTTGATTTTTTGCTAAACGAATAAAAAAAGACAGAAAATTTTGAAAAAAAAAAAAAGTTTTCTTTGTTTTTGTTATAAAATTTTGTAAATAAGTAAGTTTTCTCCTTCACTGATGGGCACTGATAGGCGGGACTGACAGGCCAGCACTGAAAGGTGGCACTGATATGCAGCACTGATGGGCATTGATAGGCGACACTAATAGGCACTGAAAGGCTGCACTGATAGACGGCACTGATGGGCACTTAGAGATTTCACTGATAGGCATCACTGGTGGCACTGGGACTGGCAGGCATTTTTCATTGGCACTGATTGGCAGCTACCTGGGCACTGATTGGCATTTTCTTGGTGGAGACTCTACCTAGATCGGAGTTGCGGTGTGTCAGACTGACATGCTGCAACAACAATCGTCGCAATGCTCGCCCCATCATTAGCCGGTACCCCTCTTTCACTCCTGCTAGCTTCAGGTGCTGCATGGGGGGGGGGGGTCCAGATGTGTCTCCCACCAGTCAGATTGCCCCCCAACTGCCCCCACACCCCTGATTCATGGCCGCTCTGAGCGGCATCTCTCCTTCCCTTCCCTCCACCATCTCCCTGCACAGATATCCTATGATCTGTCATGATCTGTGAAGTTGGGGCTTGGGGGGCTTTAGTAAACATGTGTTTACTAAGCTCCCCCCTGTAGAAGAGAGAGCACATGCAGCGATCACTAGTGATCGCTGCTATGTGCCCACTGACAGCTGATATATTGTAACCGCGAGTGTTACAATGTATCAGACTGTCATTTTCTGAATGAATGCAAATCTATATAGATTCTCATTCATTCAAGTAAAGTACTGCAGAGAAAATGGACCATCTTCAGTCCCTTTCTCTGTCTCAAAAAAAGAGATATGGAGGTCTGTTTAGACCTCTGATATCTCACCTCCCAGGTCCGCCTGTCTATTTCCATCGGACGCCATTTGATCCGATCTGCTGGATGGATGGGGAATGGAATTCCCATCTGTCTGTTTTTAGCGGACTGGATCAGATGCAGGCGGGTGTAAACGGATACATGTCCATTTACATCAGTCTCTCCATACAGAGCAATGGGTGGTCCGATTGGGCCCGCCTGAAAAATGGACAGACAGACCCGATCGGTGTGCTTGTGTGAAAGGGGCCTAAGGCCTTGTTCACACAGGGATGCACAGGTGTTCCGTGCATCTCTCCCATTGATGTCATTTGGGATGTAGCACTTGCACGAACAGAGCCGTTGCTCCCAATTTTACATCCATGTGGGTCCGCAGCATGTCCCTGAGCTCACACTGTCTGCGTTCGGGGTCATGTACCCACACCCACACGGATGTCAGATTGGGAACAGCAGCTATGCCTGTGCAGCCGTTGAATCCCAATTGACATGAATGGGACTGCCTGTATGGGGATGCACGGAACACCTGTGCATCCCTGTGCAGGTAACCATGGCCCCCCATGGGCGTACACTTTAGTATGCCACATGTGAACGAGGCTTTAGTACTAATTTAGCAGGAATTTTGTAAGTTATGTTGTGTTTATGTGCAATATTAACCACATGCCGACCAGTCGCCGCAGTTGTACTGCGGCAGAATGGCGTGGCTGAGCGAAACAATGTTATGTAACGTCACTTTGCTCTGTGGCCACTAGGGGGAGCGCGCCCCCCGAGCCAATGCGAGTGCCTGGCGGTCTCGATCACCGCCGGGCTCCCGCGATTGCTCGGGGCACATGGAGAACCCGGAACTGTGTGTGTAAACGAACGACCGCGCAATTGTCAGTTAAAGTGACGCAGTGCCGAATCGCAAAAAGTGCTCTGGTCTTTGGCCAGCCAAATGGTCCGGGGCTTAAGTGGTTAATGATTTTAGTGTATTTTTTGTGAAAATAGCGATATGATGAACATTTGCGCAATCATTGCGGGGGCACTTTTTTTTATTCTACTGGCCATGTGCTTTTAGAAAATGTCTAGTTTGAGGGGTCTTTTCAAATTCTGATAGCTGTAAGTGAAAAATTAAAACCTCCAAATTTTTAGAGAAATTTTTGGTTACGTTCGATTTTCACCATTTTTCAAAAAGGCGCAATTTAAAATTTACAAATATTTGTTATTTATTATCTTGATACAGGTTAGGCTTTTATATTTAGGAGGGATTTAGCAGGAATTTTGTAAAATTAGCTGTGTTTTATCTACTAATAATAGTTTTAGTGTATTTTTTGCAAATATATTGGTTTGATAAACATTTGCGCAAATACCGTGGGGTCTTAAAAAAAAAAAAATCAGTAGCACCTTCTTTTTTTTTCTACTTATCATGTGCTTTCAGAAAATATATGGTTTGGGGGGGTCTTTCACAAATTCTGAAAGCTCGAAGTGAAAAATAAAAAAACAAAGGAAAAATTGCAAAAATGGTCTGGCCACCTGAGTGTACAAAATGGAACACAGGTCCTGGCAGCGAAAGGGTTAAAAAATATATAATGCCTGGTGTTTCTAAGTAATTCTCTAGCAATAAAATGCAGATTTTAACATACCCGTGAGAAATGTCAGAATTGGCCCAGGAGGCAAGTGGTTGAACCTGTCTAGAGTTCAGAGTGCGCCACTTTCACATCCAAAACATGTAATAAACACTATACAATACATATATTTTGCTAATTGGACAGCGTTCGCTTAAAAGATGTGATTACTGAAGCCAACTACACAACCTGTGATCTTACCTCCAAACTGTTGCTGCTGAGTAGAGAGTACACTTTTTCCAGAGGAAGCTGCCTGTATATTTGTGTACGCGAGAACGTAATAAAATTTTTCAAAACAAATGCATCCAGCTCTTCACTAAGTTGATTCAGGTGAAATAGCTCAGCCAGCTTGTATACCTCCACCACGTTTTCCTCATCCACCCAGGAAATGAGAAAATCACAGCAGTAATCAATAACTTCAGAGATCTGAAATAAAAATGCAGTATATTTATATAATATATATATATATATATATATATATATATATATATATATATATATATATATATATATATATATTTATATATATATATATATATATATATATATATATATATATATATATATATTATATATTATATATATATATATATACACATACACATACACACACACACACACACACATATAATAAACGTGATGTACTTTCTTGTTTTTGTCATACTTCTTCAGACTATATTTAAAGTATAAAAAAAAGTTTTTTTTTTAAGATTTGGATAATAGTTTATTTGGCCCAGCTCTTGTAATACAGCAGTCTCATGCAACTTGACTGCTCTCCAATAGGATGAAGTCTCTGGTAAAACTGTCTGGTGCTAAAATTGGGTTTCAGATATCGACAGAATAAAATGTCTCAGCAGGAGGGATTCCTCCATCCATCTCGTTGGTTTGACCACTGGCTGAATGAAATAACATATCCATGAAGGGATGGTCTCACCCCACACCCAGGTAATTTACGTTGCTTTTTAGCTTGGTTGTTATTTTAGCGCATTTGTTTGCCTTTATCTTCAACCCCCACTCTATTCCACACCACTGGCTCACACACCTTTTTATACCCTGTAATGTTTTTTTTCATGCCCTTCTAGTCTCCCAGTATACGCCAGCATGCTGGTCCCTATACATTTAAATGTATATTAAACACTGCAAGAAGCAATATGCATACCTAACACTGCAGGAAGTTCACCTGTATCCGCAGGGTCTTTCTGATATACATATATACTCTTTTACCATTTTTTGCAGTTCATGATCATGGACAAGGGGAGACCTCTAGGGACACTTGCATCTACCAAAGCCGTGTCGGTCCTCCTGTTGCCCCCCCGATGGGGTTACCTTTTGCTCCGCCTCCTCAGCTCCTGTGCTGGATGTCTGTTGCCCCTGCCGCCGGTGGAATCAACGACTGATGGCCTGGCTCAGCCCATTGGTGAGTAAGGGGTCCCACAGTCTGACCCAGATGATTACTCACCTCCCTGCCTATTTGATGCAACATACATTCATTTATCTGATTTACTACTTGTATTACAGATATAGCAAAGCATTTACCCCTGAAGAGCGAGCTCGGTCTCGCGAAACATTGTTGGGTACTACTGATGCTTGCACATTTCTCTGATATTTGTATATACAGTTTACCATGTATGTGGATTGACCTATGTTCACATTGTATGCATATTTTATCGGTCTGCACTTATTAATGTTGTGTTTTATATGCGCAACAAATTGCAATAAATCTTTTTACTTCCATGACATGTTTTTTGACTGACCATATTCACCTCATTCAAAGTTCCAGGGCGAACCCCATGTATATATGGAATGAAATAACATAAGTGTATGGCCAGCTTGACTCATAGTTATTTACTCAATGTACTTGTATTTTCTCAGAATGTGCCAAGCAGGCAGCTCAGCATGAAATACATATATGTAGGGCAGCAACTAACGATTATTTTCATAATCGATTAGTTGGCCGATTATTGTCTGGATTAATCAGTTCATAACCTTAAAAGTGTGATGTATGATTTAGTTAATATGTAAAGTTTAAAAGAAAAGGCAATTTATTCTTAAATATCTATATGCAGTGGTAAATCTAAATAACCAACTATATGGTTAGGGAGCAAAATCTCTAATCCACTCTGAGAATAACAGACAGAAGAAATATACAGTATATACTATTAGGAGGTTGAATCTGGTAAATATCAAACTCAGAAATCAAATTTTTTTTATTTAACCGCTTGCAGACCAGCTGCCGCAGTTGTACAGCGGCAACATGGCTCGGCTGCGCGAATCACCGTCATGTTACGTCGGTAAACTATTCGGGCACTAGGGGGTGCATGCACACCACCCAAGGCACGCGTGCACCCCCTGCTTGCCCACGGAGCCGATGCGAGTGCCCGGTGGTCGCGATCACCGCCGGGCTCCCACGATCGCTCGGGGCACACAGAGAATCGGGATCTGTGTGTGTAAACACACAGTTTTTCCGGTTCTCTGAGGGGAGAACAGACCAATCGTCTGTTCATACAGGTTATGAACAGCGATCTGTCATCTCCCCTGCACAGTCCCCTCCTCCTTTCAGTTAGAACACACAATAGGGAACACATTAACCCCTTGATCGCCCCCTAGTGTTAACCCCTTCACTGCCAGTGAAATTTTTACAGTAATCAATGCATTTTCATAGCACTGACTACTGTATTAATGCCAATGGTCCCAAAAATGTGTCAAAATTGTCTGAGACGTGTCCACCATAATGCCGCAGTACCGGTAAAAAAAAAAAAAAAAAAAAAAAAAAAAAATATCGCAGATCACCACAATTACTAATAAAAAAAATAAAAATAATAAAAATGTATTTACATATACGAAAATACAGAAAAGCAGGGATACGTTAAAAATCATGTAAAATGTACTTTTGGAGAAAATAAGATTAAGTGCCGGTTCACACAGGGGCGACTTGTCAGGCGACCTAGCCGCCTGACAAGTCGCCTCCCGTTCTGTACAATGGAACCGTTCTAATAGGAGCGACGCAAGTCGCTCCGACTTAGAAAAAGGTTCCTGTACTACTTTGGGGGCGACTTGAGGCGACTTGCATAGACTTCTATACAGAAGTCGTTTTGCAAGTCGCCGTGGAAGTCTTGTGCAGGTCGCCTCGGTGAGGCGACCTGCAAGTCGTGCCGCCCCTGTGTGAACCGGGGCTTACTGAAAATATATTACTTTCCCTGTACTTAAAAAAAAAACAAAAACAAACCCACCATAGCTGTAGAGTAGATATGCTCTGCTCTCATGCCCATACTTATCTCCCCCACTCCCATGCACTGGTCAAACTGCCACCACAGTGATCTGTACTGGGAAAGTTTATTTTTGCCCTTTGCTATGCACATCTTCCCTGCTCATGTGACAGCCCTAAGGCTTCGCTATTGGCCATAATGCCGGAGGGTGCGACAGGATGTGCATGTTTTCAATAAACCAGGAATTTCAAGAAACCTGATCAAAGCAGTAGATGGGTACGGTGAGTACATGCAGTGAGGGAATGGGTTTGGCGGTTTTAAGCCCCGTATACAAGGGCCGAATGTTGGTAGACATTAGCCGGTTCAATAAAAACTGTCCGATATTCGGCCCGTGTGTATGTTAGTCGGTCCAACAGAAGCCGACCATTTGGCCAGCTTCTGTCAGACAAGCATGCTGGAAAACCAGCAGCCCACTGACTTCCGATCAGTGGGGGGCTGTTCCCTTGTCAGAGCACAACAGCTCAGCGGGGGGGGAGATCGATGTACTGTCGGATCGTTAGTACAGAGGCTCCGACCGGAGCGGTCAGTTTTTTTTCGTTCAACCCAAGAAAACTATTAGTGTGTACCAGGCTTTAGTGTAGTTGTGTATTATGTTTAGTAAGCCTTTGAGGCCTCATTCACACTGGCACAGTTGAACCTACATTTATAGGACATTTCTAAAATGTATATACATGCAATGATACTAATACAATGGTACTATTCACATTGTGTTTACTTGCATTTATGTGCAGTAAATTTAGCTGCATTTTGAGAAAATAAGTGTTCTGTGTTTCCAGGATCTGTTTAAACATGCTTTAAAAGCAAGAACATCCAAAAATGCAGGAAAAAGTGATCTGGGAGGCATAAAAGTTGTTTATACTTTCCAGATGACCTCCCCTGCATTTAGAAAAGCTAAACGCAGGAGTGCCAGAGTGAATGAGACTTAATTGTATGCAATAAAGTGGTTCTAAAGGCTTTAGGTTTTTTTACCTTCGTGCATATATGCACGAAGGTAAAAAACCTTCTGCGTGCAGCTCCCCCTCAGCACCTCCTAATACTTACCTGAGTAAGGCTGAGGAGCCATTGGCCAGGGAACCAATCAGGAGAGGGAGGGGACGGGGCCGAGCCTGTGTGTGTGAATGGACATGCAGAGCCGCCACTTGGGAGCCCCCAAAGCAACTGCTTGCTCTTGGGGTACTCGGCAGGAGGGAGGGGCCAGGAGCGCCAGTTGAGGACCCGAGATGGGGAGAATCCAGGCTGCTCTGTGCAAAACCACTGTACAGAGCAGGTAAGTATAACAGGTTTGTTATTTAAAAATAACAAAAAAAAACCCAATACTTTAATATCACTTTAAAAAAATTTGCGTAAATGAACTCCATTTTATGCAAAATTTCATAGTCCACTCTTTATAGTTTTAAGCGGTACCTGAAGTTGGCAAGCTGCAGCCAGCGTTTCCTGTACATTGTGGACACCCAACTCCAGCTCAGATGTGTATATGAAATCCAGGATCTTGCACATTGCATTGTATGTTATGCCATGGATCTGGACTTCGTGCTGGTCCATTTCTCTCAACCCTCCTGCAAACATCCCCCTAATAAAAAAAACAGCATTTGAGGAAAGTATTACTGTGCCTTTACAAGGTCCCCGAGATACCAATTTCAAAAATAAAGAAAACAAACAGGAAAATAAACAATTACGTTTATAAAAAAACACAAATGATCTGCGCTACCTATAGTAAAAATTCATATAACAGCAGTCAGCATTAAATTTGTTGACTGCAAATATAAAAATTATAATATCAATATTTAGCGCTAGTTAATTATGTTTTTTAGGTGTTACATATTTAGGAATCTGAATTTGTAGTCTCAGAACACCAAATAAACACAAACATTACCTAACAAGCTGCCCGCATTTAAAAAAAAAAATGCATGCATGTATGCAAAAAAAAGAACTGGGTCAAATTAAAGGATGTCCTACTAAATAGTCCATGCTGGTTTTTAGAGCTGTTGAACTAAAAATGCCCTGTAAGCCACATAGATTATCTAGGGAAAAAAAAAAACTCTTGTGGGCTAGATGCTTGTTCATACTCTGCTGCTGCAATGTGCCAAGTGGAGTGAGAAGTTCAGATCTGTGATAAGTCCACATAGCCTAGGGTGAAGAAGAACATTTTATGGGGGGGCAGGGGGCCGCGACACATTGACTATCACACTATAAAATTGTCAATTTTCTTTTTTCTGTACAATTTAAGAAAAAAAATAAAACGTTAAATAGAGGGGGTATCTATCAGAATACATTTCTCTTTTGGTAAATAAGGGTTTGGTTTGACTCCTTACTAGGTCTTTACCATTTTAAAACCCACAAAAGAAGAGTTGCATTGAGAATGGTAGCTCAGCTGAAAAGCACAGCTCCATGTCACACAGCTATGCCATGATTAAATCTCTCCACCAGGATCCTCTACAGGTGTAGAGTTTCTTTAACATTGCATCACAGACAGAATACATGTATTGTATTATATTAAGTGTACAGGTGTGTTCATAAACAGCTATTCGCCGTCTGCCTAGGACACTTAGCCCCCAAATTGGAGCCTGCTAAATGTACCGGGGTTCCATGGAAGTGCTCAGGCAGCTCCATAGCTGCCAGATCGCTTCCACCTGAAAGCTTACAATTGCCATGTCAGATTTACAATACACTCTCATCTGCTTTGGCAGCCCAGAGTGTGTGTAAAACCATAACGCTTCCGCCGACTTATGACATACAGTAGGTGACCGCGATATTGTGTCAATCTCGCCGCTGTTATCAGCAAGATTTGACACCTGCGAGCCCCGTCGCAGGAGCCAGCGCCAAGCTGGCTCGCTCATCGGGAAAGGAAAACTGTTTTTTCCTTTCGCGATGAGCGACAGGCATTGCTGACAGGTGTCTGGTATGAATCATGAGGGGGAACGCCAAATTTTAAATAAAAAAATCGGCATGGGTTCCCCTCCCCTCTAGGTCTGGCTAGGATGTTAAGGGGAACTCCCTACACCGAAAAAACGGCGTGGGGGTCCCCCCCAAAATCCTAACCAGACCCTTATCTGAGCACGCAGCCCGGCCGGTCAGGAAAGGGGGTGGGGACGAGCAAGCGCCCCCCCCATCCTGAACCATACCAGGCCACATGCCCTCAACATGGGGGGGTGGGTGCTTTGGGGCAGGGGGCACACTGCGCCCCCCCCCACCCCAATGCACCTTGTCCCCATGTTGATGAGGACAGGGGCCTCTTCCCGACAACCCTGGCCGTTGGTTGTCGGGGTCTGCGGGCGGAGGGCTTATCGGAATCTGGGAGCCCCCTTTAATAAGGGAGCCCCCAGATCCCGGCCCCCCACCCTATGTGAATGAGTATGGGGTACATCGTACCCCTACCCATTCACCTGGGGGAAAAAGTGTCAAAAAAAAAAAAAAAACCTGTCCCGATGTCCGGTTCTTCTCCTGGGCTCCTCCGCTATCTTCTGCTCTTTTGCCGCTTTTTTGCTAGTGGTGGCTCGGTCTTCTCCATCGTCTTCTTTCCTCTTCTCTTCTTTCGATGTTGACACGACGCTCTCTAGCACTGCAATGCTGTGTGCGAGGTGTGCGATGACTTATATAGGCATGGGGCGTGGTCACCGGGTGATGTCACCCGTTGACCCTGCCCCTTATGACGTCACAGTCCCACCATGTCCCGGGACTGTGACGTCATTAGGGGCGGGATCACCCGGTGACTACGCCCCATGCCTATAGAAGTCGTCGCACACCTCATGCGTCAACATCGGAAGAAGAGAAGAGGGAAGAAGATGATGAAGAAAACCGGGCCACCGCTAGCAAAAGAGCACCAAAAGAGCAAAAGATAGCGGAGGAGCCCGGCAGAAGAATCGGAGAGCGGGAGAAGAGGCCGGAGAAGAACCGGACACCGGGAGAAGAGGCCGCAATTGTCGGAAGAAGACCTCCGGAGCTGCCTAATAAAATTACTTTAAAAACCTGTCTAGTGTGTTTTCTTATTGACACTTTTTCCCCCAGGTGAATGGGTAAGGGTACTCATTCACATAGGGTTGGGGGCCGGGATCTGGCAGCCCCCTTATTAAAGGGGGCTCCCGGATTCCGATAAGCCCTCTGCCTGCAGACCCCGACAACCAACGGCCAGGGTTGTCGGGAAGAGGCCCTTGTCCTCATCAACATGGGGACAAGGTGCTTTGGAGCAGGGGGGGTCCCCCATGTTGAGGGCATGCGGCCTGGTACGGTTCGGGGGGGGGGGGTGCTCGCTCGTCCCCACCCCCTTTCCTGACCAGCCGGGCTGCGTGCTCGGATAAGGGTCTGGTATGGATTTGGGGGGGGCCCAACGCTGATCTTTAGGCGTAGGGGGTTCCCCTTAACATCCATACCAGACCTAAGGGCCTGGTTTTCCCCTGGAGGGGAACCCATGCCAGTTTTTTATTTAAAATTTGGCACGGCGTTCCCCTTCATGATTCATACCAGATACCTGTCAGCAATGCCTGTCGCTCATCGCGAAAAGAAAAAACGCAGTTTTCCTTTCCCGATGAGCGAGCCAGCGTGAGATGTACAGTACCCTGTCGCCGAGAACCAGCGCGATGGGATCGCGCTGGAAACACATTCTCGCGGTCAGGTACTGTACACCAGTGACAGTAAAAGGGATAAAGATCTACATTTTTTCATAAATATCAAGACTGGTCGGGAGTGGTGCCTCACCTTGTCAACTGTAGTGGTGATGGTGTGAGCTGCCAAGTCAGAGATTACAGTGCCTGTGTGAACTGCAGCAGAATCTGAGGAATAGGGAAGTGGGGTGAGATGATGGGGCCAAAAATTAAAACGCCACATCCCACTGCTGTGGATGTACTTCCCACTGGGTTTGCCTGTTGGATAGTGCTGGTCTACATTTAAAAGTCATTGTTACCATGCATGTGATATGGTGTCTTTAGGATAAGCCAAAATGGTGCAGATACTTGGCACATGCGTGGTAGTGACAAATGGTTATAAAGACTACAGTACAGCTAGAGTGGACCTGGCAGTTATATATCATTGCTGCTGATCTCCTCTAACTCGCAACTATCGCTGTATATATAGGCAATGACATACCAGCACAGATACGCGACTAGTAACTAGTGACATATATAGGTTACATGATCTACTTAATAAACCAGCAAATAAGTTGTTAGTGACTGGAGAAACCCTGTGCTGGGAGCTGGTATCACTGCAGGTTAGAGGAGATCAACTGGCTTAATCTCAGAGGTTCCATGGTTCAACAGAAACCGGTCAACATTTAGCCCATGTTTACAGCAGCCTGTCTGGCTTCTGTCAGAACAGGCATGCTGGAAAAACAGCATCCAATCAGCCATTGGTTGCAAGTGCTGACCGGTGTGTTCTGGGGGGGTGGAGGGCAGCTAAGAACACAATAGCTCAACGGGGAGATCGATGTACTAACATTGCATTAGATGTGCAATCAGACATCTAGGTGGAGCCTTACATTATTGTTGGGATACATTCAGAGACTGGCGTGGTTTAGCAAAAGCAAGTGCACTCCTGTCAACCACAAGAAAAGTATGACCAAACAAGCTTTGTTCATACTTCTCTTTTAAAGACCCCTTCACACTATGTTGTTCCATTGTGGTGTGTTACTGCATACATTTTAACGTGAAGTATTTTTCATGTTAATTTGTGATGCATCAAGGCAGATGATTCATTAAGAAGGCGCAGGCAATGCACATTAATGTAAAAAGTCAACAGACCTGCACTTTTTTTTTCTCTAACACTGTAGCACACCACAAGGCACATGCACTGTGGTGCACTGGTCCCTGCTGTACTTGTGCACTGCGGTGCCAGTGTTATGTGTTGAGATAATGCATGGTAAAACTAACATTACTGCAAATCCTAGGTCTGAGGGCTAACTATACAACTATTTACGGTAATTCTAATGGCGGTGAGACAATGGTGAGTGCACGCAAGCAGACCTCTGATGAAAAAATATCTTTTAGAATCTTTTAATATCTTTTAGAATCCCTTGTAGATTGAAAAATAACCCCCAAAGATTGGGTTTGCTTCAGAAAAACAAGTGAGGCATCACAAAGGAGGGGCTTAGCGGTCTAAAAAAGAAAGTAAACATTTACCAGTTAGTTGAAGACAAGTTCTGAAGCACTCAGGATAATCCTGAAGCTGCGCTAGGCCATGTGTTTTTATACTTCATAACCCCACTTCCTTCCTGAAGCTTAATGGCACAACACCATTTTCTGAGACAGACCTAAACTTCTGTTTAGGTCCACATTACTATTGACTGCCATAGCTGGATTCTTGCTGGTAGTTTCTTTAATATTTGCAAACAAAATGAAGGTTTCCTATTTATAATAATAAGCTGTCAGGTTAGTAAAACAGCGATATCAGAACCGATTCAGTCATACAGTTTGCAGTGTGCATAAATTTGCAAAACAATGGGATAAAGGAATATTTCTGAACTTTGTTTTATCTCATGGTTTCTGTGAAATTGTGTGAATGCATCAATGCAGTGCATGTTATCTCAGCTTGTAGAGCTTGGATTCATTGAATGAGTTTACCAAAAATGTAATTATTGCAGAATATACAGCCTCATGCTACATAACTAAGCAATCCTAGCAATGCGTGTATGCTGTAATATGCCAGTGTGAAAGAAACCTTACATGACATTGTTTCTTTTGTAGCAATAGCAACAACAACAGAAGTATAAAAAAAAATTGACATCTACCTGAAATAATCACAAGATGCAGCTAAGAGGATTCTATGAGCTTCCAAACACTTTCCTTCCAACTTGAGGACCACATCAAACAATATGCCTGCATCACGGAGACCTACTAGACCGTTAAGTAATGTCTGCGAGTGCCTGACACTTGTGTATATTTTGCTGGTATTTTGTGCAGGCGATTGTTCCTTGGATACATGGTCTGGCTTCAAAACCTCATGGTCTTCTGCCATCTCTGGAAAATGTTCTGATCCGAAAAAAAATACCTCGGCCAGTAAAACATCCATACGAAAAAGAAAATCAGTCAAACTTGATAGATCTCAGGTGTTCCTGTGGATTTCAGAAAATATTTTTTATTGCAAATGTACCAAAATGTATCATATCAGGTTTCAGATGCCTTTTTTTTTTTTTTTTTTTTTTTGTGTACGTTAGAAAATTAAAGCAAACACAGAAAATCCCTTTTTTCGTTTGCACTTCGAGCATTATAGGGTTCCGACTTTAATTCCCATTAACAACCAAACTGCATAGAAATGAAAATGACAGCACAATTAAACTAGCGGCAGAAAAAATTCATATATTTTTAACATTTAAGTTCTTGGCACAGCTCCATCCCTTTTCCGAGAAAAAAGGGCATACGATTAACCAAAAAGGAGAAGTGCACATAATCACCAAGATAAGACAATTTTCAAAACTTTAAATGTCCTATAGTCAATGATAATTAAACTTAGAAAGTTTGCAAAGTTTATAAGCCGATATTTTAATTAATTAAATGATATGAAGATGACACTAAAATTTGGTCTACAAAAGTCTACTCAAGTATATATTCTTAAAGTGGTTCTAAAGGCTGAAGGTTTTTTACCTTCATGCATTCTATGTATAGGAGGTAAAAAAACCTTCAGTGTGCAGCTTTCCCTGCAGCACCCCCAATACTTACCCGATCCAGCAATGTGCATGGGAGTGGCTGCTCTGCCGGGTATCTACCTCCTCACTGGCTGAGAGACAGCAGCGGGAGCCAACACTGCTGGATGAATTTTTCCCTCTAAGGCTAAAGATGCACTGTTTACGCCCAATGACAATTTCCACTCCCAATGGCCACAGTCTGGCCCCCCTAAAGTTCAAAGGACAGTAAACTGGCCCTTTGTTTAGAAAGTTTAGGGACCCCAGCTTTATTGGTAAAGAATCTTCATGAGTCATATCACAGGAATGTTCAACTCCTATCACCTAATGCCTGGGCCATGCAGTTCCGGGCACCAGGCAAGAAGTTTTTGTTTTTTTACATTAGCCTTGCTGCTAGTTAACTGCTCGGATTGCTTTTACAAGCAGAAGGAGGGGACGTCACCCCCTACCTCCACCTTCTGTGGGCTGTCCTGTCACCTACATCATCTCTCGCTGCTGTCTAATCGATTGGACGGGCCTGGCCAGATCAAGAAGCAGTCCAGCGCGAGCCAGACGCTGTGAACTTGATGTCACAACCTCCTCTATCTTCGATTGGTGGAGGCGCACCAGTCCTGTCCCCTTTGCCCATTGGCAGGGAGAGTTGCTAGTCATAGCCAGGTGTTCTCCGCATTGTCAGGGAAGGACACAGTGCCGACGATGTGTGGGGATCGGTAATCTAGGTCTGCGGAAAATAGCAGATGGCGTTTTTCTGGGCAGCCGCCTTCTTTTTAGCGCAAAGCTGTCAGAGCATGGAGATGGAGGGCCACCAGAGAAGGGGGAACTTCACCCTGCCATACTACAACACCTCCGACAGCCTACATACTGACCTCCATCTCCTCCAGAGGTTTGAGGATTCTAAGAATTTATTTAGCAAAAAATAAAAAGCCATTAAAAGTTTAAATTACCATAAATAATCTTTAGATCTTAATCAGCGCAAATATATAAAGTGAATAAATTAAAAATCCTAATAGCTTGTTAAAAATATTCAAAATAAAACTATTCCAGTTGCTGCCAACACTCAAAGTGTTCACTTTCACCTCAACATATAATTTGAATAATTTAGTGCAGCGCAACTAGCAACAGTGTATCCAACATGTAAAAAAATATATATGTGTGTCAATGTGTGCTAAAGGCAAAATAAATTTGCTACAATCAAATAAATAGTGAAAATCAATCAAAATAAACTGCTCCAAAGTTCATTGTACTAATAGGTTGTGAACTTCCACCTCTGTGTTTACAAAATACATGTGTTCATCAATAGTAATCCTCCACCAGTAAATGGATGGCCGCTCACCTTATACTTAGACCCATGTTTCACCAGCAGGTCTAAACAAGCAAACCCCTATAGGGGGAAATCTCAGATGACTGCTCCTGGACTAAACTTTAATCTCCAACACCTCCTGTCAGTGCTGCACGCTCTTAATCAGCGGTATATGACTTCATGACCCACTGATGAAGTCCAAACCGAGGACGACACGTGTCTGGGACTAGGAGCCAGACCCTCAGTTTTTCATCCCGCGGTCACACCACCTATGCTGAAGCACTTTGGGAGCTGATTACCTGTTCAAAACGCTGGCACGGCTGAGTGCCTTTTATGTGAGTGCGTTATCTTGATTTTATCTGACAATAAACACTGACAGAGAGCACTAGATTTCCTTCTGTTTGATTTTCATATACCGCTGATTGAGAGCGTGCAGCACTGACAGAGGTGTTAGAGATTGGAGTGTAGACCAGGAGCAGTCATCTGAGATTAACCCAATAGGGGACTGCTTGCTTAGACCCGCTGGTGAAACATGGGTCTAAGTATAAGGTGAGCGGCCATCCATTCACTGGTGGAGAATTACAATTGATGAACACATGTATTCTGTAAACACGGGGGTGGAAGATCACAATTTATTAGTACTGTACAACGAACGTTTGAGCTGTTTATTTTGATTGATTTTCACTATTTGATTGTAGCAAATGTATTTTGCCTTTAGCACACATTGATACTAGGGATGCACCGAATGGGTTTTTTGGTGCTGAAACCAATACCGAAAATAAATCTTCCTTGATCCCGAAAACCGAAACCGATTCCGAAACCCCGATACCGAAAGTGACTGTTTTTAAAAATATATTTTTTCAGGAGATGGTCAGCGACTGCAGAGATGGTACAGGAGACGGTCAGAGACTGGGGACATGGTACAGGAGACGGTCAGCGACTGCAGAGATGGTACAGGAGACAGTCAGAGACTGGGGACATGGTACAGGAGACGGTCAGAGACTGGGGAAATGGTACAGGAGACGGTCAGAGACTGGGGAAATGGTACAGGAGACGGTCAGAGACTGGGGAAATGGTACAGGAGACGGTCAGAGACTGGGGAAATGGTACAGGAGACGGTCAGAGACTGGGGAAATGGTACAGGAGACGGTCAGAGACTGGGGAAATGGTACAGGAGACGGTCAGAGACTGGGGAAATGGTACAGGAGACGGTCAGAGACTGGGGAAATGGTACAGGAGACGGTCAGAGACTGGGGAAATGGTACAGGAGACGGTCAGAGACTGGGGAAATGGTACAGGAGACGGTCAGAGACTGGGGAAATGGTACAGGAGACGGTCAGAGACTGGGGAAATGGTACAGGAGACGGTCAGAGACTGGGGAAATGGTACAGGAGACGGTCAGAGACTGGGGAAATGGTACAGGGGACGGTCAGAGACTGGGGAAATGGTACAGGGGACGGTCAGAGACTGGGGAAATGGTACAGGGGACGGTCAGAGACTGGGGAAATGGTACAGGGGACGGTCAGAGACTGGGGAAATGGTACAGGGGACGGTCAGAGACTGGGGAAATGGTACAGGGGACGGTCAGAGACTGGGGAAATGGTACAGGGGACGGTCAGAGACTGGGGAAATGGTACAGGGGACGGTCAGAGACTGGGGAAATGGTACAGGGGACGGTCAGAGACTGGGGAAATGGTACAGGGGACGGTCAGAGACTGGGGAAATGGTACAGGGGACGGTCAGAGACTGGGGAAATGGTACAGGGGACGGTCAGAGACTGGGGAAATGGTACAGGGGACGGTCAGAGACTGGGGAAATGGTACAGGGGACGGTCAGAGACTGGGGAAATGGTACAGGGGACGGTCAGAGACTGGGGAAATGGTACAGGGGACGGTCAGAGACTGGGGAAATGGTACAGGGGACGGTCAGAGACTGGGGAAATGGTACAGGGGACGGTCAGAAACTGGGGAAATGGTACAGGAGACGGTCAGAGACTGGGGAAATGGTACAGGAGACGGTCAGAGACTGGGGAAATGGTACAGGAGACGGTCAGAGACTGGGGAAATGGTACAGGAGACGGTCAGAGACTGGGGAAATGGTACAGGAGACGGTCAGAGACTGGGGAAATGGTACAGGAGACGGTCAGAGACTGGGGAAATGGTACAGGAGACGGTCAGAGACTGGGGAAATGGTACAGGAGACGGTCAGAGACTGGGGAAATGGTACAGGGGACGGTCAGAGACTGGGGAAATGGTACAGGGGACGGTCAGAGACTGGGGAAACGGTACAGGGGACGGTCAGAGACTGGGGAAACGGTACAGGGGACGGTCAGAGACTGGGGAAACGGTACAGGGGACGGTCAGAGACTGGGGAAACGGTACAGGGGACGGTCAGAAACTGGGGAAACGGTACAGGAGACGGTCAGAGACTGGGGAAATGGTACAGGAGACGGTCAGAGACTGGGGAAATGGTACAGGAGACGGTCAGAGACTGGGGAAATGGTACAGGAGACGGTCAGAGACTGGGGAAATGGTACAGGAGACGGTCAGAGACTGGGGAAATGGTACAGGAGACGGTCAGAGACTGGGGAAATGGTACAGGAGACGGTCAGAGACTGGGGAAATGGTACAGGAGACGGTCAGAGACTGGGGACATGGTCAGAGAGTCAGAGACTGCGGATATGATACAAGAGATCAATGCAGCCTCACCAGTGCCGTCAGATGCAGTCAGCCACTGTCCCCCATAGTGCAGCCACTGTCCCCCATAGTGCAGCCACTGTCCCCCATAGTGCAGCCACTGTCCCCCATAGTGCAGCCACTGTCCCCCATAGTGCAGCCACTGTCCCCCATAGTGCAGCCACTGTCCCCCATAGTGCAGCCACTGTCCCCCATAGTGCAGCCACTGTCCCCCATTGCGCAGCCACTGTCCCCCATAGTGCAGCCACTGTCCCCCATAGTGCAGCCACTGTCCCCCATTGCGCAGCCACTGTCCCCCATTGCGCAGCCACTGTCCCACAATATCAAAAAACAAAATAAGTGTAGCGCTAGGAAGAGGGGTCAGAAAATGGAGTCTATGGATTGACAGTTCAAAGTTCGTGTGTTTAAAGGAACATCCCTGGAGGGAATATGAAAAGTCCTCTAGAACAGATCTCAACAAGGATGTGAATCATCTGTGGAGGGAGCCCACACACCACCAATAGAAGTAAAAAGGCTTACCGGACTCGGTGGACCCAACAAGGCATACACCAGGTAGAGTCAATCAGGCTTAGGTGGTGCTGGACTACAGTTGGCCCGGACGGGCAAAGTTGGTGGAGTGGCTACCACGTGGCTGTATTCCTCAAAAGATATGGAGTACGGCACCCATAAATTGTATCCCTCAGATCAGCGTTGGAACCAGCAGTATCAGCAGCAAAATGAAGGAAGAGAAGGAATGGCCAAATAGTGTAAATCCGTTTAATTGGAAATATATTAAAAGAAGTATACACTCACATGAAAAGATATCTAAAAACAGCGCTGTGAAGAAGTGGCGACAGTGGGGTCCTACCCGACGCGTTTCGTCTGCATAGACGTCATCTGAGGGGTTCCCCCCACTGTAGCCACCAGAGTATATATAAGAAAACCATCAAAAATGATGAAAAGCAGCTCCACGGTTATTAAAACGTCACTTCCGGTATTAGGGGAAGATGGCCGAACGGCGTGCGTTCCACGCCTCACAATGGTAGGCACCGGAAGTGGAAATAAATAGAATAACATTAAAAAGTTCATGTAAAGGGGGCCCTGTCAATAGTGCCAATTACAGAAGGAGGTTGATGGGTGGGTAAGAGACGTGAAGTGGCATAAGGGAAGTGAGCGGCGCAACTGTGTGCGCGCGCATCGAGATGAAAAAACATACACTGCGCATGTGCAAGGAGCGTGCGTAATGGAGCAGTGAAGGGGCGGGACGACGGCATTAGAAGCCGTACGGGGCTGCGTGTCGAGTGCGTACATGGTGAGAACCTCCCAGGGAGGCGGGCAAATGTGAATGCCTTGGTGACTATGGTAACAAGCCACAACAACGGCGTAACCTCCATGCAGAAGGACGTTAAAAGCGCTAACGGGACAAATAAATGTCGGTGTAACAAACGTGTATCAACTGGGTGACACAATAATATTAACAGAAAATTGTGTGCAAAAAGTGAGGACAAAAGTACAAATGACATACGATGTATCCACAATTATGTGGGCATTAAAAATGGAAAGACAGGGACAGGTGGTATTAAGCCATGAAGGAAATATCCATTGTTGTACAGACACATGGAGCTGATTTCCACAGTGTGATAAAATATGATAATCACAAAAAAACATATACAATAGATGTCTTATATCCGTATATGTGACACATTCAAAAACATGAATTGCGTTGATGCAGGCTGAATAGGGCAAACATCCATACACCTATATCTAGAATGGATGAATGTCTATACACTTATGGCCCAAATCAGGTAAATAAAATAAAGGGGATAAAATACAAATAGATATGGATGAAATAAATATGGATATATGAAAAATATAAAATGGAATAAAAATAAATATGAATAAATATAAAAATGGAAATAAAACATTGAATGCAAAGGAGAGAGAATCACCTCGAAAAAAGGGAGGTAAAAATTGGGGCAACAGAATCAGGCTTTGTTGATAAAAGCGTTGACATCAATTTCAACATTCATACCCAATGGAAAGAGTGTGCGGAGCTCATGGATCCAGTAGGTCTCTAAGCGAGATACACCCCCGGTCCTGGCACCACCCCTCCAAGGAGGGACATATCTGTCAATGACCACAAATTGCGTCCCATCAATGACGCGGTTGTGATGTAACTTATAATGGCGGGGGACAGTGTGTTTAGTGTCCCCACCCTTAATAAGTGCGATATGTTCCGCCACTCTTATGGCAAAGGAACGGATGGTGCGGCCCACGTATTGTTCCCACAACCACATGTAATCAAGTACACAATATGACTGGTGGTGCAGGTACAGAATTGTTTGATTGGATATGTTTTGTGGGTAACTGATGACGTGAACGATACAGTTTTCCTCCCTATGCCAGAGTTGTGTTGGCAAACACTACATCTTTTTCAAGAATAGAATCCCTCCATCTCATAAAAGAGGGGTTGGCGTATGGGAGGATTAATAATGTTTGGGGCGATCCTGCTCTGTAAGGTTGGGGCACCCTTAAAGATGACTCTGGCCTTATCAGTCAATACATTACTTAAAATGCGGTCATTCCTGAGGATGTCCCAATGTTTTGAGAGAATGGCTTTGATGTGTCTATGCTGATTGGAAAAGGAGGTCAACAAGGACCACCTGAAGGAATCATCTGATTCTCTCATAGGCCTATCCTCTTGAACGCTTGAACAGCAATGACCGTGGCATATCCCTATCCCATACAGCCAGTAATCATAAAATTAATTTTTTGGATCTGGAGATAGAGATATAAGATGGTGGTTTTCGATTCCAGACACATTTCAAAGCCACAGACCGGAATAGCTTCATACCTTTGCCATAAGAGTGGCGGAACATATCGCACTTATTAAGGGTGGGGACACTAAACACACTGTCCCCCGCCATTTTTTTGTGCTGAAAGTGCCCCCCCTCGACTTATACTTGAGTCAAGCACTTTTCTGCAGCAAAAAATTCATTTTCCAAACCGACTTTGGGGACCCGTATCTCAGGGCCACTTGGTGCTAGGAACCCCAAATTTGGTGTGCAAACCCAGTGGAACCACAACATATCCAAAGCTGAAGTTCCTAGCACTAAGTGGCCCTGAGATACGGGGCCCCAAAATCGGTTCGGAAAATGTCATTCTCTGCTGCAGAAAAGTGCTTGACATTTTCTGAACCGACTTTGGGGCCCCATATCTCAGGGTCACTTGGTACTAGGAACCCCAAATTTGGTGTGCAAACCCAGTGGAACTGGTATCATAACATATCCAAAGTTGGGGTTCCTAGCACCAAGTGGCCCTGAGATACGGGGTCCCAAAACCGGTTTGGAAAATGTCATTCTCTGCTGCAGAAAAGTGCTTGACATTTTCTGAACTGATTTTTGGGGCCCTGTATCTCAGGGCCACTTAGTGCTAGACACCCCAGCTTTGGAAATTTTATGGTGCTAGTTCCACTAGGTTTGCACACCAAATTTGGGGTTCTTAGCACTAAGTGGCCCCGAGATACGGGGCCCCAAGTTTGGTCAACTGTGTCCATCTGCAGCAATGTCATTTCGGGACCCTTTGGGTTCAGAGACCCCAAATTTTGGCTGCAGCTAGGGGGCATCTAGGAACCCTTAACTACCGAGTTTGAAGTTCAGTGGACCTATGGCTGCAAATGGGCACAGTGAGGCTGCAAATGGGCACAGTGATGCTGCAAATGGGCATTGTTGACCCTCTTTTCCACTTACAGTAGCTGTGCATTTCTCACCCTCGTCTTATACTCGGGTCAATAAGTTTTTCCCATTTTTTTTGTGGTAAATTAGGGCCTCGACTTATACTCGGAACGACTTATACTCAAGTATATACGGTAAGTTACATCACAACCGCGTCATTGATGGGACGCAATTTGTGGTCATTGACAGATATGTCCCTCCTTGGAGGGGTGGTACCAGGACCAGGGGTGTATCTTGCTTAGAGACCTACTGGATCCATGAGCTCCGCACACTCTTTCCATTGGGTATGAATGTTGAAATTGATGTCAACGCTTTTATCAACAAAGCCTGATTCTGTTGCCCCAATTTTTACCTCCCTTTTTTCGAGGTGATTCTCTCTCCTTTGCATTCAATTTTTTATTTCCATTTTTATATTTATTCATATTTATTTTTATCCCATTTATATTTTTCATATATATCCATATTTATTTCATCCATATCTATTTGTATTTTATCCCCTTTATTTTATTTACCTGATTTGGGCCATAAGTGTATAGACATTCATCCATTCTAGATATAGGTGTATGGATGTTTGCCCTATTCAGCCTGCATCAACGTAATTCATGTTTTTGAATGTGTCAAATATACGGATATAAGACATCTATTGTATATGTTTTTTTGTGATTATCATATTTTATCACACTGTGGAAATCAGCTCCATGTGTCTGTACAACAATGGATATTTCCTTCATGGCTTAATACCACCTGTCCCTGTCCTTCCATTTTTAATGCCCACATAATTGTGGATACATCGTATGTCATTTGTACATTTGTCCTCACTCTTTGCACACAATTTTCTGTTAATATTATTGTGTCACCCAGTTGATACACGTTTGTTACACCGACATTTATTTGTCCCGTTAGCGCTTTTAACGTCCTTCTTCATGGAGGTTATGCCGTTGTTGTGGCTTGTTACCATAGTCACCAAGGCATTCACATTTGCCCGCCTCCCTGGGAGGCTCTCACCATGTACGCACTCGACACGCAGCCCGGTACGGCTTCTAATGCCGTCGTCCCGCCCCTTCACTGCTCCATTACACACGCTCCTTGCACATGCGCAGTGTATGTTTTTTCATCTCGATGCGCGCGCACACAGTTGCGCCGCTCACATCCCTTATGCCACTTCACGTCTCTTACCCACCCATCAACCTCCTTCTGTAATTGGCACTATTGACAGGGCCCCCTTTACATGAACTTTTCAATGTTATTCTATTTATTTCCACTTCCGGTGCCTACCATTGTGAGGCGTGGAACGCACGCATGTCAGCGTGGAACGCACGCCGTTCAGCCATCTTCCCCTAATACCGGAAGTGACGTTTTAATAACCGTGGAGCTGCTTTTCATCATTTTTGATGGTTTTCTTATATATACTCTGGTGGCTACAGTGGGGGGAACCCCTCAGATGACGTCTATGCAGACGAAACGCGTCGGGTAGGACCCCACTGTCGCCACTTCTTCACAGCGCTGTTTTTAGATATCTTTTCATGTGAGTGTATACTTCTTTTAATATATTTACAATTAAACGGATTTACACTATTTGGCCATTCCTTCTCTTCCTTCATTTTGCTGCTGATACTGCTGGTTCCAACGCTGATCTGAGGGATACAATTTATGGGTGCCGTACTCCATATCTTTTGAGGAATACAGCCACGTGGTAGCCACTCCACCAACTTTGCCCGTCCGGGCCAACTGTAGTCCAGCACCACCTAAGCCTGATTGACTCTACCTGGTGTATGCCTTGTTGGGTCCACCGAGTCCGGTAAGCCTTTTTACTTCTATTGGTGGTGTGTGGGCTCCATCCACAGATGATTCACATCCTTGTTGAGATCTGTTCTAGAGGACTTTTCATATTCCCTCCAGGGATGTTCCTTTAAAACACACGAACTTTGAACTGTCAATCCATAGACTCCATTTTCTGACCCCTCTTCCTAGCGCTACACTTATTTTGTTTTTTGACACTGTTTACACTTGCTGGTTATGTTAGCTGCTGTTTTATTCCCCTTTTTGGTAGCGCAGAATTATTGTGTATATATTTCACTGTCCCCCAGTAGGGCAGCCACTGTCCCCAGTAGTGCAGCCACTGTCCCCAGTAGTGCAGCCACTGTCCCCAGTAGTGCAGCCACTGTCCCCAGCAGTGCAGCCACTGTCCCCAGCAGTGCAGCCACTGTCCCCAGCAGTGCAGCCACTGTCCCCAGTAGTGCAGCCACTGTCCCCAGTAGTGCAGCCACTGTCCCCAGCAGTGCAGCCACTGTCCCCAGCAGTGCAGCCACTGTCCCCAGCAGTGCAGCCAGTGTCCCCAGCAGTGCAGCCAGTGTCCCCAGCAGTGCAGCCTGTGTCCCCAGTAGTGCAGCCTGTGTCCCCATTGCAGCCAGTGAAGGCAGAGGAGAGCCACCGCCACCGCCTGTTTGATTATAGCGCCGGGAACATCACAGCTTTCATTTCAATAGCTATTGAAATGAAAGCTGTGATGTTCCCGGCGCTGTAATCAAACAGGCGGCGGCAGCTCTCCTCTCTTTTACGATATAGAAAGCCCCCTGATAGGCGGCACCAAGGGCAGGGGCGGAGCCCCGCCCCCACACAGGCACCACCCCATTTTCGGCGCCAGTATCAGCAAAAATTCTCTTTCGGCTTTTTGCTTCGGCGGCCTAAATTTCGGTGCATCCCAAATTGATACACATATATTTTTTTTTAAATGTTTGATACACTGTTGCTAGTTGTGCTGCACTAAATTATTCAAATTATAAGTCACTATAAAGCCCCTTATGTTTTCCAAAAGCCCCGGACATTCCCGAAAACACCTGTGCCTAAAAAAAACACCAACCCTTCATATTTTCCATCTTAGGATTTTTTTTTTTTTTTTATCAGGACAAGTAGATTAGGACCCCGATTTAGTCTCTTGTACAAGTAGTTTTTTTTTTTTAAATTTCCACACCCTTGCATGTGGATACTGAACTTTCAGTTTTGGACAACAAGACACCCCTACATTTGTGAGTTTAATTATTCAGTCTTTCTCTTGCACACTCTCGTGTCAAAACATCACACCACAAATATCATAAACATTGAGAATCTTGGGCAGCAAGGGTCGCTGGTTCGAATCCCAACCACGACACTACCTGCCTGGAGTTTGCATGTTCTCCCTGTGCCTGCGTGGGTTTCCTCCGGGTACTCCGGTTTCCTCCCACAGTCCAAAGACATGCTGGTAGGTTAATTGGATGCTGTCTAAATTGTCCCCAGTATGTATGAATGTGTTAGATTGTAAGCTCCTTGAGGGTAGGGACTGATGTGAATGTACAATGTATATGTAAAGCGCTGCGTAAATTGACGGCGCTATATAAGTACCTGAAATAAATAAAATAAATAAATAAATCTTCATTCCGACTCCCAATCTTAATGCCCTGTACACACAGTCAGACATTGATCGGACATTCCGACAACAAAATCCATGGATTTTTTCCGACGGATGTTGGCTCAAACTTGTTTTGCATACACACGGTCGCACAAAGTTGTCGGAATTTCCGAACGCCAAGAACGCGGTCACGTACACCACGTACGACGAGACTATAAAAGGGCAGTTTGCATACACACGGTCACACAAAGTTGTTGGAAAATCCGATCGTTCTGAACGTGGTGACGTAAAACACGTAGGTCGGGACTATAAACGGGGCAGTAGCCAATAGCTTTCGTTTCTTAATTTATTCTGAGCATGCGTGGCACTTTGTGTGTCGGATTTGTGTACTGCATTTGTCAAGTTAAATTGTTCAGGAGAGGCTGTAAAACATCCCATGTACATTAAATTATTATTACTGTGAAAACAAAACAAGAAAAAAAAGAAACTACTAAAAATGAAAGTAAAAGGCTGTGTAAGGCAGACCCACACCCAAACGGACGTGTTGCTAGGGCACAGAAAAACAAAACAAAACCAAAAGCCAACAATAATAGCAGTTACAAGTAATAAAAAATAAGCACTTAAAAGTTAAGATTCCAACATACTGTACATAGCAAAACAGGTGTGTGGATTAGTATAGTTCGTTATCTTCAGAGGAAACTGTACATGCACAGCGTTCACAGTTACTATTATCCTCACAGTGAGATGAGCCAGCATTATTTAATAAAAAATTCTTATGCTTAATGCAGACTTTCACTAATGAGGAAAAATATAAAAAGCCCTTGCAGAGGACTAGCTGCCTACCTCCCTCCTCACTTTTCCTGGCCTGCAAGGGTTAACTGTTCATTGAATCAGGGGTAGGAAGAGGGGGCTGTTTTATATACTTTACTCTTCGCTTTCCAAGCTGTAGGTGATCACTCAGCTTCATCACACACAAGACAGGGCTAATGGTCCCAAGGGGGGCCCCACCGCTAATGTTTTTTTTTTTGTGCCTGGAGTTGAGCTTTAAAGTGATAATAACGCTACTTTCACACTGAAAGCGGCGGGCGTCATGGTAAAGCGGCGCTAAAAGGTAGCGGGTGGGTTAAAAGTGCCCATGTGGCGGCGCTGTCTACACACTTTGCAGGCACTTCGGCAGCACTGCCCATTCATTTCAATGGGCAGGGCGTTTTGGAAGTGGTGTATACACCACTCCCAAACCGCCCCAAAGATGCTACTTGCATGACTTTTCAGAACGTCCCGCAAGCACACCGCCCCAGTGTGAAAAGTCACACTGAAATGAATGGAAGCAGTTTTAAGGCGTTAGAGGCTATTTCTAGCGCTAAAACGCCTGAAAACCGCCTCAGTGTAAAAGATCCCCTAAGGCTGTTTTATTTAACTAACATGTCATACTTACCTGCTCTGTGAAAAGACTCCTGGCCCCCCCCCTTCTGCTGAGTGCCCATAAGGCAAGCAGCTTGCAATGGGGGCACCCAAGCCGCTGCTTTGTGTGTCCATTGAGACACTGAGCCAAGGCTTGGTTCCACCCCCTCTCCTCACTGGCTCACTGACAGCAGTGGGAGCCAATGGCGTCCGCTCCTGTCTCAGCCAATGGGGAAGCAGAGTCCCCAGAGAGCTGAGGGTCTTGGGCACTTTGCTAGATCGAGATGGGGCTCAGGTAAGTATTCGGGGGCTGCTGCACACAGAAGGTTTTTTATCTTCATGCATAGAATGAAGGTAAAAAAAATCTTCTGCCTTTAGAATCACTTTAATGTTTTTCTTAATTAATTCACTAAATTAACCTGTTGCCGCCCAGGTAATGTACATGTGTGGTGACAAAGATGGGCTTTATCTACACGAGAAAAAGAGCATGCCGCTCCAGGTGGATACAATCCTCACTCTACAGAATAGGTGCAAGTCCAGTCCGCAATCTGGATAGATGACCAACAGAGCAACATGTTGACCGCACTCAAATTCTTAGAGAAAAATATGGTAGTTTTTTTTCTGAGTAAAATCAGATCATGATAGCACCGATACAGGCATGGACACAGCAAAGGTTAACGCGTTTTACAAATCAAGTTCGCTTAGTCATAATCTAACATGCTCCACAGAACGTAACACTAAAATAGTATATACTCAGCTAAAAAAGTGATAGGTACCTGATTATGCTGTTTAACCCCTTTTAAGGGTTTTTGCAGAAAAACCTTTCAAAAGCCCATGAAAACACTAAATACATTCATATTTAAAAACATTGCACGAAATAGAAAAGTAGAAGGATTCATGAGAAAATTGAATAACATGTAAAATAAAAAATAAAAATGGGAAACGAAAAATAGAAAAACTGTATATGAACAAAAAACATATACGAAAATTGTACATAAAAAAGCTATAGAAAAACTGTAATGTCGCGTACAGACGATCGGAATTTCCGACAACCAAACTGTGGATTTATTTCCAATGGATGTTGGCTAAAACTGGTCTTGCATACACACGGTCGCACAAATGTTTTTGGAAATTCCGATCGTCAAGAACGCGGTGACGTACAAGACGTTCGACGAGCCAAGAAAAATGAAGTTCAATAGCCAATGCGGCTCTTTTGCTCGATTCCGAGCATGCGTGAACTTTTGTGCATCGGAATTGTGTACACACGATCAGAATTTACAACGGATTTTAATGACGGAAAATTTGAGAACCAGCTCTCAAATTTTGTTTGTTGGAAATTCCGACAAAAAATGTCCACTGGAGCCTACACACGGTCGGAATTTCAGACAACAAGCTCACATCGAACATTTGTTGTTGGAAATTCTGATCGTCTGTACACGGCATAAAAAAAAAAGAGATATACATTCCCACTTTCTATAAATATCCACCACTGATATATCGACCCTCTTCAGAAAATTCTAAGTGCGGGTTCACACAGAGGCGGCACGACTTGCAGGTCGCCTCACCGAGACGACCTGCACACGACTTCAGCGGCGACTTGCAAAACGACTTCTGTATAGAAGTCAATGCAAGTCGCCTGAAGTCGCCCCCAAAATACTACAGGAACCTTTTTCTAAGTCAGAGCGACTTGTGTCGCTCCTATTAGAACGGTTCCGTAGTACAGAATGGGAGGCGACTTGTCAGGCGGCTAGGTCGCCTGACAAGTCGCCCCTGTGTGAACCGGCACTAAAGGGTATATCCATAAAGCAGAGGAGAACAATTCAAATGATACAATCGCGCAAGAACAGAGAAATGTATGAAGACCTCAAATAATTTACAAAAAGTAACAAAAATATACCACATATGAACATATAGTGTAGAAAAAAAAATTGTTAACCATAAATACATATTTTTATTTTTCAAAAACAAATCTAACGTAATGTTAGATTATGACTTATGCCGGCCATACACGGTTCGAATTTCGAAAGAGTTTTCTTTCAGAAGTCGTACCAAAGAATTTTCGTACGAATTTCTCACCATGGGGCTGCAACAACGGCCAATTTTCGTGCGGCAATCAAATTTGAGGATTCGGACATGTCGGAAATTTTTTTAAAAACGAACTATTTTCTAATCAATGATGGGAGAATCGTGCGAGAAATGTAATAAGAAAAGAACATTTACGGAGAAAAAATAAGATTCCCGCCCACGAAAATTCTTCTCTGTAGCAACATGAAGTGAAATTGAAGGCCTGGTCGGCCGAATTTCGAAAATCAATGGTGGCATCATCACAAAAAAAAACAAACTTTCTGATTTTGAAAAGAAAATTTGTTCGAAATTCGACCGTGTATGGCCTGCTTAAGTGAACTTGATTCGTGAAACGCCTTAACCTTTGCTGTGTCTACGTCTGTATCGGTGCTATCATGATGTGTATTTTACTTAGCATAAAACTACCATATTTTTCTCTACAAATTTGAGTGCGGTCAACATGTTGTTCTATTGGTCGTTTAATGTCCACGTGCCACACATATGCATCCATGGGCTCCCAGCACAGCGCCTAAACTGCTCCCTGTCTCTAATAGTGATCAGGAAATGACAGGACTGGCTCCAGATCATGGCAGCCAATAACAGTTGTTACAGGATCACGCAGCCCTTCCCTCAGTAAGGAGGACACAGCTTTACTGTCTGCTGACTCTTGGGATTTGAAAATCATATTATTATACAAACAAAAATATAATATATTGCCGCTTAGCAATCATTAGATGTGGTGGTTGCATTTGTTTGTTTCTTAGGCTTCCCCCCCCCCTCTGTTTTCACCTGGTGATCTGGCCAGTAACACACCTCCTGTATTAGAATGCCTCCACTCTGGATGAAGGAGCACAGGGGCAACTTTGGACAGCAGCACTGTCAGTCTGGGGGGAGGGGGAGTGTTAGATGTACTAGCAGATTGAAATACACTAACAAATCGAAGCCAAACTCCAGCTAATACTTTATAAGCAGTTACAGCTGTTTATTTTTTTCCTGTAGGGATAAAGGTTTTACATAAATAAAAAAAACAAAAAAAAAAACAGACCATTGTAAGCACCCCTGTCAGTGGTATATGGTTAGTCTCATCCCTCTAAATGCTACATCTGCAATAATAGAGCAGATATTATAGCAACAATAGAGCTTGTTCTGTTAAAAAAAACAGACTTCCTGGCCAGATCATGAAAGAAAGCCTAAAAAAAGGAAACAAATGTAGTCATTACACCTGATTGGTAAACTGCAATATAATAAACGTTTGATAGGAGATAATGGCTGCTCTAGGTTGGATTCCATCTGCATCACCTCCACTGCATGCTGGCAGGTGCTGGCCCAGTTTGTCAAAGGCTTGACAGTAGAAGAGAAGAATCTGGTCAGCCGCACATCCTTTAAAATCACCATTATTAACCGCTTGCCAGCCGTATACTGTATATATACGGCGGCAAGGTAGCTCTCCTGTGAAGAATCACTTACCTGTATGTGATTTTGCACTTCCAGGATTGGGGCGTGCACGCGTGCCACCGGCGACCCTCTGGGATTGGAAACAGCAGGAGCCAATTAGTGGGTCGACTCCGATGATCCGCTGGGACCCGCCATTCATTCCCCATAGAAGCAGAATGGCAGTCTGCCTATGTAAACAAGGCAGATTGCCATTCTGTGAGAAGCAGAGGTAGAGATCCTGTGTTTCTGCTAAGCAGGAACACGGATCTCTGCCTTCTCACAGTGCAAGCACCCCCCACACAGTTAGTAATAACTCCCTACCAACACATTTAACCCTTTGATCACCCCTGATGTTAACCCCTTTTCCTGCCAGCGTCATTAGTACGGTGACAGTGCATATTTTTAGCAGTGATCACTGCATTAGTGTCACCAAAAAAGTGTCACCAATTTGTCCACTGCAATGTCGCAGTCCCACTATAAGTTACTGATTGTGCCATTACTAGTAAAAGAAAAAAAAATTTAATTCTGTAAATCCATCCCATAGTTTGTAGACGCTATAACTTTTGCGCAAACCAATAAATATACGATTAGGATTATAAATGTAGCAAAATACATATTGGCCTAAACTGATGAAGAAATTTGATTTTTTTTTCTTTTTTTTTTTTTTATTGGATTTGTTTTATAGCAGAAAGTAAAAAATGTTTTTATTTTTTTCATTTTTGTTTATAGCGCAAAAAATAAAAACTGCAGAGGTGATCAAATATCACCAAAAGAAAGCTCTATTTGTGAGGAAAAAGGGACGTTAATTTTATTTTATTTGGGCACAGTGTCGCACGACCGCGCAATTGTCAGTTAAAGTAATGCAGTGCCGTATCACAAACAAAATGGCCTGGTCAGGAAGTGGGTAAATTTTTATATATATTTTTAATATGTCTCAAGTGGTTAAGACATATTTAAGTAAGACCCTCCACATTAGATTCAAGGGAACATAGCATTACACCTAACGTGTTTCATGCCAACATCTGCCCTTAGTCATAGCCTTGTGATGGTGAACCTTGGCACCCGAGATGTTTTGGAACTACATTTCCCATGATGCACAAATACACTGCAGAGTGCATAAGCATCATGGGAAATGTAGTTCCAAAACATCTGGGGCGCCAAGGTTTACCATCACTGTCATAGTCGATGAGCTAAGAAACGCATCAGCTGGAATGCTATGTTCCTTTGAATGTAGTGTGGAGAGTCTTTCTTGGATATGTGGTAATAAAGGTGATTTTATTGGATGTGCGGCCACCAGATTCTTCTCTTCTACTATAGTTAACGTCTGCTTTTAGGTTTAACCGCTTGCCGACCGCCTCACGCAGATATACTGCGGCAGAAGGGCTCGTACAGGCAAAATCACGTACCTGTACGTTGCCCTTTAAGAGGCGGCCAGCGGGCGCGCACCCGCGGCAAGCTCCGTGAGTCGGGTCGCGGGTCTCGCGGATCGGGGATACCCGCAATCGCCTCACGGGGGAGGAAGAACGAGGAGATGCTAATGTAAACAGCATCTCCCCGTTCTGCCTAGTGACAGTGTCACTCGATCTCTGCTCCCTGTCATCGGAGCAGAGATCAATGACGTCACACACACAGCCCAACCCCCCTGACAGTTAGTAATCACTCCCCTAGGACACACTTAACCCCTCCCCGCCCCCTAGTGGTTAACCCCTTCACTGCCAGTGTCATTTACACAGGAATCAGTGTATTTTTATAGCAATTGTATAGCAATGACAATGGTCCCAAAAATGTGTCAAAAATGTCTGATGTGTCCGCCATAATGTCGCAGTCCTGATAAAAATCGCTGATCGCCGCCATTTAAAAAAAAAAAATATTAATAAAAATGCCATAAAACTATCCCCTATTTTGTAAAAGCTATAACTTTTGCACAAACCAATCAATAATCGCTTATTGCGATTTTTTTTTACCAAAAATATGTAGAAGAATACGTATCGGCCTAAACTGAGGAAAAAAAAATTATTTTTTTTATATATTTTTGGGGATATTTATTATAGCAAAATGTAAAAAATAATGCTTTTTTTCAAAATTGTCGCTCTATTTTTGTTTATAGCGCAAAAAAATAAAAACCGCAGAGGCGATCAAATACCACCAAAAGAAAGCTCTATTTGTGGGAAAAAAAGGACGTCAATTTTGATTGGGAGCCACGTCTGCGTAATTGTCAGTTAAAGCGACGCAGTGCCGAATCACAAAAAGTGCTCTGGTCAGGAAGGGGGTAAATTCTTCCGGGGCTGAAGTGGTTAATACATCTTTAACCCCCGCAACACTGAGAGATGATGGTTGTTAGGTTTTGATGGGCGCTGAGGAGGATGGATTTCCACTATTACACCTAGACCTGGCACAAATGACACTGTGGGGTGAAGGAGAAGATTGGGCTGAAGTCCCTTCAGTAGCAGATGGGTGGTGATGGGGCTCACAGCTGATTGGTGGATCGGATGTGCTACTCACACAACATAGAGAAGGGAAATAACGGAGCGCCATAAAGGTAATGGGCCACAGGACCCACATAGCGGTATGTACCTGAGCAGTCACGTGACCCATGCCTCCTCTTCACCGGTGACGTTACCTGCCACAGCTCTGGAGCCCCGCACCTCACTCAACCTCAGCAGCGCTTCGACTGGAGCGTCACTTCCGTAAACATGGCGACAAGTAGAAGGGACGGGCTCCAAACACAGGCATACAAGCACCACTGCTTACCTAATACATAGTATTACATCGGCCACAGTCCCTGTGCCCACCAGAGGCAGCCAACGCACGCCCATTCACCAATCAGCGGGGAAGGGGGCGTGTCCCTTGACAGGGAGCCAGGAAGGTCGCAGGGAGGAGCGCGTCACTTCCGGCCAGGTTGCGGGGTTGTAGTGTGAGAAGTAAGAAAGCCATCCAGAGACTATGGACGTGAACGGGCCGGACAGTGACTGGCGGAGTGCAGGCTTCAGGCAGAAGCTGGTCAGTCAGATGTAAGTGGTGATCTCTTCCTGGGCACTCAGGCCTCTTTGTGTGTGAGTGAGTGTGGTGTTCTCACACAATGAGGGGGGACGGGCCTGTGTGTGAAGTACCCGCGCATTGTCACATCAGTCTATGCCTGGAAATCACCGCCATGGTTACTATTACTTCCCGGGCTATGATGGACTGTACTCAAGTGTTTATATTACACTGGAAATCATTCATCACCATAAAGTGAAACGAAATCCTCCTCTCCTTTACAGACAAGGAAGCTGCCATCTCAGCCTCTGTCTGATCTGCAGTTTCCATGGTGCTGAACATGCGATCAGCTTTGATACCAGTCATTTGGCTAAACCATTAGGTTCCGAGAAAAAAAAAAAAAAAAAAACACCAGTGACGGCTATCATTCATGCCATGCCTTGACGTTAACAGTTTTGGGAAGCTATTAAATCATTGGGTTTAATTCTGCTCTAGAGCGGAACTAAACCCTCCAATCCTTTACAGCCAAGGAAGCTGCCATCTTGGCCTCTGTTTGAGCTGCAGTTGCCATGGTCAGTTATAACCCCAGACCTATTTGTCCATTCAAACACCTGTGACAGTTATCGTTCACAGAATGCCTCAAAGGTAACTGTTGTGGAAAACTGTTAAATCAATGGGTTTAGTTCTGCTTTAAAGTGGTGTTCCGGCCGAAATTATACTTTTTAAATAAAAATACCCCTATAATACACAAGCTAATTGTATTCTAGTAAAGTTAATCTGTAAACTAAGGTCTGTTTTGTTAGTTTATAGCAGTATTTTGTTATTTTATAAACTTACAGCAGGCCGTGGCCATCTTAAGTGTGGGCATCTGAAGCCAGACTATTTCTTCCTGGATCTCATCCTTGCAGATCTCGCACATACTCAGTGCAGCACAAGCAGTGTAATAGGGTTCAGGTCAGGTTTCCATAGCAACGGCAGTTTCAGAGGAAGTTGACGCCCCTTCCCAGAAGGCATTGCAAACAGGAAATGATGCGATGGGCCGCGGCCAGGGAGGAGGAAGTGAAAAATGAATACAGCAGGTGCTGAGAAAGAAAATAAAAAATATCCAATTTGTTTACAGTGTGCAGTTTAGTGAGGGATGCTGAAGAGTTGTAAAAGTGGGTGGAACTCCACTTTAACTGACAGTTCCCAGTAAATATACTGCGGACAGGTGGCAACCACAGGCATAGTCAGGTACATGTACTTGTGTGGCCTTTTTCCAGCTTTGGGACACGCGTGTGTGGGTCCCCTGCTGACCTGTGCAGTGATTGGACACAGTATGAGTTTGGCAGCAAATTTCAGCCAGTGATTTTGGCTGAAACCTGCTGATCAGCTTTGTCCAATCACAGCACAGAGTTCTGTTTTTACAAACACACAGAACTCTGTTTACAGGGAACAGCAATCTGGCTGTTTCTTCTCCCTGAATAGCAGGGAGATAAAAGCAGCACACATTGCTAGGCACACAGTTAACCCCTTGATTGCCCCTAGATGTTAACCCCTTCCCAGCCAGTGGCGTTAGTACAGTGTCAGTGTACAGTATTATCACTGTATTAGTGTCATTACCAACATCAGTTAGCGATCCTCTCAGCCTGTGTTTGTTGGAGCCACATTGCCCGCCACCCTATCACGGTCCCACAATTAGCCACTGATCACCACCGTTACAGTATAGCGTCTATAGCTTCGTAAATTCCAGTATATATACCATAGTTTGTAGACGCTATAACATTCACGCAAACCAATTAACCTCCCTGGTGGTTTTCCCGAGTGTGGCTCGAGGTTAAATTTCAGCACCATTAGCGGTAACCCCGAGCCACACTCGGGATTGCATTGCAGGATCCTTGTGCAGTGTACTTACCTTGTCCCCAGTATCCTGCGATGTCCCCCCGCTGTGCCCGTGTGCTTTGTCCTCTGCCCGATGCCTCTGTGTGCCGGGCTCCGTTCCCTGTGAGCGTTGCGACGCACGGGGGCAGAGCCTGGCGACAAATTCAAAAAATTGTAAATTCATAACACATACAGTATAGAGCTGCACAATTAATCGTTAAAAAATCTTGATCTCGATTCACCTCCCCTGACAATCTCTCCTGCTGAGTTTGCCGATTCTTTCATATAAACAAGTGGAGAGATTATCTGTTCACTCAGCTGTCAAAAGAAAACATTCAGGCAGTCTGCCAAGTTTAGAACTTGAAACATTGTATCTAACTTCCTTCTTAGATCAAAGGGATAAACTTCTCTGTGTAAACAAATAACCTGGGCAATCTGCCAAGCTTTAAACAAAGTGTAAATGCAGGAAGTTTAACCATTTAAAGTCTAAATCTTTTTCTGACACTTCTTTTCTGAAGTTAAATCAATATTTTTTGCTAAAAAAATTACTTGGAACCCCCAAACATTAGAGTATATATAAATTTTTTTTTTTTTTTAGCAGAGACCCTAGGGAATAAAATTGCAATTGCTGCAATACTTTATGTCACACTGTATTTGCCCAGCGGTCTTTCAAATGCAATTTTTTTGGAAAAAATACACTTCAATAAATAAAAAAAATGAAACGGTAAAGTTAGCACAATTTTTTTTTTTTTTGTTTTAATGTGAAAGATGATGTTACGCCGCGAGAATCGTGAGAGAATCGTGATCTATCCTCTAAGCAAAAAAAATCGCGATTCTCATTTTAGCCAGAATCGTGCAGCTCTAATACAGTACAATCTTACAGATTACAGTACTGTATGAAATTATTTCACATCCCTTTTGTCCCCAGTGCTTTGTCCAGTGCCCATCATGCAGTTTTATATTATATTATATTTTATAATAATATTTATATTATATATACTGTTCTTTCTGCCTGGAAACTGGAGATTGTCCATAGCAACTAAAAAGTGTCCCTTTACGTCAAAGTGGTTTTAGACCAGCTAGAAAACAGCGATAGTAAATTAAAACACTTGCAGAATTGAGCGATAGTGAATTGTGGGGAAATTCATTTTATTATTATATTATTATTTATAGTTGTTTATTATATTATAATTTATGATTTTGTGTTTCAAACGTTATCATACCCGGGATGCCTACTAGACTCTTGGTGGACAGATTTAAGTGTGTTATTACTAAGAATTACAGGCCAACAATATAAAATGCCAATTTTCTATGCAAAACAATTGTACCGCTTTGAGACACAAAAATCTGACATAATCATACCTCCGGGAGGTTAATATATACTTATTTGGATTTTTTTCTCAATATGTAGCAGAATACACATTGACGACCTTTTACACTTAAAAAAAACTGGCCAAAAAGCAGGGGTCGACTTATACGCGGGGTCAGCCCCTCAGATGCCTTCTGGGTGTTCGGTAATACTGTATGTAACTTCGGCTACATACAGTTTATACTGCTGAGCCAATTCCGGTGAGCGATGTATTCAAATGAATACAGAGCCTGCTCGGATTGGAGTAACAACCTCTGCCAATCTGAGCAGGCTACATAGAGTAGCCTGCTCGGATTAGCTTAGAGAGGCGCGGGCTGATGATGTTATAGCCTCTGCCAATCCAAGCAGGCTTTGTATTCATTAATAGAATCATTGCTCGTCGTGATTGGCTCCAGCAAGCAGGAAGAAGGATATGGCGCCAGCTTCAGCAAGAAGTGAAGAAATATGAAGTATCGGAAGCCTCGGACGGGTCGTCTTATACAGTAAGTACAGGCAGAAACTGTTAAACTGTAAAATTAGGGGGTCGTCTTATACGCCCGGTCGCCTTATACACCGGAAAATACCATAGAAAATATTGTTGCTTAAAAAGAAAAAAAAAATGCGTATATAGTAAAAAAAAGAACAGATAGAGGCTGAGATGACAGCTTCCCTGTCCGTAAAGGACAGAAAGGTCTTGTTCCGCTTTGAATCAAAACAAACATTGAAAATTATAAACTGACAGTTTTTTTTTTTTTTTAATTGCAGAAGAGACACTGCATGCCTCTTCTGCAATAAAAACCCTAAGTGCCGGTTCACACTAGAAGCGGCACGACTTGCAGGTCGCCTCGGCGAGGCGACCTGCACACGACTGGCACGGCGACTTGCAAAACGACTTCTGTATAGAAGTCTATGCAAGTCGCCCCAAGTCTCCCCCAAAGTAGTACAGGAACTTGCGTCGCTCCGATTAGAACGGTTCCATTGTACAGAACGGGAGCCGCCTGACAAGTCGCCCCCGTGTGAACCGGCTCTAACTGTCCATTTGCAGTCTTCTTTAGACTGTGCGCAGCTCTGTTTACATGTGCACCAGGATGACTGCACGGACGTGACGTCATCCTGTGCTGGCCAGTCAAGGTATCCGACAATCAACACTTGGAAGAAGCCAGACAGAAGAACTTTGTGGACATTTGACAGTTTCTTTACTTTTAATTGCACTTTAAGGAGGAACTTTACTTGGGTTGTAAAAGTCAGCAGTTACAAATACTGTAGTTGCTGACTTTTTAGAAACAAACACTTACCTGTCCTTGGAGGCCAGCATTGTCTTTCCCACAGCATGTTTTTTGCTGGGTTTGTCTCTCTGGTGCTGCCATCTTGAATTTGGGAGCTGGCTGTGACTTCTCTATATCTCACAGCCAGCTGACCACTGTGCATGCATGAGGTATGGCAGTACAAGAAGACTGGTCCTGCAGTCTTCTGGGATAAGTCACCCTGTTTGGGTAGCAGGGGGTGGGCCAAGCAGTGCACATCATTGTCGCCGGGTGAGGATTGAGGGAGTTGGGTACCAGACAAGCCCAAAAAAAAAAAAGCTGCAAATGTGTTAGAGGCTGGGGGAGGAAAATGAAAAGCTGCACTTTCCTATTTGGGTGAGGGTCGACTAAAAAAAAAAAAAAAAAAAAAAAAAAAAAAAGAGATACTGACAGGTTGGATTTTTATGACAGAAGAGACATTATTGGTCACTTCTGTCATAAACCTTTCTCCAGTGTGCAGCTTGGCATCCATTTACAGCACTTTTCTGTCCTGATGGAGTGACATCACGACTAAAGAGTCCAAACCCAGAAGGAAGACTGGGAGAAAATGGAAGCACCTATGGCAGCTGGGAGTGCTGACACTGCAGCGTTGGAGGGGATCGCTTGGCAGGCAAGTCTACCATAATGTGCTAATATGCCATGCATACTAGTAGATTATGGCATAAAGCTCCCAGAGACCCCAAACTTTTTTACTTTTTTGCTATCTTTTTCCCAGTGGGGATTTTTCACTTCAGTTTCTGTCCTGTAAAACACATGAAGTGAAAGGAAATCCCTTCCTAGACAGTTATCACCTGCCAAGTGGAAGATTTAATCAATGGCAAATTTTGGATTTCCCATCGCTCTCTGCCTCAAACATCAATCATTGAATTGTATTAGTATGTATTAAAACCATACTGACAAATATTAAAATACACATTTGAGGTCATAAATTTTATCAACAACCAATTCCTGAAGGACCCAGATGGGGTGTCACCAGGGTGGATTTGATTTAAATCAAGTTGATTTAAATCGCTAGTAAAAAGGCTTGATTTACCGGTTCCTGTTTTACTGAAGTATCCGATCTTAACCCTTTCATGACTAAGCCTATTATTGAAATTTGGTGTTTACAAGTTAAAATCCGTATTTTTTGCTAGAAAATTACTTAGAACCCCCAAACATTTATATATATATTTTTAGAAGAGAATCTAGAGAATAAAATGGCAATTGTTGCAATATTTTTTAGCACACGGTATTTGTGCAGCGGTGTTTTAAACGCAAATTTTTGGAAAAGTGACACTTTCATGAATTTTAAAAAATCCAAACAGTAAAGTTACCCCAATTTTTTTGTATAATGTGAAAGATGATGTTACGCCGAGTAAATAGATACCAAACATGTCACCCTTTATAATTGCACGCACTCGTGGAATGGCGACGAACTACGGTACCTATGAATTTCCATAGGCGACGCTTTAAAAAATTATTACGGTTACCAGGTTTAAGCTACAGAGGAGGTCTAGGGCTAGAATTATTGCTCTCGCTCTGACGATCGCGGCGATACCTCACATGTGTGGTTTGAACACCGTTTACATATGCGGGCGCGACTTCCGTATGCGTTTTCTTCGCTGCGCGAGCTCGCGGGGACAGGGGCACTTTAAAATTTTTTTTTTTTTTTTTATTTATTTTATTTATTTTTGTACTTTTATAAATTGTGTTTTAAAATTTTTTTTTTTTTTTTTTACTTTTATTGCTGTCACAAGCAATGTAAACATCCCTTGTGACAGTAATAGGTGGTGACAGGTACTCTTTATGGAGGGATCGGGGGTCTAAAAGACCCCCCATCCCTCCTTTACACTTCAAAGTATTCAGATCGCCGAAAACGGCGATTCTGAATACTGTGTACTTTTTTAAATTCGGCGCCATTGGCAGCCGAGTAAACGGGAAGTGACGTCATGACGTCGCTTCCGCGTTTTCAACAAGAAGGCTGGAACGAAGCCGCTCGCAGCTTCGTTCCAGTCCGCCCCCAGCCGCCGAAGGCAGCCGGACGGACACCGGGACTCCCGATTGCACGGGAGGCCCGGTAACAGCGGCGGGAGGCGGCGGGAGGGGGGGGATGTCCCCTCCCGCTCCTCCGGTATAACAACCGAGCGGCTTTTAGCCGCATCGGTTGTTATATATGGGTAGCCGATCGCCCGCTGAAAACAACGGTACCGGGATGATGCCTGCAGCTGCGGGCATCATCCCGGTATAACCCCGGAAAGCCGAGTACGCATATGTGCGTACGGTCGGCGGGAAGGGGTTAATGTCACAATACCGCAAAAAATCGCAGCTCACCGCCATTACTAGTAAAAAAAAAAAATAATAAAAATGCTGTAAATATTTCCCATAGTTTGTAGACGCTATAGCTTTTGCCGAAACCAATCAATATATGCTTATTGCGAATTTTTTTTTTTTTTTTTTTTTTACCAAAAACGTATAGAGAATATATATTGGCCTAAACCGATGAAGAAATGTGTTTTTTTTAAAAACATTTTTGGGGATATTTATTATAGCAAAAAGTAAAAAATATTGTTTGGTTTTTTTTTTAAAAACTGTCGATTTTGTTTACAGCACAAAAAATAAAAACCACAGAGGTGATCAAATACCACCAAAAGAAAGCTCTATTTGTGGGAAAAAAAGGACGCAAATTTAGTTTGGGTACAGCATTGCATGACCGCGCAATTAGCAGTTAAAGTGACGCAGTGCCAAATTGTAAAAAGTGCTCTGGTCAGGAAGGGGGTAAAACCTTCCGGGGCTGAAGTCGTTAAAACAATAAGATTATATTACATATTCTTCTTTTTGCTTGAACATCAATGTTTAGTAAGACCCCTTTCACACCGAGGCAGTTTTTAGGCATTTTAGCACTAGAAATGTTAAGCGCCTGAAAACTGCCTCCCATTCACTTTAGTGTGTGCTTTCACAGTGAGGCGGTGCGCTTGTGGGATGGTAAAAAAAAGTCCTTCAAGCAGCATCTTTTGGGGCGGGTTTGGAACACTATAAATAGCGCTCTAAAAACGCCCCTGCCCATTGAAATGAATGAGAAGCGATTTGAAACCGCCGCAAAACTGGTCTTTTTTCCAGTTTTTTTTTTTCTTTCTTTAGGTCACAATGTCACGTAACAATGTCCCGTAAAAAAACAGACCCGCTAGCTACCCAAAAGCGCTGCTAAAGCACTGCAAAAATGACTGGCGCTTTAGCGGCGCTTCAGTGTGAAAGTAGCCTAACTGAAGTGCATAAACACATTTTTTTCTTGAAGAAGCAGCAAACAAAAGAACTTAAAGTGGAACTTCAGTCATTTTTTTTCTTTCCATCTATTAAATCTTCTGCTCTTGTTGTTTTTACTTTGGATAGTAAACATTTTTTTCTGCCAGTAAATACCTTATACAGCCCCCTTCCTGTTTGTCTAGTAAAAAGCCTAGGCTTATGACATCATGCCTCTCTCTCTCTCTCTCGTTTGCCAGGAAGGGAGGGGGGATGAGTCCTAAGCGGGCCAATGAGAGCTACAGGTAAATCCAGGAAGTGAACAGGCAGCAGCTTCAGCTGCCCACAGTTAAATTGGATGTTGCCAGACTTAGCGGAGAGAGATTTTTGCAGCATATTTGGCAAGTACAGAACCGCAGTATAAAATAATATGCAAAGTGGTTGGAGGGAAGCTTCAAAATGGCAAAGATGTTTTTATTACAAATGATGTGAGCAGAACGCAGTTCATCTTTTAAACTGAATATATAAAACTTCAAACTGTCCTTTCATCACAGCACATCTTCTCATGATGATGTTTCATTGGGGTCACTAGGCCTTGCACCTCTTTGTTGCATTTTGCACACATACCTGCTTTACCCATAGGTAGAGGAACTTTATTTTATAGAAAATATTTCCAAACTGGCTCTCTTTTAAGGCCTGCTGCCATTTTGCTCCTTAAAGGAGATTAAAGGACTTCAAGCTATATGCAGAAAGATTACAAGGTTTATAAGCTGCTTAGGTTTCACTTTCATTTTTATTGCTTGCCCTTCTTCCTCACACTTAGAGCCTGGTACAGCTGCATTTCTCTTCAAACTATCTGTCAGCGTGAGGAGAAAAAAAAGCCGATCACCAGCTTATGTGCAAGGGACATCGGTCCCGAAGAGGCAATTCTGCCTCATCTGTGCCCACCAGTAACCCCTGCCAGTGCCACCTATCAATGCCCATGAGTGCCACCTATCAATGCCACCTAGCAGTGCTGCCTATCAGTGTAACCAACCAGTGCCCATTATTGCCACCCATCAGTGCCCATCACTGCCACCTATCGGTGCCCATCAGTGCCGCCTCATCAGCATACCTCAATGAAGGAGAAAAATTACCCGTTTGCAAAATTTTATAACTAAATATAAAAAAATTTTTTTTTTTTTTTTTTTTTTTTTTTTAAATTCGGTCTTAAATATTTTTTTAACAAAAAAATAAAAACCACAGAGGTGTTCAAATACCACCAAAAGAAAGCTCTATTTGTGGGAACAAAATGATAAAAATGTAATTTGGGTACAGTGTTGTATGACCGCGCAATTGTCATTCAAAGTGCATCAGCGCTGAAATTTGGTCTGTGCAGGAGGGGGGTTTAAGTGCCCAGTAACCAAGTGGTTAACCGGATAACAAAAAAAAAAGTGCGGTGTATAAATTAAAGTAATTGTAAAGCTTCAGTTTTTTTTTTTTTTTTTTTTTAATAACAAATATGTCATACTTACCTCCACTGTGCGGCTCACTTTGCACAGAGTGGCCCCTAACATCCTCTTCTGGGGTCCCTCAGCGGCTCTCGCGGCTGCTCCTCTTATCGGATAACCCCCTAGGAGAAGTGCTTTCCCAGGGGGTTACCTTGTGGGCCTGCTCCTGAGTCCAGCATTTGCGTCCATAGACATGAATGCCGGACTCGGCCCCGGAGTCATTGGATTTAATGGATGGCAGTGCAGCCATTGGCTCCCGCTGCTGTCAATCTATCCAACCAAGAGCGGGGATCCCATGCAGAGAGGGACAGCGTGCCCCTCCCGAGGGAATAAAGTGGCGCAGGTAAGTAAAACAGGGGGGGTCCACTGCCAGAAGTTTTGTCACCTTAATGCATAGGATGCATTAAGGTGAAAAAAACACGAGGCTTTACAACCCAATACAACGTTAAAAAAGACAATTTATTCTTGAATATCTATTTGCAGTGGTAAATATAAATAACCAGCTATATGGTTGGGGAGCAAAATATCGACTCCACTCTGAGAACAGACAGAAGAGATATACAGTGGGGACGGAAAGTATTCAGACCCCCTTAAATTTTTCACTCTGTTATATTGCAGCCATTTGCTAAAATCATTTGTTCATTTTTTTCCTCATTAATGTACACACAGCACCCCATATTGACAGAAAAACACAGAATTGTTGATATTTTTGCAGATTTATTAAAAAAGAAAAACTGAAATATCACATGCTCCTAAGTATTCAGACCCTTTGCTCAGTATTTAGTAGAAGCACAATTTTGATCTAATACAGCCATGAGTCTTTTTGGGAAAGATGCAACAAGTTTTTCACACCTGGATTTGGGGATCCTCTGCCATTCCTCCTTGCGGATCTTCTCCAGTTCCGTCAGGTTGGATGGTAAACGTTGGTGGACAGCCATTTTTAGGTCTCTCTAGAGATGCTCAATTGGGTTTAAGTCAGGGCTCTGGCTGGGCCATTCAAGAACAGTCACGGAGTTGTTGTGAAGCCACTCCTTCGTTATTTTAGCTGTGTGCTTTGGATCATTGTCTTGTTGGACGGTAAACCTTCGGCCCAGTCTGAGGTCCTGAGCACTCAGAAGGAGAAGGTTTTAGTCCAGGATATCCCTGGTACTTGGCCGCATTCATCTTTCCCTCGATTGCAACCAGTCGTCCTGTCCCTGCAGCTGAAACACACCCCCACAGCATGATGCTGCCACCGCCATGCTTCACTGTTGGGACTGTATTGGACAGGTTATGAGCAGTGCCTGGTTTTCTCCACACATACGGCTTAGAATTGAGGCCAAAAAGTTCTATCTTGGTCTCGTCAGACCAGAGAATCTTATTTCTCACCATCTTGGAGTCCTTCAGGTGTTTTTTAGCAAACTCCATGCGGGCTTTTCATGTGTCTTGCACTGAGGAGAGGCTTCCGTCGGGCCACTCTGCCATAAAGCCCCGACTGGAGGAGGGCTGCAGTGATGGTTGACTTTCCACAACTGTCTCCCAACTGCATCTCTGGAGCTCAGCCACAGTGACATTTCAGTTTTTCTTTAATAAATCTGCACGTCAACAATTCTGTGTTTTTCTGTCAATATGGGGTGCTGTGTACATTAATGAGGGAAAAAAACAAACTTATGATGTTAGCAAATGGCTGCAATATAACAAAGTGAAAAATGTAAGGGGGTCTGAATACTTTCTGTCCCCACTGTATGTACTACAACCCCTGGCAAAATGTATGGAATCATCACTCTTGGAAAGTGGTCATTCAAGTGTTTAGTTTTATTTATTTTTTACACAATTAATCAGACATGCCTCAAAACTATTTTCATTTAACAGTCCAACCTTCTGGCTTTAAGAAACACCTTAAAAAAAATAAGAGAAAACTGTAGCAACTGTTTTTGCAGATCGAGCAGAGAAAAAATTTTTGAATCACTCAATTCTAAGGTTAGGAAAATATTATGGCGTCACCATGTACCTTGCAGTTCTAAAACGAACATTTGAATCGGATTGCTTCCTGAAAAATTATGTCGTCATCATCATCAATTGAAAGGATGTTTGGTGAATAAGAAAAGTGTCCACAATCTCAATATAAACTTGTGCATTTATTGAAGATTTAATGACTGTCACCTCCCCCGTACCTTTACCTGACATGCCACCCCATATCATCAAGGATTGTGGAAGTTTGCATGTTTTCTTCAGGCAGTCGTCTTCCTACATTTCATCGGAACGGCACCAAACAAAAGTTCGAGCATCATCACCCTGCCCAATGCAGATTCGTGATTCATCACTGAATATCACTTTCATTCAGGCATCCACAGTCCATGATTGCTTTTCTTTAGCCTACTGTAACATTGTTTTTTTTTTTCTTTTTAGGTGTTAATTATGGTTTTCTTTTGGCTTTTCTGAATGTAAATCCCATTTCCCTCTAGCCGATGTCTTACAGTTCGGTCACAGACATTGACTCCAGTTTCTGACCATTTGTTCCTTATTTGTTGTGCATTTTCTGTTTTCAAGACATATTGCTTTAAGTTTTCTTTAACTTTGTCTTCCTTGGTCTACCAGTACGCTTTCTTTTTAACAACCTTCCCATTTGATTTGTACTAACGAAAGCCATCATTAACCACTTCCAGACCGGCTCGCGCCGATATACGTCTGCACTTTGAAGAGTGATATCGTTGTTATGGCAGCAGCTAGCTACCATAACCCCAGTATCCTCTTCTTTAGTGAGTGGTCTGGTTTCAGATAAAAGTGGTCTCTGCAGCGGATTCGCCGCAAGATCACTTTTATCAGCAGCGGGTGAGGGGGTGCCCTCCCCCGCTTACCGGAGTCGATCAGGTCCTCTCCCTGGCTTGGTATGTAGATGAGTGAGGGGAAGATGGCTCCCAGCCATCTCCAAACCATTGCAGGGCGGAAGTGACGTCAAAACGTCACTTCCACTCATATCTCTTAACGCAACATATTATTTATTTATTTTTTTTTAATTACATTACATTTTTTTTTTTTATTGCATTTTAGTGTAAATATGAGATCTGAAGTTTTTTTTGACTTCAGATCTCATATTTAAGAGGTCCTGTCCTTGTAAGAGGAATAAAAGTGACACCTTTTTTTTTTTTTTTAAAGAACAGTGTAAAAATAAAAGGTAAAATCAATAAGAAATAAACCTTCCCCCGTCCCACCGAGCACACTTGCAGAAGCGAACGCATAGTTGAGCAGCGCCCGCCAGTGTTAGTTTTGGCAGCAAATTTAGTTTTAGTTTTAGGACTAAAATGGCATTTTAGTCCCATTTTAGTCATCATATTTTAGTCGAATAAAATCATTTTAGTCAACTAAAATCGAATGTGCACAGTACACAGCCCCCCACCCTCTGCACAGTACACAGCCCCCACCCTCTGCACAATACACAGCCCCCCCTGCACTCCCAGGAGACCTCAAGTCTCCTGGGACAGCACTGCCAGTGTACTATTAAAGCGGTAGTAAACCCGCTGACTTTTTTTTCCCTACACCTGTAAGGGAAAAGGCATAATGAGCTAGTAGAAAACAAAGTGTGGCGCTAAAATGTACTTGTTCCTCATTTGGGTCAGCCCCACTGAAATGACAATCAGAGGGTCAAAACTCCCCTATGAGGTATTTAATCAAATAAAGTCTTTTCAGATCTTTAAAAAAAAGATAATGAGTGCTTAAAGTAAACCCCTCTATAGTCTGCCCCATATATTGTACTGTAACAAATCCAGTGTACCTAACTAGAAATCAGTATCAATATCTTAAAAGGGGATATCTATGTGGGGATTAATATATGTGCTATCTAAAGCAAAAAGGAAGATCCCCATCAAGGGGAAGAGAAAAATGTATGATATTTAAATCTCGTGAGTAAAACACAAAATATACTAAACCGTGGTGTCACCAGACGTATAAACAAACATCATAAGAATACATATATTGTATTAATAGGTGAAAAATAAAATTGATGAAAAAATTAAACCAATATGATGACAATAATGAAAATAATGTTCATAAGTACACCCCAGTTGAAGTCCTAGTGGACGAAACGCGTCGGGTTAGATATGCCTACTATGCCACAACCAAACTTAAGCGCTTTTTATTGATTTAAATGTTTTTTGTCTTCTGGCTTCTGTCATTGTATATGGGCCATTAGACTTTTGCTAGACCTGGTCTCTGATGTAGCTCATGAGCCAGAGGCTCCTTTTTATTGTAAAGCTTTTATTAAAGTTTTTGAAGCGGATTTACGCTATGTGGAGTTTCTCTTTTTGATTTCTCCATCGGAGGAGCTATATGGTAACTGGAATACCTGAGTGTAGGGGATCGTTTGGTGGGGACTCTCACTTCCCAGCATCTCTACTATACAGATGAAGCAGCACTCCATCTACTGCCGTTCGTGTTAGTACAAGCTTATCTTGACTCCGAGGCCGCTGGCCGGTGAGTCCACCACTCTTGGTAAGAGTATTTTATACATATCTGTATCCTCAGTTCCTATACCTACTTCGGTATGTGAGCCATCTGGGCAGTTCAGAGGGAGTTCAAGCAGCCAAGCATCCAGGTGTACCTCCATAGGTCCATCATTGGGACTGATATCAGATTTCTATTTATTTTACTTATGAACATTATTTTCATTATTGTCATCATATTGGTTTAATTTTTTCATCAATTTTATTTTTCACCTATTAATACAATATATGTATTCTTATGATATTTGTTTATACGTCTGGTGACACCACGGTTTAGTATATTTTGTGTTTTACTCACGAGATTTAAATATCATACATTTTTCTCTTCCCCTTGATGGGGATCTTCCTTTTTGCTTTAGATAGCACATATATTAATCCCCACATAGATATCCCCTTTTAAGATATTGATACTGATTTCTAGTTAGGTACACTGGATTTGTTACAGTACAATATATGGGGCAGACTATAGAGGGGTTTACTTTAAGCACTCATTATCTCTTTTTTTTAAAGATCTGAAAAGACTTTATTTGATTAAATACCTCATAGGGGAGTTTTGACCCTCTGATTGTCATTTCAGTGGGGCTGACCCAAATGAGGAACAAGTACATTTTAGCGCCACACTTTGTTTTCTATTCGTGATTTACAATTTGTCTGATTGTTGTGTTGGCAGCTTTTCACATTTTTTTGGGATTGGCGCAATATTATCAACTTTAATTTTATAATGAGCTAGTATGCACCGCATACTAGCTCATTATGAGATACTTACCTTAGAACGAGGCGCCGGCATCTCACTCGGTCTACGCCGAGGGAGCTGACATTTCCCCTCGGCATGTCTTCCGGGTATCGCGGCTCCGGCGGTGTGAGTGGCCGGAGCCGCAATGTCGTCACTCCCGCGCTTGCGCGCGGGAGACTTCTTCCCGGCAAGGTCCGGCGTCTGCCGGGCTTTCAGCTGAGAATCCCCTGTGCGCATGCGCAGCTGCAGTCAGCGGCTCATTGTGAGGGGAATATCTCCTATAACCGTACAGGTTTAGGAGATATTTTTTTCTACCTACAGGTAAGCCTTATTATAGGCTTACCTGTAGGTAAAAGTGTAAACATTAAGTATACAACCGCTTTAAGTTTAGAATAAATCACTGTCATACCTTTCTGATGCACAGCTCCTCCTATGTCACTCTCATTGTAAATCAAAGTCTCTAAATATACCTCAATAGCTTTGTTCTTTCATGCACCCGGTCACATGACTGCTCTTGTGACGTTTCATGGATGGTCATGTGACCGCTCTCGTCCATTCTAAAGCAACACTCGGAGGTGGAGGGGAAGCGGGAAGAGGAGAGTGGCCAACGAGAACAAAGCTATTGAGGTATTTAGAAGCTTCAGCTTACAATGAGAGTGACACAGGAGTAGTAGCGGTGTAGGAGAAGGTGCTGGCAGTGATTTTTTTTTCTAACTTTAGACTTTGCTGGCAGTGCTGTCCAAGGGCCAGGAGAGGCGGGGTGGCCGGCTTGACCATCCCTCCAATGTGTGACACCCGGGGCGGACCACCGATCCCGCCCCCTGTTGGTAAAAAACAAATATCAGCGTATAACACGCACGCACTGTTATAAGCAGATAAATACAGTCGTTCATGAGGATTAACGCCCCGTTTTCGTTCCTTATCTGTAAAAAAAGCCCACTGATGAAAATTATGACAAACGTTTTCGTGGACGAAATTAACACTGGCGCCCGCATATGAAAACGGTGTTCAAACCACACATGTGAGGTATCGCCGCGATCGGTAGAGGGAGAGCAACAATTCTAGCCCTCTGTAACTCAAAACATGCAACCTGTAGAATTTTTTAAACGTCGCCTATGGAGATCTTTAAGCGTAAAAGTTTGTCGCCATTCCATGAGTGGGTGCAATATTGAAGCGTGACATGTTAGGCATAAATTTGCTCGGCGTAACATTATCTTTCACAGTATAAAAAAAATTGGGCTAACTTTACTGTTGTCTTTATATATTTTTTTTAATTCAAAAAAGGGTATTTTTTCCCAAAAAAGTGCGTTTGTAAGACCGCTGCGCAAAAACGATGCAACAAAAAGTATTGCAACGACTGCCATTTTATTCTCTAGGATGTTAGAAAAAAAAATTATATGCTGTTTGGGGGGGGTTCTAAGTAATTTTCTAGCAAAAAAAAAACAGTTTTTAACTTGTAAACACCAAATCTCAGAGAGAGGCTCGGGCCATAAGTGGTTAACACATAATCAGGAAAAAAAAAGGTACAGCAGGCTAAAGAAAAGCAATAATGGACTGTGGATGCCTTCTTCCTCCTCCTTCTTCCTCCTCCTTCTTCCTCCTCCTCCTCCTTCCTCCTCCTCCTTCCTCCTCCTCCTTCCTCCTCCTCCTCCTTCTTCGTTCTTCTTCGTTCTTCTTCGTTCTTCTTCGTTCTTCTTCGTTCTTCTTCGTTCTTCTTCGTTCTTCTTCGTTCTTCTTCGTTCTTCTCCCTCACAGTTTGGGTGTAATATTTCCGCCTCTGTCTGTTTTTGTACTGAAGAATAACTTAAAAAATGTGATGCTGGCTGTTTCCATCTTGCTTGTGGGCATGTGAAGCCCACAAGCATTGATTTCCTGGATGCGGTGAATGCTGTTCATTCACAGCTTGTTCACACGCATGATCATTGTTTCCGCATTGGATCTTGGGAGGCCTGACACTAAGCTCCCAGGAGACAGTGCAGCGCCGGGGAAAGGCAATAAACACGCCTACTCCCATGGGAGGAGAGACAGGAAGTGCCACAATAAAGTACAATATAAAGGTAATTACAGCGATAAAAAAAAAATTTGTGCGGCATTTGAACATCTATGCAATTAACTGAAGGGGGTAATATTAAGTTAAAAATTTGAGTGGAACCCCGCTTTAATCTGCAAAAGCAGTTGAAACTGCCTACAGTTTTCTTCTTTCTTTTTTTAAGTGTTTCCTAAAGCCAGAAGGTTGGCATGTTAAATGAAAATAGTTTTGAGGCATGTCTATGATTAGCGTATTTATCGGCTTATAACACGCCCAGGCGTATAACACACATCCCAATTTTAAGAGGGAAGTTTAAGAAAATTTTTTTTTCACAGCACCCTTCCCCAGTACACAGACCCCCTGCCGCTGCACTCCCATAAGACCCCCAGTCTCCTGGGACAGCGCTGCCAGCATTCTCTACAGTTGAGAAACAAATCACTGCCAGCCCCTTCCACACTGCTCCTCCTGTGTCACTCATATTGTAAAATGAAGCTTCCATATACCTCAATAGCTCAGTTTTTTCCACTGACCTGGTCACATGACTGCTCTCTCTAACGTTATATAGATGGTCATGTGACCGCTCTCCTCCAATCTAAAGCTAGGAGGAGGAGAGCAGCCAAAAAAAAAAGCTATTGAGATATTTAGAAGCTTTGTTTTATAATGACACTGACACAGGAGGAGCGGTGTATGAAAAGGGGCTGGCAAGTGATTTTTTAATTTTTTTTTTTTAAGCAACTTTAGACTATGCAGACAGCGATGTCCCAGGGCCAGGAGAGGCGGGGAGGCCAGCCTGACACCCCCCAATGGGTGGCTCCCAGGGTGGGAACATCAGCTTCGGGGTTCAGAAGTTGATGTTCCCTGTAGAGTGATTTGTAAAAGGTTGGATTTAAAAAAAAAAAATAAAAGTCATATCATACTTACCTGCTCTGTGCAATGGTTTTGAATAGAGCAGCCTCAATCCCCCTCTTCTGGCGTCCCCCTGTTGGTGCTTCTGGCTCCTCCTGCCTTCAGAGTGTCCCTCTTGCAAGCTGCTGCTATGGGTGTACTCCTGCGGGCTCAATCCCTAGCCACACTGTGTGCTTCTGTTAACACACACCGCGCGTCTCAGCTCCACCCCCTGCTCCCGCCTCACAGGCTGTGATTGGCATAAGCAGGAGCTAATGGCTTTCGCTGCTGTGTCGGAGTCTTGTGAGGATGAAGAGACAGAGCAGTGCTAATGCATAGAATGCATTAAGATAAAAATCCACCTATCTTTAGAATCACTTCATTCTCCTGCCCCAGACTACATGTCTTATGAGGCATTGCTCCTCACACATTCACAAGTTCTCATGCACTTACTGCCATGTATGGATGGTGTACTGTAAAGGTGTGCATCTTCACTGGTCTCTGGTTTCAATTACGATTTAACCTGTCAATGATTCGATTCTGCGATCCATCACAATTCCTGCCCATGGTTTTCATCAAAAAGCCATCGGTGTAGCCTTATCAGTGGCCATCGGTGTAGCCTTATCAGTGGCCATCGGTGTAGCCTTATCAGTGGCCATCGGTGTAGCCTTATCAGTGGCCATCGGTGCAGCCTTATCAGTGGCCATCGGTGCAGCCTTATCAGTGGCCATCGGTGCAGCCTTATCAGTGGCCATCGGTGCAGCCTTATCAGTGGCCATCGGTGCAGCCTTATCAGTGGCCATCGGTGCAGCCTTATCAGTGGCCATCGGTGCAGCCTTATCAGTGGCCATCGGTGCAGCCTTATCAGTGGCCATCGGTGCAGCCTTATCAGTGGCCATCGGTGCAGCCTTATCAGTGGCCATCGGTGCAGCCTTATCAGTGGCCATCGGGTGTTTCAGATCCAAGCTCCATGTCTATGGCTGCAACTAACGATTATTTCTTATCGTACATCATGGGACACAGAGCCATAGTAGTTACTATGTGGGTTATAGGCCACCTTCAGGTGATGGACACTGGCACGCCCTAAGACAAAAAGTGCACCCCCTATATAACCCCTCCCAGTGATGGGGAGTACCTCAGTTTTTTCGCCTGCGTCTAAGGTGTTGGACACGAGTGAAGATGTGCTGAGCTCCACTGGAGAAATCCTTGAATGGATCCGGCCGCATGGCTAGCCCCAGCAAAGTGTCTTTTTGGCCGAATTGAATGGTACCCGGGCCTCATGTCCGAAGAAACTAGGTCTTGCCTGTAACGCTTCTATTTTAGAGAGCTGGACCCCGGGATCCGGTACTTTTTGGTATTAAGGCCATAAAGTTTTACTGGCGGTGGTGCCAATACAGGTCCAGGATTGTGGGTTTCCCCGAGGATCCCCAGCTCCTGAAGGTTTAACGGAACCCACCGTGAAGGGTGAAGATTGGGTCTGTTGGTTTACCACAGAAAACCCAGCGGCGGGAAAAGTGGAGTTTTCTAAGAAATTTTCAAAATTTTCTTTTGACTGTCTCCTTTAATTTTGTAAATGTTGTCATGCCTATGTGTCACCACTGGGGGCTGTATAGAGCACTTACCGTCTCATGCTTCTCAGAGAGCTCACGATGTGTCCAGAAAACAGCAGTTTTCTTCCTTAGCAGACCTTCGGTAAGTCTGGGGGGGGGGGGTTCCTGCCCACCAGACTCCCCCCTGTGCTGTTTTTTTTTTCCCCCTCTTCTTGAGGAAGGAGCGCTGCAAAAAAAAAAAAGAAAGAAAAGGGGCGCGAATGGCACGTCGCTTGGCAGGTTCAAACCCCCTCACTTCACCATGTGTTTCTCTCTCTCTCTGATCCCATAGGATCGGAGCCCGTGCTCGTGCGGTAAAAGCTCTTTTTTAAAGGAAAGAGTAAGGCCTGTAGACAACGGGGGCGGGGCTTAGCGCGGCGTTGGCGTCCTCCAACGTCCAGTGTGGGAAGGGGTGTTTTAAAAGGCACCATTGCACTGTTGCAAGCTGCAGAGGGACACAAGCAAATGTGACATGTAAGAGGTTTGGTGACACAGGCATTCCTTTTGACACATTTACTACTGCATCAGGCTGAGCATTAATAGCAGCAGCAGAGCTGGACTATTGCTCAAGCAGTGGATGCATTCCTTCTGGTAGCACCTCTGCTTTGTGCAGTGGGCTATGGTCAGAAGGGGGGTAAAAAGTACCTCAAAAAAGGGCTCTGGAAAGACTATAGTCACACAGAGTCCTAGAACCATCTCAAAAAGGATGGTATCCTCCCCTGAGAGTAATATGGCTGGTCAGTGTGAGCCATCAAGTGTTGCGGCTGCTCTTAACACTGCAACCCCTGTGTATATTACTAAGGAGGTTTTTTTCTTCAACCATTTTAAGTTTGGAGCAAAAAATTGATGCTATAATCGGATACCAGAGTGGGACTAAGCGCAGCAGGTACCCAACATTGCGCAGGACCCTCATGCTGAGGAACAAGGGGCGAGAGATGACAAATTTCTCTCAAGGGACCAGGAAGAGGCTGATGTCTCCTCTTCCGAAGAACCTAATACGGAAGTATCAGGTTCGCAGGAAAGGTTGTTGGTACAGTCTCTCACTGAATTGGTCCGCTCCACATTTTTACTGCCAATAACGCAGTCAGTCGATGAGCCCACTTCTGGTTTGGGTTCACTAAAGCCTCCCCGATATGTTCATGCTTTTCCTATCTATTCATGGCTAAAAAAGCTTATGTATTCTGAGTGGGAGCACCCAGATAAACAGTTTTTTTTCCTCCGAAAAAGTTTTCAATACTTTATCCTATGGAGGAAGAATTCTATAAGAAATGGGGAATTCCAGCAATTGACGCTGCTATATCCTCTGTAAACAAAAACCTGACTTGTCCAATAGACAATGCTCATATGCAAAAGGATAAGAAGTTGTAATTCCTTTTTAAAAACGATATTTCGCTCGCAGGTTCAGTCATTCAGCCTGCGCTGGCAGCGATCGGTGTATCTCAGTCCTTAAAGGACCAGTTTATAGAGGTGCTCAAGGTTATTCCTGATCAGCAGGCCCGGGATTTGGCCAGGATACCAGAAGCGTTTTTTACAGTAGACGCTATGAAAGATTCTATTCTCCAGGTCTCACAGCTCATGCTAGGGCTGATACATGTGCGTAGAATCCTATGATTAAAAAAATTGGTCAGCCGAAGCGCCATGCAAAAAGCTCTGGGCCAGTTTCCCATTTCATGGTGAACGGTTATTTGGAGACGATCTGGATAAGTATATCCAAAGAATTTAAATTGGGAAAAGTTCCCTTTTACTGGTTAAGAAGAAGTTTAAGCATTTTTCTTTTAAACGTTCTTCTTCTCCAGTGCCAGGGGCATCAGCCTCCAGGCAGTCACGTTGGACCTCCACCATCAGGTTCAAGAGGTAAACCTCAGGGTCAGTCCCAGAGCCAAAAGAGGACCTGGGAGAGGAAACCCACAAAACAAAATACTAAACCCTCCTTATGAAGGGGCGCCCCCGCTCGCTCGAGTGGGGGGAAGCCTTCTACAGTTTTCAAGGGTCTGGCAGGAACAATGTCAAGACAGATGGGTGGCTTCGTCAATTTCTCTAGGTTACAGACTAGAGTTCCGAGTGTTCCCGTCTACTCAGATCAAACGTTCCCAGAGATCCAGTGAAAAAGAAGTCTCTCTTTCTAGCTTTGGATCATCTCTTGTCTCAAAAAGTGATATCGGTGGTCCCCTTGGAAGGGCAAGGATTAGGGTTTTATCCAAACCTTTTCACGGTTCCAAAACCAAACATGGATGTCAGACCCATTTTAGGTCTCAAAGATCTAAACCAGTTTTTGAATATCTGTTCCTTTCGCACGGAGTCAATCCGATCAGTAGTTTCCATCCGCAGCGGTCTTACAAGCGCAATATTTTTGGAAAAAATACACTTTTTTTTAAATTAAAAAATAAGACAACAGTAAAGTTAGCCCAATTTATTTCTATAGTGTGGAAGATAATGTTACGCCGAGTAAATTGATACCTAACATGTCATGCTTCAAAATTGCGCCTGTTCGTGGAATGGCGCCAAACTTTAGCTCTTAAAAATCTCCATTGGCAACGTTTAAAAATTTCTACAGGTTACCAGTTTTGAGTTACAGAGAAGGTCTAGTGCTAGAATTATTGCTCTCGCTCTAACGATCACGGCGATACCTCACGTGTGGTTTGAACACCGTTTTCATATGCGGGCAAGACTTATGAATGCGTTTGCTTCTGCGTGCGAGCTCGGCTAAAAGACAGAATTCAGAGAGTAGTGGTTAATGATTCTTACTCTGGTCTAAGGTTATTAGAGGTGTACCCCAAGGTTCAATGTTGGGACCCTTACTTTTTAAAATATCTTTTATAAATGATATAGGGTCTGGGATTAAAAGTAACTTTTCCGTCTTTGCAGATGACACCAAGCTATGTAGTGGAATAACGTCCTTATAAAATGTCTCAAATTTACAAGCCGACCTCCGTGCACTTTCTAATTGGGAAACTAAGTGGCAAATGAGGTTTGATGTTGTTAAATGTAAAATTATGCACTTGAGGGGCTAAGAATATGCATGCATCATACATACTAGGGGGAGTACAACTGGGGGAATCCATAGTGGAGAAGGATCTGGTGGATTTGGTAGATCATAAGCCAACGCATAAGTATACGGTGCTTCTGGTTGCCAGTGAAGGTGGTATTTGGGTCCCTTTGCCATTTGGATAGATATGATGGATCCTGCTGGGAAGATAAGTCTAGCAGTATACGATACGAGTAAGGCCCCTTTCACACGATCGGACCGTTCAGGTCCGCCTGTCAGTTTTGACGGCGGACCTGAACGGGCGATCAATGTTAGCCTATGGAGCGTCGGATGTCAGCGGAGACATGTCCGCTGACATCCGACCCCGTCCGATCCGCTAAAAGCAGACGGATGGCTCTATGTCCAGGTCCGTCGCTATTGGTGTCCGTTTTCGTCCGATCCCTCCATAGGCGGCAGCGGCGCCTGACAAGCCCCTCCCCGCTCAGTGAGCAGAGAGCGACCTGTCATCCGCCGGCTCAGCGGAGATCATCGGACAGATCTCCCGCTGAGCCGGCGGACCAAGGCGGACTCCGTAGAAACGGAGTCCGCCTCGTGTGAAAGGGGCCTTAGAGAGTGATTTACGAATGGAAGTGCAATCCTTTTAAAATGATCTCCCCCACACACCCCTTTTTAGATTGTAAGCCCTCACAAGCAGAGCACTTCTAACCGTCTTGTCCTGAATAATATCGTAGATGTATTGTCTAATTTTATTTTGTAAGTTGCTGTGCAAACTGTTGGCGCTAGATAGATGCTGTATAATAACTAGAAAACTATTATTATCTAAACAGAAAACTTTAATCGTTATTGTTTGTATAAATAGCAAGCAGTAAGGTGACTTTTTGTTGCAAAAAAATGTTGCACGTATTTTTGTTTGATTGTAGCTTCGTTGTCAATGAGTGTTTATTGTATGTGGGGTTTTTTTTTTCTCTCAAAACTTCTTCATACCATATAGAAAAAAAAAACTCCACAAATGTAGGAAGTAAAATCTGTAATCTTTATTTTCTTTCTTATGGAGTTATCTTTGTTCATTTAAACTATGACTTTGGGAGATTATTAACCGTATCAAACGTTTGTTTTACCAGTGATGAGGCCATGCGCAAAGCAGGGGTTGCACACACCAAGTCCAGCAAGGAGATGGAAAGTCATGTTTTTCTAAAGGCTAAAACACGTGTAGGTATATCTCATATCAATCTCTCTGTTACTAAATACTACTTGTGCCTACCTAATGACTGTCAACACCATACATTTCCTACCTAGTACCTATCTTGTGTATACATCATACTTTCCTGAAAATTAATTATTCTGTACTTTTCACAGTAAAAGTCCCTTTGCAGTCATCTTTAGGAATGCTGTATGTACAGATAGCTGGGGATTTCCTGTAGGGAAATATTTTTGTGAATGCAGTACTTTCATTGGTTGAGTGACCCATTTAGAGCTCAGGTTGAACTCACTGAATCCTCAACCAAAAACGGCTAGTAATATTTAATTTCATTCAACTTGTTTTGTTTAGTAATGTTGAAGGACTTGGCACTATGGACTCCTATATGCATGCAATGATCCCAAGTAGCCTTTTCTCTCCAGCCTAATTGCATATCACCAAGTTTAAGGGATGATTTCAAACTGAGAAGAGAATACGAGCACAAAGTTGGTGGAATCCTAGTTTCGTTTTTCTGTAAAAGGTGATTGGTTTCTATGGGCAATAATCCTGACTTTTACGTTTTCTTTTTCTTAGTTTTAATGAAAGCCCTATGGATCATACAATGTACTTGGAGGAAATGTTTTGTGTAGCATGTGTTTACCTGTTTATTTGTTTCTGTTTTTATTGCAGGAAGAGTATTTGTCTTTGGTTGCCAGACTTATTATTCACTTTCGAGATATCCGTAAGTCAAAAAAGACGATCTGCTTAGTGTAACCAAGCGATTTTTGTTTTTTGTCTTAAAAACTTTTCAGCATAGCATTAGACACCACTTGGACAACCACTAGTTGGAAGCAAAAGAGGAATAACTCTAATCTTATGCCTTGTTAAAATCAGTAATATCCCTGCCCCGTTCATCTTTTAAAGCGGAGTTCCGCTTAAAAAAAAAATAAAAGTCAGCAGCTACAAATACTGAAGCTGCTGACTTTTAATAATCGGACACTTACCGTATATACTCGAGTATAAGTCGTCCCGAGTATAAGTCGAGGCCCCTAATTTACCACAAAAAACTGGGAAAAATTTATTGAGCCGAGTATAAGACGAGGGTGAGAAATGCAGAGGGTCAACAGTGCCCATCTGCAGCTGCATGCCTCCCTGTGTCCTGTGCAGCCTACCTGTACCCTGTGCATGTGTCCTGTACGTGTGTGTGTCCTGTACATGTGTGTGTGTGTGTCCTGTACGTGTGTGTGTGTGTGTGTGTGTCCTGTACATGTGTGTGTGTGTGTGTCCTGTACATGTGTGTGTGTGTGTGTGTCCTTTACATGTGTGTGTGTGTGTGTGTCCTTTACATGTGTGTGTGTGTGTCTGTCCTGTACGTACGTGTGTGTGTGTGTGTGTCCTGTACGTGTGTGTGTGTGTGTGTCCTGTGTGTGTGTGTCCTGTACGTGTGTGTGTCCTGTACGTGTGTGTGTGTGTGTGTGTGTGTGTGTGTACGTGTGTGTGTGTGTCCTGTACGTGTGTGTGTGTGTGTGTGTCCTGTACATGTGTGTGTGTCCTGTACATGTATGTGTGTGTGTGTGTGTGTCCTGTACGTACGCGTGTGTGTGTGTGTGTGTGTGTGTCCTGTACGTGTGTGTGTGTGTCCTGTACGTGTGTGTGTGTGTGTGTGTGTCCTGTACGTGTGTGTGTGTGTGTGTCCTGTACGTGTGTGTGTGTGTCCTGTACGTGTGTGTGTGTGTGTGTGTGTCCTGTACGTGTGTGTGTGTGTGTGTCCTGTACGTGTGTGTGTGTGTGTGTCCTGTACGTGTGTGTGTGTGTGTCCTGTGCGTGTGTGTGTGTGTGTGTCCTGTGCGTGTGTGTGTGTGTGTGTGTCCTGTGCGTGTGTGTGTGTGTCCTGTACCTGTCCTGTGTGCATGTGCAGCCTCCCTGCGGCGATCTCCAGCCTCTCTGTGGCGATCTCCATCCTCAAGCGGCGGCCGGCGTGTGATGATAGTGTTCGGCGGCCATTCCACAGTTCAAAAGCCGCGTCTGTGATAGGCTGACTGCCTATCACGGACATTCTCTCATTCTCATACCACGGACGAGGATGAGAGAATGTCCGTGATAGGCTGTACACTGACAGCTGTTCAGCCTATCACAGACGAGCAGGAGGCGCGGCTTTTGAAAGCTGCAATAGCCGCCGAACATTATCATCACACGCCGGCCGCCGTCTGCCTGCATGACACGCTGATCATGCAGACAGACGGCGGTGACTCGAGTATAAGTCGAAGGGACACTTTCAGCCAAAAAAAAGGGCTGAAAAATTCGACTTATACTCAAGTATATACGGTACCTGTCCCAGGGTCCAGCGATGCGGGGGATCGAAGCCCCGCTTGTCTCCCCCTCCGCTCGGTGGCGCCGGCATTGTAACTGTGGGCACCCAGCTGTGGCTTCACAGCCGGGCACCCACTGCACATGCACGAGCGGCGCCGTGATTAACCGCGCAATTATCTGGTACCTGTTATGTGTCCCAGATGATTGACGAGTGAGGGGGCAGAGCTGATCTCCCTTCCTGCGCCGAGGGAAGTGACAACAAGAGCCCAGGCGCTGAAGGAGGTAGACTATGAAGCAACAGGCATTTAGAGGAGTAAAAAAAAAAAAAAAAATTTCTCCAAATGTTTGTTTATTTTTTTTTTTATGCACATAAATGAACTCTACTTTAAGGCCTCTTTCATGCTACCGTGACTTCAGAGTCGTGCAATTTTGCTTGATTTTAGGGAATGCTTGTGTAACTTGCATTAAAATCGGACCAAAGTAGTACAGGGACTACTTTGAAGTCACACGGATATGAATGGTACTCATTGGAAATCATGGGGTATGACTTGTCATGCGACTTTGCAGTCCTAAGTCACAGGACAAGTCGCACAAGTGTGAAAGGGGCCTAAATCTGATTTTGTTTTGTGTTGGTAATCATCCTCTTTTAATGTTAGTCAAATGTACTGTATAAATTAACCCAAGGCCAGTTACTGCATCATTTGAATGTCTGTGCTGATTTCTCCCACAAAGTATAGTTTGTGTTTATCTTGGCATATTACCCCTTTGGATTTAAAGTATCCTATTAGGTTAACCACTTGTTGCCAAATTACATACAGTGGGGCAAAAAAGTATTTAGTCAGCCAGCAATTGCGCAAGTTCTCCCATTTAAAAAGATGAGAGGCCTGTAGTTGTCATCATAGGTATACCTCAACTATGAGAGACAAAATGTGGAAACAAATCCAGACAATCATATTGTCTGATTTGGAAAGAATTTGCAAATTATGGTGGAAAATAAGTATTTTGTCAATATCAAAAGTTAATTTTAATACTTTGTTATATATCCTTTTGTTGGCAATGACAGAGGTCAAACGTTTTCTGTAAGTCTTCACAAGGTTGTCACACACTGTTGCTGGTATGTTGGCTCATTCCTCCATGCAGATCTCCTCTAGAGCAGTGATGTTTTGGGGCTGTTGCTGGGCAACACAGACTTTCAACTCCCTCTAAAGGTTTTCTATGGGGTTGAGATCTGGAGACTGGCTAGGCCACTCCAGGACCTTGAAATGCTTCTTTTGCGAAGCCACTCCTTCATTGCCCGGGCTGTGTGTTTGGGATTATTGTCATGCTTAAAGACCCAGCCACGTTTCATCTTCAATGCCCTTGCTGATGGGAGGAGGTTTGCACTCAAAATCTCACGATACGTGGCCCCATTCATTCTTTCATGTACACGGATCAGTCGTCCTGTTCCCTTTGCAGAGGGTATGTGTTCTTTGGTTGCAACTTGGCCTTCTCTCTCCTCCAAACACAACGAGTTGTGTTTCTACCAAACAGTTCTACTTTGGTTTCATCTGACCATATGACATTCTCCCAATCCTCTTCTGGATCATCCAAATGCTCTCTAGCAAACCTCAGACAGGCCCGCACATGTACTGGCACATGTACTGGCTTAAGCAGGGGGACACGTCTGGCACTGCAGGATCTGAGTCCTTGGCGGCGTAGTGTGTTACTGATGGGTAGCCTTTGTTACGTTGGTCAAAAATCAGACAGTGTGATTGTCTGGATTTGTTTCCACATTTTCTCTCTCATAGTTGAGGTATACCTATGATGACAATTACAGGCCTCTCTCATCTTTTTAAGTGGGAGAACTTGCACAATTGGTGGCTGACTAAATACTTTTTTGCCCCACTGTACATGTACCAGGTTTTATCAGGGTTATGGCTGCAGCTGCCCCCCGCCCTCCGGTACATACGATCTGATGGTTGCGCCGGCTTACAGTAGAGGTGACCGGAGACTGAATAGTCTCCAATCACCTTTATGGCTAGGAGACTGGAAGCAACAAGCATTTTTATTACTTGCGGTTAGAGCAGACATTTTTTTATTTTGATCTCATGCTTTCAAGGGCAGAGGAGAGATCTGGGGGTCTTATAGATTGCAGATGTCTCCATAAAGAGGACCTGCCATGCTTTATTTCTATCACAAGGGTTGTTTACATATGATAAAAAAAAAAATAACTAAATGGACAGTGTAAAAATGTTGTGTTTTCTCTATTTTATTAAAAAAAAAAAAAAAAAAACTTTTTTTAAGCGCCCCTGTCCCCCTGAAGCGAACACATAAGTAGGTGGCGCACACATATGTAAATGGTGTTTGCACCACACATGTGAGTGGCCACAAACATTATAGCAAGATCAATAATTCTAGCACTATACCTCCTTTGTAATTCTAAACTGGTAACCTGTAAAAAAATTTTAAAGCGTCACCTTTTAGAGATTAAGTATTGTGGTGCCATTCCACGAGTGTGCACAATTTTAAAGCACAAAATGTTGGGCATCTATTTACTCGGCGTAATTTCTTTTATATTTTTATATTTTGCCAAAAAGTGTGTGTGTGTGTGTGTGTGTGTGTGTGTGTGTGTGTGTGTGTGTGTCTATATATATATATATATATATATATATATATATATATATATATATATATATATATATATATATATATATTATACTGTGGAAATTAAAGATTAATTCCTCGATTAATCATTAATTTTTTTTTTTGGTCGTTCAAAATTCTTTTGATCGGTACTCGCCTCTCCGCCAGCTTCCGGGAGTGCCGTCGGAGATCCGGTGACATCACTGGACTCCTCCCCCCCCCTTCCCCAAGTGCCTCCGTCTGCTAACGAAGGGAAGGGGGGAGGATTCCGGTGACGTCTATGTCCGTGACCTCACCAGACAGCCTGGACAGTGATGGTAAATATGGATGTGGTTAATTGGGATCATTCAGTGAGCGAAGTTTAGGCAAATTTGATAACCAAATTTGACTGTCAATATACTAGATACGTTTTATAATCAAAGTTAAACTTTCTTCGTTTTTCTTAAAGTATAATAATAATTTTAAAAAAATTACTTACATCAGTGGAACAGTTTGAATTTAAAACGTATTTGTGTGAAGTTAAGTCATGGTTTGTGGAAACTAACTAGTGTCAGGTGATTGTATATAGTGTATACCACATTTACCACTGACTAATGCAGAGTTGCAATGCAAGGAGATCAGCTAAAAGTAGTTGGATCTGTATGTGCATTATAATTAATCGAAATTAGTCGATTAACGACTAGTGACCACCATTTTATTCTATAGGGCCTCTGCTAGGAAAATATAATGTTTGGGGGTTCTAAGTAACTTTTCTAGCAAAAAAATACAGATTTTTCCATGTAAACAAAAACTGTCAAAATAGGCCTGGTCTTTCTTCTTCAAGTGGTTAATCTGTAAAATAGACAATTATTAACCCTCCCTCGCTCTACCCAAAACTAAAAAAAAAATGTTTTGGCCCTCCATTTTTAACTTTTTATGATATGGTAGATTTGTGTACACATCTTTAAAGGGATGCTGAGTATGGTGTTGATTCTGAAAACTGTAATAGTGTTGTTGCTCACACTACTGTTGAAGTTGTCCTTCCTGCTGTATTGTACTGTAACTGGCAAAGCCTCTAGGTAAATATCTGCTAATTTTGTAATAAACAGGTATGTACTATACATTATAGCTATAACTAAACATGTATTTGGAGTTATCTGTTCGTTAACAATTGGAGAATATATTAAGTTTGCGTTTTCATATTACAGATAACAAGAAATCCCAGGCATCAGTAAGTGGTAAGACTTTTTTCTATTCATTTCAAATGGGTACATAACTGTATTCAAGGGAGTTATGCCCTGTACACATGGTCGGACATTGATCGGACATTCAGACAACATAATCCATTGATTTTTTCCGACGGATGTTGGCTCAAACTTGTCTTGCATACACACGGTCACACAAAATTGTCGGAAATCCGATCGTTCTAAACGCGGTGACGTAAAACACGTACGTCGGGACTATAAACAGGGCAGTAGCCAATAGCTTTCTTCTCTTAATTTATTCTGAGCATGCGTGGCACTTTGTGCGTCGGATTTGTGTACACACGAACGGAATTTCCGACAACGCATTTTGTTGTCGGAAAATTTTATAGCAAGCTCTCAAACTTTGTGTGTCGGAGATTCCGATGGAAAATGTGTGATGGAGCCCACACTCGGTCGGAATTTCCGACAACAAGGTCCTATCACACATTTTCCGTCGGAAAATCCGACCGTGTGTACAGGGCATAAATCTACAACACTCTTTAGAATTCCACTGTGCCTTTGCTTGATGAATGTTGGTGCAAGCAATAAGTTATTGTACGGGATTCAGAGACACTGATTTCCCCACTAGGGTTGCCACATCATCCTTTTAATCCAGGACACATGAATTACACAGGTTCTGAGGCCGATTTAATGCAGATAAGGCACCAAGTGTGTTTAATTACCACCTGAATCAGCCAAAGAAAAGTGTAATTAATGTGTCCTGGATTAACCACTTCAATACCAAGGACGTCATATGACGTCCTTGGCTTTGAGCAGGTATATCTGAATGATGCCTGTAGTTACAAACATCATTCAGATATTGCCGGTTTCAGCCGGCGAATCTCTACACCATAGGAACGATCATAGCGGCCATTCCGTTGCTTGATCGTTCCTATGGGAGGCGAGAGGGGACGTCCCCCCCCTCCCGCCGCCCTCTGGTGCCTGCTCCGACTCACCGTTACGATCAGTGAGGCGGAGAGTGGATCTGCCGGCGCCGGATGTAGATCATAGAGATTTCCGGCGGACCAGATGGTCCCCGGAGTCTCTATGATCGTCGGAGGCCGGGCGCGATGTTATGACGTCACGCCCGGCCTCTCCATTAAAAAAAAAACGGCGCCGCTTCGGCTTGGAAGCGGCGATCGTTTTTATTTTTTTATTTTTTTTTTTAATTTCAGGCTTCCCAGCCTACTGGTGAGATATGGGGTCTTATTGACCCCACATCTCACTATTAAGAGCACCTGACATGTCACATTGCTATTACAAGGGATGTTTACATTCCTTGTAATAGGAATAAAAGTGATCAATTTTTTTTTTTTTTTTTCAAAAAAGTGTCAAAATAAAAAAAAAAAAATAATTAACAATAAAAAAAAAAAAAAAAAAAATTTTAAAGCGCCGCTGTCCCAGTGTGCTCGCACGCAGAAGCGAACGCATACGTAAGTCCTGCCCACATATGAAAACGGTGTTCAAACCATACATGTGAGGTATCGCAGCGAACGTTGGAGCGAGAGCAATAATTTTGGCCCTAGACCTCCTCTCTAACTCAAAACATGTAACCAGTAAAAAAAATTCAAGCATCGCCTATGGGGATTTTTAAGTACCGAACATTGGCGCCATTCCACGAGCGTGTGCAATTTTGAAGCGTGACATGTTAGGTATCTATTTACTCGGCGTAACTTCATCTTTCACAAAATGCAAAAACATTGGGCTAACTTTACTGTTTTGTTTTTTTTTTAAAACACAAAACAGTTTTTTTTCCCCAAAAAAACACGTTCGAAAAATTCCTGCACAAATACTGTGTGAGATAAAAAGTTGCAACAACCGCCATTGTATTCTCTAGGGTCTTTGCTAAAAAAACATATATAATGTTTGGGGGTTCTATGTAATTTTCTAGCAAAAAAATGATGATTTTTACATGTAGGAGCAAAGTGTCAGAATTGGCCCGGTATTGAAGCGGTTAAAGGGATGATGTGGCAACCCTACCCCCCACAGGTTCATTCCATGTGTGATTTGACAGCAGACAGTAAGTGGAACCCTAGACAATCTGGAATTGACTTGCTGCTTGCTCTCAATCACAAGGGGATAGCAAGCACATCATCTTACCGGGGAGCTGGTATCTCAGCTTCCCAGTCAGGCTCTGTTCACTGTCATCACTGAATGCTTGAAGCCTGTTCGATTGTGAAGCTGACAGCATCCTTAACAACACTCTGCCTGTAGGTCAAGTTTAAAGTGATTGCAAAGTCTTGTGTTGTTTTTTTTTTTTTTCTATTAAAATAACAAACATGATATACTTACCTGCTCTGTGTAGTGGTTTTGCACATGGCACTTTCCTGTCCAGGGAGCCCGCGATGTCGGCACCCCAGCCGTTGTTTGGATCTGCTGTCGGGGAAAGAAGGGGAGCCGAACTTCCGAGGGGTGGCGCCGTCTCCCGATAGTGGGGAAGGGTACCTGTCAAAAACAGGCACCCCCCCCCCCCCCCACCTCCTGAAAGGTGCAAATGTGGCACCGGAGGGAGGGAGGAATCAGATCAGCGGAAGTCCCCTTTTTGAGTGGAACTCCACTTTATTGCATAGAATGCATTAAAATAAACCTGCCTTTACCACCACTTTAAGTTGGCCTCAATTATATCTAGTTTCGTTGCCTATGAACTGGAGTTAATTCTCTTTGAATTTGGTATAGCCATAGCTCAGGCCTCATTTACATTAGTGGTAGGACTGCTGCTCCTCTGAAAAATGATTCACGCTCAGATTGCTTTTCAGAGGCGTTTGACAGGTGGTGAGGAGGGTATATGAATTGCAAGTGGTCATAGTGCTGCCCCATTAACTTGAATAGGTTGCATTCTGCAGGCAGTAGTGTCTGCTAAATGCGACGGGAGGTATAATGCCTGCCGCAAAGCATCACCACTGCTGTATACACTTCCGGGCCCCTGGTTTTGCAGCTTAAGGGGGAGAGGGGAGGGGGGAGGCTGTTAAATCGCAGCTCAGTCGCACATTTATACTGCCACGAAATGCAACTGTAACTGAATCTGGCACATGTCATTAAGGCTACTTGGTGGCAGGGATTTTTTTTAATCTGGCACATGCCATTTTTAAAGGGCTCCACAGCCAGAAAAGTGTCGTAAGGACTTTATTAAATTTCCTTTATTGTAGTTTTAGAAAATGATATGCTTCACCAACGGCCTCGCTACCTGACTAAAGAGTCAGCGGTCAGGTTCGAGAGCGCCATTGGTTTATTAAACTTTTCTCCTTTTTTTTTTTTTTTTTTTAATGAACCCAGTACTTTGTAATACACTGAACCAAAGAATGTTTTTTCTTTTTGTACTGTACCACACTTTTATGGTACAGAATCTGGAAATAGGCTCAGGTATACTTTTCATGGTGTCGGAGACTGGCCTTTTTACTTGAAAGGTGGAATTAGACAAAACCTTTTCGTTGTCTGATTGTGTTGGGTAACATTCCCTAATCTTGACTTTTTTCTTTTCTTTTTTTTCCCCCTCCCACAGACCCAATGAACGCCTTACAGACTCTGACTGGTGCAGCTCCTGTTGGTGCACAGGGAATACCCATGGGTGCCCGCCCTCCTGGGGCACAAATGGCAGCCATTGGTGGAATGGCACAAATGGCACAACAAATGACCCTTCCTGGTCAGCCACAACAAGGTGCATCGGGTATGCCACCACATGGAATAACAGGGGTATCGGCTGGAAACCAACCTAGTAAGTAACATTTTCTTTTAGTTTTAGATTGAAGAGGAAAAGTTCGACCCTTTGTCAAATTGTATCGTTTGTGTCACCGCTGGGGAGATTCACCCACTCTTTCTAAGATGGGACTTAACTTCAGAGAAAGTCCCTCTCATTTCTTCTTGTGTCTCCAGAACAGGAAGAGAAAAGAAATCTTCCAAGTGGGACACTAGCAGCAAAGAATAAATTGATAGGGATTTTAACTTCCAAATTGAAGGGTTTTGCCTTTTATATACCCTTTTAAAATATTGCTATTCTACTTTATCTGAACGTGTTGCCTGCTTATTCTGTGTCAGTGTTTTGAAACCATAATGTCATATGGACAGCCAGGCAACCAACATTTTAAAAAGCAGGTTAGCAATGATTGCCCCAGTTTATCTGAGATTCTGTGAGTGTAGCTTTGTGTTGCTATGGCTTTTTATATTGTTTGGCCTATTAATAGCAGAAAAAATGTTTTAACCCCTTATTGATACCTCCCGACGGCCCTTTACATGGATATTAATACCAGGACTTCCTTATTATGTAACTGTCTGTCTTAGCGGTCTCATGATCTGGAGCCAGTCTCATCTGGCTCCTATTATTATAAAGGGGAGCTGCTGGTGACATCTAGGTCATTGTGCTGTGAGAGCGTTTTCATAACAATGGAACACATGTATGTGGCAGCACGACATTAAAGACCACGCACTGTGCAGCTGCCTATGTTACAAGAGTGGAAACAGGTAAAAAGAAATCATGGGGGTTCTTGTTAATTTCCTTTTTATATTGTTGAGAATTTTATAAACTGGTGTTTTTGGTATCCCTATTTGAATAATCCTTATTTTAAAGAATTGCAGCCAAAGCTCATGTGGCTGTACTTCTCGCATGGATCACAGGAGTGCAGTTCATTATGCACTCCTGTGACCCATTTTCAGCCAACAGCAGGCTGAAGCCCACTGTGGGCTGATGTCACACACCCAGTCCAGGCTAGGGAAAGATCGCAACCATATGGTTGGGATCCACCCAGGAGCCTAGCTCGTTGCCTGGCTCAGCCTCTCAGTGAGCCGCTAAGAGCCTGAGCCAGCCTCTCTGCTCATGGCGCCCAAAAAACTGAGCCATCAGCTGCGTTCTCAGTCTGAGCCGACGGGGGACAGATGCAGCATCTACCTAGGTAGGCATGATTTAAAAAAAACAAACAAGAAAAACAACCCATACTACTTTTTTAATGGTACAGGATATGACGCAGGTGTTGTATTCATAGACCATGGGTTATATGCAGGCCAACTTTAGGTGATTGGACACTGGCAAAAACCTTTCTAGGGCTGCCACATTGTGTGTGGGGCAGGCCTGTAATGTTAGCTCGGGCATTGGATCCTGCCATAGGTGCTCACCTCAGGGTGTTTTTGCAACAAGTAAAGTTAGCCACAGGTTTTCCGTCAAATCCTCAAAACTGCTGGAGATGTGCCAATATTCCGGGCAATTTTATTCATATATTTTGGTCATGTCCGAAGATAGTGATATTCTAGAGGGAGGTGTAAGGAGTAATTGCTATAGCAACAGTTCCATTAGATCAAAAGGCGGAGATCTGCCCATTAGGATTGATAGGGAAGGATATCGTCTCTATAGCAAAGAACACGGGTGGGCTTACTGCTTTACTATGCAAGAAAGACGATCGTGGATCGTGGAAAAAGGCTGAGGCCCCCTCATTAGTTCATTGGAAAAATGTAGTAAACAGTAACATACCATATAGGGAGACATACTGTAATAGAGGATATGAGGAGAAATATGAAAGAGTATGGTCAAGTTGGATAGGGAATCCTATAACGGCCTAAGGACAGACAGGGTACAGAGAGGGGGGTAAACCACACCAATAGAATAAGGGGTAGAATAAAGGTATACCTGTCTATCTGTTCTCAATTTGAAAATTATTAATGACATTTATGGAAGCTCCTGTGAGAGTAGATGATGAAAGTTGTGAATGTATATTGGAAAAATAAATAAAGAGATTTATAAAAAAAAAAAAAAGTTAGCCACAGAGTGCGAACGCGGTTCAGGGCTGTGATCCAGCTCTATGGTTTTTAGACCCTTTCTGGGGCATGTCCATCATACTGGTCAAAACCTGGCTCCTTAATGGCTCCAGCAATGCTGATGAGATAATACAGGGTTTTCCTGTACTTTAGACCAGTTGCAGGGTATAGATAACCTGCATGCTTGGCACACAAGCAACTACATAGGCGTATGAATGGGGAGTTATTTACTTCATTGTGTTAATCACTATTGTTGTTGTCTGTGATACTTTCAGCAATATAAATCATTTTAATTCAATTTTAATTGAGAAGCTTCTTTCCCATCCTTGTGTAGCCTCAGGATAGTGACATATTTGCACAAAGCCTTCTGCCTGGCGCACTTCTACCCGCCATATGAGTTTGAAAACAAGCACACCATGTTTACTACACCTCCTGCCACTTTCCGTTACAGAGACACAGCTGAGGAACACGGCCAGTGCCTTGGTTATAGCTAGATTAGATACATACGCTGCGCTACCTGTACATACGCTGCGCTACCTGTAATTATTAGTGTAATACACTCTCTATTAGTGTAGAGATCAAAATGCATACACTACTATTAAATGTTTCTTAAATGATCAATGAATGGTGAGATATTTTTAAATATATACTGAATTACCGTATTTATCAGCATATAACACGCACTTTTTTCCCCTTAAAATCAGGGGAAAATCGCAGGTGCGTGTTATACGCCGATCCCCTGCGATCCCGAGCTGTCACAACTTCAAAATCGCCGACCGCGATTTGAAAATGGCGCCGAAATACACAGAGCCGGTCCTCGGCTCTTTCCGGCGGCTCTCGTTCACTTTCGGCTCCACTCGTAGTACCGAGCGGAGCTATCCGAACCTACTCGGCTAGGTTCGGATAGCTCCGCTCGGGACTACGAGTGGAGCCGAAAGTGAACGAGAGCCGCCGGAAAGAGCCGAGGACCGGCTCTATGTATTTCGGCGACGGCGGCGCCATTTTCAAATCGCGGTCGGCGATTTTGAAGCCCGGGATGGCAGGGACAGGGGATCGAAGGCTGCACTGGGGCAAGGCTTAAAATTCCCTCCTAAATTGGGGTGCGTGTTATGCGCCGATAAATAGGGTACTTAAATAACTGTGTTTGAACAGTGAATATTGCGACTAATTAAATGGATATATATATATATATATATATTATGCAATACACAACTTAATTCAAGGTGCTCCTATACGTGAGTGCTTCACAAAAGGACCGAATAACACAAACTCTGCCAATGGCCTTCGGGGGACACAGAACTCCACTCAGGGTGATAGCTGTTCCCTTGTCCCATAGCAGTGTCCTATTATGACACTGCTCCCCACCTCTAAAATCATGCTCCCTCTCAGGTGTACAATATGTGGCCTCACTGACGAAAGCAGATTTCTTCCACTTTGTGTGAATTCTTTGGAAAATGTTTGACCTTCCTAGAACCTTTTGGTTTCCAATAACTAAAATCGCTGCCCCTGACTGCTCCTGAATCAGGTGGTACCTCAAAACCTCTTTGATGATGAAATGGAGGAAATTCATGGAGACACATATACTGTAGCAGAAGCTGCAAAGAACATTGCATTTTATGAGCCACAAGTAATGGCTTCTGAGTAATTGCTTTCCATTTTTGACACATGGATTGACGTGTTGCAGACTAATCTTTGCCCAAGAGCACCTGATTCCCCTCAGATAAAACAGGCCCATATGGGCACTAACAGGCTGGTAAAGTCAAAAGAGGACATTTTCTATCCATGCACAAATTGTACATTATTTGAGGATTGGCCCAATTCACTCCTCTTTTTACTAAAATGTGTCCTTTGGAGGAATTTAAGAAGAAACGGGCTGTTCTGGTAGTAGACCCTGGCGTTTCAGTCCTCAATTAACATCTTACAGTTGGAGTTATTACCTCTTGTAATTATTCTATGGATAGGAATTTTGAAGCCCTCTTAAATGCCTCATTTGCACTTGCAGGTCCAGCCCTGCAGCTAGCAATATTGATCTTTTGTCTATTTGCCAGGGTAATGCCATTTGGGGAAAGCAAATGGATAGAGAACATAAGCCTGTATTCGAGAACCTTGTTCTTTCACAACTGATGCATTGCTTTGTGGGGATGCTTTAGACTAGACTCTAATTTGCCAAATCTGTAGAATGTCTGTTTATCTATATGCACATGTGCAGGATATTGTGGCTAAAAGCTTGGTCTGCTGAAGATGCTTGTAAAAGGGGTCTTTTACGATTTTGATGGTGAACACCTGTTTGGGGGATTTCTTGACAAATTCATCAAGGAAGTCACTAGGGAAAAGGTACTCCTATGCCATAGGAAAAAACGTATTCTTATCCTACAGCTTCTACCTCTAATAAGGGAAAGGAGCCCCTTTGCTTTCTGCAGGCCTCAACCTCAAAACCAAATCCTAATACTTCCTTTTGTTGCAAGCGATCGACCTCTGTGTCTGCTAAGCCTGCCCAGAACCATCCTCATGATGAAGGGCCACTCCCAATCTTCGGAGTGAGAGAACTTCTATTGGCATTTGAGCAAGTCTGGATCTGAGATGTTTTGGACCTTTTAAGTCCAATCTGTCATTTCAAAGGGGTACAAAATACTTCCTACCCTACAATCTACAAGCATCAGATCTACCTGCTGTGTAAGCTATCATCACACATGGAAGGCCTACTTAGTCTGGTTTGAAGATAGATGTCTGAGTCCCAGAGAATAATCATTTGTTCGTATCCTGGCTTTTCTAGAATCTGTTCTTGACCAATGTATGGCCTTGAGTACTCTTAACCACTTCCTGTCCTTAGGATGTACCCGTACATTAGGGTGTTTTCATTTTTCCAAAGATGTGATTTTCATATGACTTTGCTTACGCCCCGAGTCTCAGTGATGTAAACGATATATATGCCAAATTTCAAGAAGATTGGATAATATTTAGGGGTTGCACACATTGATCACTTTTACCAAAGCAAAATCTGTGGGCTTCACTTGAAGGCTTTCTAGAAGAACGAGTGAAAATGGTTAACTACATCCAAAATGTCCTAAAAGGCGGAAGTCATCCAAGAGAAGACTACAAAGAGTTCTTGCAACTCTCACTCCCGTACCTAGGAGGTTGGTCTAAAAATGACTTCGGTTTCAGGATCCCAGGGGCACTGCATCAAGCAAGGTGGATGGTAAAGGCAATATATGCACTTAAAATTGTCCCCTTCACTAAACCGTTGAATATTCCTCAACGACAATTGGAAGGAATTAAACGGGTTGCTCATTTTGTCAGCCTCATATATGTGCGCTTTTGGCATGAGGCAATTGTAAGTCCATGGGCTCCAAAGAATTATTTGGATATGCTACAGCTTTTGAGCACTTACCCAGATGCAAACGTCAAAAAATGTGCTCTCACAGTTGCTAAGAGACACCTTTTGGTATATGTCGGAAACAAACGTATGATTGGCTTTTTTGGACGAACATAATACTCAAGTTGTTAAGGAAAATATTACTAAAAATTTAGAAACCAAACCTGCAAAGCAAAAGGAAGTGAAACGATTAGAGGGTAAAAACATGTTTTTTGAAGGAAAAGACCTGAGCCATTTCGTTACTAATAAAACAAAGACGTTCTTTGAATTCTTTGGGATCCACGACATGACAGAATGCTGCAGTGATTCTCTAAGAAGCCATGTGAACGCTCTTGAGGTTGTCAAGGATACCGCAGAAAGAGGAATTGCTCTGATAAAAAAAGTATAACGAATCGGTCAGGGATGAACAACAAAGAATTCTTGTTATTAAAGGAGATGATGTGGGATCCTCCGCTCATTACCTCCAGGAAGAGAAGAGCCTCAAGTGCTGGCTAAATGCTGATGCAAGTAAAAGAGAACAAGAAGACCTGGACAGCCGCACACGGGAATGGATAAATCCGTCTTATTCAAAATACAGGATTTGCACTTATACCAAGTGCTTACTCATAGCTTGAGTAAGCACTACCGTACATCCTTGGGTGGGAAGGGTGATATTTTGGTCATCGCTACAGCTGCCGCAATAACCGAGATTTTTTGGAGCCAGTGATTCCCTTCAAAGTAAAAGTAATCCCTAGTGCCTATAGAACCACTGGATTATCCCCTACTGCTGCCTTTACTGAGCTCTCCCATCTGATCAGGGAGCCTGGTAAAGATGTGACTGGCGGCATCTGGTTCCTGGGACACGGCATCAGGAACTGGAAACAGCAGATGGAAAGTCCCCGTACCGATGCCATAACACAGTACTGTATGTAGCTAATGATACATAAAGTTTATAAAGTGGAAACAGTGAAAGCATTTATTGGAAAAGAAAATAGTTTGTTTTATGCCAGCTTGGCCCCCAAAAAATTTAAATTCAAATCAACATGGAGTTACGCTTAGAAGGGAAATGTTTCTGCCTTATCTATTCTTTTCTGGGAAACCCCTTAACTCACAGTCCCTAATCAAGGCATTTCTTGCTGGAGTTGTCCATGTAAATCTCCAGCAATTCAACTTGGTACTCTAGAAACCCACCTTAGAGCCAATTGGAGAGATCCTTTGTGAGACCTAACATGTAAGGTGGCCAGTACATCTCATCTGTTAAGTGTGTTTCGGAGCTAGCAGCCCTTTCTTGTAAGGAGCATTTCCTGATATTGCACAGGGGCAAGGTGGTTTTGAGACCAAGACCTTCCTTCCACCTCAGTGAATGTATTATCCTTCCTTCCCCTTATCCTACTCTTAAAACTAAGGAAATCTCCTTACACTGCCTAAATGTTGTCAGGGTCTACCTGGCAGCCATTGCTTCTGTTCACCAGACCAGAGTCCTTTTTTGTTATTTCTTCAGGTGGATCAGGCAACCTTCTTTTTTTTTTTTATTTTTAAATTATTTCCAGGGCCTATGCCCTTACAAAAAGGGTTCATACTTTCCTATCAGAGCTTACTCCACCAGGTCTGTTGGTGTCTCTTGGGCTTTCCAGCATCAAGCATCTAAAGCTCAAATTTGCAAGGTTGCCACCTGGTCATCTGTTCATTCAATTTCTAGTTTCTAACAGGTGGATGTTCAGACCTCAGCTAATGCGAGCTTCTGCTGTAATGTGTTTCAAGCTGTCATCTGAGTGTTTTAGGTTTTTATCTTTTTTTTGTGGGCTACTTGTTGCCCACTCCTCGGTTTATTGCTTTGGTACATCCCATGGTCCATGAATACAAGTCCTGTACAATTTAAGAAGGGGAATTTTGACTTACCTGTACTTTTCTTTTCTTGGAGTACAGTACAGGAAACAGGACCCTTCCCTCCTACTGTGGTCATTCCTTTTTGCTTGCTAAAAAAAACAGGAGTCTCACAGAGTGGGTGGGGTTATGTAAGCGTGTCTCTTGCAAAGTTTTTCTCTGTGTCCAGGCACCTGAAGATGGCCTGCATATAACCCATGGTGTTTGAATTTCAAGTCCTGTGTCCTGCACTATAATCCAAGATATGAAATTTACAAGTAAGTCAAAATTTCCTTTTTACAAAAAACTTTTTTATTGTGGAGTGCTTTCATGCTATTGTTTACAGCACAGGTTTAGATGTGTAATTGCAAAGCTTGGGACTAGCTGTGCACTTTTGTTGACTGCTTCTGTAAACTACCTGATGGCACTAACTTTACAGTAGAGGATTCATTATTCTGATTTATTCAGCTGTATTTAACCCATTTCACTTAGTGTTCACAGCACATCATTAAAGCATAACTAAAAGCAAAATTTCTTCTTTCATAGTAGAGAGGGATTAGAAATCCTGTCAGTCGTTTATTGCTGTCTGACTACCCGACATGCAAAATAATAACCGTCAGCTTCAAGGGCTAAATATAAAAATATGCCATAATTCAGAATTACCTTACTAAAAAGAGAAAATAAAAGTAGATTTGTTTTATATTTTACTTCTCAATTTACTATATGAAAATGTATTGAAAAAAACACTATACATTCCCTTTAATGAAAAATGCAATACTACAGTATATTTATTTTTTGGGGGGGTTAATATAAAATTTTGCCTAAAAATATCATATGAAACCAGCAGCTGGAGCTTTATAGTTCTGATCAAAAGTTCCTTAGCTCCTTATTCTCTTTTTTGTAATAAGCTATGGTTTACTTAATAGTACAGGCTCAAATTTAAAAACCTATTTAAATGTGTCTGTGCACATATGTATATAAGAAAATTTAAACTGATATTGGCTTGAAATCATTTTTTTTGTGGAAATTATATGATGCATAGCTTGTGCATTCAGATAGATCTCTATCACAAACACCAGGGCTAAAATGCCAGTACAGGCAATAATGTGTTACTAAGGTATAGAACATTTTGTAGAGCTAAGCTTTTTGAATCATTTTGGAGTAGATTAACGTCTTACATTTTCTTACTATATCTCCTAGCCCAAATGCAGCTTCAGCAAATGGCCCAGCAACAGCAGCAGCAGCAGTTTCAGCAGCAACAAGCAGCCTTACAACACCATCAGCAGCAACAGCAGCAGCAGCAGCAGCAGCAGCAATTCCAAGTCTCTCAGCAAAATGTTATGCAGCCGCAGCAGCAGCAGCAACAACAACAGTTTCAAATGGCTGCAGTAGCTGCAGCGCAGCAGCAGCAGCAGCAGCAGCAACAGGCACAACAGCAGCAGCAGCTCCAGGCTGTAGTCCAGCAGCAACACATACTGAAGCTACAGATGCAGCAGCAACAGAGTCAGCAGCAGGTAATACTTGGCTATAACTTTAACTGTGATTGAGATACAATTAACCACTTCAGCCCCGGAAGGTTTCACTCTCCATGACCAGGCCCTTTTTTGCGATACGGCACTGCGTTGCTTTAACTGGCAATTAGGGGGTCCTGCAATGCAAAATGTATGTCCCTTTTTCCCCACAAATAGAGCTTTGTTTTGGTGGTATATGATTGCTTCTGCGGTTTTTATTTTTTGCGCTAACAAAAAAAGGCCGACAATTTTGTCCAGGGAAGGAGTTAACATCTGGGCAATCAAAGGGTTAAGGCGCTCCGGAAGCAGTTAAAAAAATAAATGTACATATTTTTGCAGAAACAAAAATGTGTATTTCTTTTTTTTTTTCATGCAGGGACCTGCAAAGCATTGCGGCTGTGATCAGTGGCTCACGGGCGCAATGTCAGGCTCCTGCGGACAAACCCTACAGCTTTCACCCCGTACCTCTGCACAGGCTGTCATTATTATTATTATTGTTATTAATATTATTATACAGGATTTATATAGCGCCAACAGTTTACGTATTGAATGAACTACAAGTGCACTCATCAGAGCCCCATAGTTGATTAAGAACTGCAAGCTGTATGACGTGATGGAAGACGGGACTTGTAGTTCTCTCATTTACAGATTCCTGGGAATGACTAATGCATAGCCGTGCTGTTATCAAAATGTGACAGCGGGTGGGGGGGGCGCGATCGGGAAGGTGAGAAGAACAATTGCTGGAGCATGTTGCATGTTACACCCTAAATATGGACGCAACCTGCTCCAAAAGGTGAACTTCACTACTAATTGACTTTGCATTTTCTTTTCTCGGGGAACCCTCATTTATTCTAATATATAAATATCTAATATTTATATAGTGCTGAAGAGTTACACAGAGCTTCACATATTATATATTCACATTATTCTTTACCCTAAAATGATTTAAGGATTAATGGGGGGTGAAAACTTGTTTGAAGTAACTGTTTTTAAGTAAGCCCTATCAATTTAAGGGGTTTAAAGTGGGTATTTAATTGGTGTCATATATAAAAATAGAATATTTTTTTCTTTTAAGACTGTGTCTATGTTTTAGGTCTGAGGGAAAAATGGTCACACACCTGTGGTGGGCATATTTACATGACACAGGTTGTTGGTTATAAGAATCATGCAGGACTTAAAGGGAAAGTTCACCTTTTACAGAAAAATCTGTATGGTGAACTTACACAGGACCCCCACCCCAGTGCCGCTGACCTTCATGGCAGCAAACGCCTGTTCTGAGCCCCGGTATAGCTGCCTCATGGCTCCAGGGCTTAGAAATCCCCAGAGCTTAATCTCCTAAACGTACCCAGTCAGGAGGTAGGAGCATTCTAATTGGTCGGGCAGTCACACTTGGGTGACGCCGACCAAACAGAACCTGCGTAGCCTGTCCTCTTAGCGGGGAAGAAGAGGGAAAGCTGAGAGGATTTCCAAGCCCTGGAGCCATGGGGCGGCTATACTGGGGCTCAGAACGGGCGATCGCCGCCATGCAGTCAGCGGGACCGGGGGGCCGGGGGGGGGGGGGGGGGGGAAGGGGGGTGAGGGTCCTGTGTAAGTTTTCCTTACAGACTTTTCTGTAAAGGTGAACTTACACTTTAATTTAAATTGAGATTCTGAATTTATCATGTTTTTAGAGAAGTTTAGATACTTTCTGAAAGTAGAGGCACTGAAGAATGAAATGGTGGCTATTGCAATTTTTTATGTTGCGCTGTATTTGCATGGCCGTTTTTATGCACCATTCAAGAAAATGCAGCAACAAAACGAAAACATACAGCTGCTATGAGCATCAAAACAAGAACATGCTCTGATCCAGCTAGTAGAAATAACAGAGACTAAGGGAAAAATAATAACCGACAGTTAACTATATACAAGACGTCTTATGTATATTTATCAGATGGTAAGTCAGACCATACACATGAAGGTAACTGTATATTAACCACTTGCTGCCTGCCATATAGCAATATGACGGCAGCAAAGTGGTTGTGTTATTCTGATCGGACGTCAGATGACATAATCGAGATAACAAGCCGACGCTCATGCGTGGCGCGTAACCCGAGCGATCAGAGGTGCTGTGTGTCAGTCTGACACGCCGCAACTCTGATCGTAGTAAGAAGCCTCTGACAGAGGCTTCTTATCACGTGAACCATCACTTTCCTCAGTTCACACTGACAGGGAGAGCCGATCGGCGGCTCTCCCTGTCAGAGGGGGGGGGGGTCTGCGCTTATAATCAACACATTGCTTATCAGTGCAGCCCCCATCAGATGTGCCCATCAGCTTCAAATAAGTGCCCATCACCTGCCAGCCTGTGCCCCATAATAAACTCCTGCCAGTGCCCACAACAGTGCCAATCGGTGCCTATCAGATGCCACTCAGTCATGCTTGTCGAGTATGCTCCTCATCAGTGCTGCCTATCCAGTGCCGCCTATCAGTGCCCATCAGGATTTTTTTCAAAATTGTTGTGTTTTTATTTTTGTTATAGTGCAAAAAATAAAAACCGCAGAGGTGATCAAATACCACCAAAAGAAAGCTCTATTTGTGGGAAGAAAATGATAAAAATTCAGTTTAGGTACAGTGTTGCAAGCTGAAAATTGACCTGGGCAGGAAGGGGCAAAAGTGACTGGTATTGAAGTGGTTAAGCAGGAAAAAATACTTACATTTATTTTAGTGCACACAAACACAACGCAATACCGCAAAATATAAGAAATGATGTTGAGTAATAAATACCAAACATGTCAATTTGCACGCCTGTGAATGGCGACAAAATGTGGTACCTACAATTGTCCATAGGCAACACGTTAAAAACCATTACAGGTTATCTCTTAGAGTTGAATGTGAGCTATGGGGCTAGAATTTCTGCTCTCACTCTGTTTGCTGCGATAGTGCACATGTGGTGCAATCACTGTTGACATATGCATGCCGAACCTATGTGGAATTTGCATTTGTGCATGAGCACGGAAAGACGGGGGTTCTTTAAAAAAAAAATTGTGCCAGGTTTGGGTAGTGACAGGTACTATTTATGGAGACCTCAGGGGTCTGTTAGACCACTTATGCCTCCTCTGCCCTCCAAGGCAGCTGATCAAACACAAATATTCTAAGACTTGGACCTAAAGGGATCTTGTCAAGTTTGTTCTTGTTTCATGTTACTTCAGTTGTTTTCCTTCTTCAGCAGCAGCTGCAGCAACAGCAGCAGCAACAGCAGCAGCAGCAGCAGCAGCAGACATCGCTGAGATTTCCTCACATGCAGCAAATGCAGCAACAGCCGGTTCAGCAGGTTATGCAGCAGCAGCCACAACTGCAGCAACAGCAGCCACAGCAAGTGATGCAGCTCCAGTTGCAGCAGCAACAGCAGCAAGTGGCACAGAATCAGCAGCAGATGCTTTCCACCCAAACCCAAGGCCAGTCTCTGCAACCAGTTATGTCAGTAACTCTCACACCACAGCAGCAACAACAGTTGAAGATGCTTCAGGTACTTTTCTGCAAAAACTGCAAGCTATTTGTAAAATTGTTTTTTTAAGTATCTTAACTTATTCATTTAACATTTCTTGAAAGCTGGCCACTTGTTTAAAGGTAAGTGCAATTTTAGTGTGTTTTACTCATAGTGGGCCCCATTGCCTATCTTTAGCAGTACTTGAAAGCAACACACACTCTGACAAGATCTTTGTTGGGCTGCAAACTGCACTTTGAAATTCTCAGTTGAATGGGGTAAGGTGAAATTTTTTGCTTTTGTGGGCTGCTGAAGAGAGGCAATTGGGACTTACTAAGGGTAAATGTGCTTACCCTTTAAAATGCCCACTTTAGTTTATAATTTATCATCACCAAAATCTTTGAGTAAAAATGTATCTTTCTGTTATAAAAAAATCTGCTCTGTCATGTGTCTGAAAGCCTTGACAGCCTAGATCACATGGTCTTTGTCCATCAGGATCACTGTGGGTGTATCACATCATTAAAACTGCACAGGTTCTGTCAAATTCAGTCACATAGACCCAGGCTTGTAGAATTGCAGTAATATAAAAGGATCAGGAAGCAGAGCTTGTAAATGTAATTAGCAAATATATATACTCCAATTTACATATATAATTGCCAACAGTGCATTTATTGTATATTTTTTTTAGTTGCCACTCTGTGATGTATTATATTTAACATTATCTTTTTATGATTTTTATATAACCTGACATCAGCTTCATCTAACCATATGCAGACTACACTAGTAGATGGAATGTGTCAGCTCTCCATATCAAAAAGCAAAAACACTCTGATTTGTTTAGCACAGTGCTATTGGTTAGCAGTTTTAAATTGTTTACAGAAGGAGAGCACAACATTTGCTGCTTCATTGTCCAATCACAGACTGTTAGTTGTTGGCTATGCAGTATTCTTGAGTTCAGAAAAGTGACAACAGAACTTTGCAAACTGAATTAAATTTAAGTTTGTAGTATAAACACAAAATAAGCTTTGTAATTCTACACCCTCCTAAATATGACACATTTATATCCTTACTTATGAAGCAAACTTTTTTACTCATATTTAGGTAAAAGTACATCGACCCTTGTGTGGTCAAGGTTTTTTAAGAGATGGTAGTATAAATACACATGTAGTGGCAGGTCCAACTTCTGGTGAGCCAGTATCGTGGTATAACTTCCATCACAACGACAAATGAACACTCCAAGCAACAGTGTGAAAAGGTAATTGAATAGCAGTTTCCAAGTTGCTCAATTTCCCTTGAAGTACAGTTAAAGTGGTTCAATTCAGCTAAATTCTGCACATCTTTTTAACCTTTAATGCATTCCCTGCATTAAGGTAAAAAAAAAATGCCCCCCCCCCCCCCCCCGCCCCCAACCCCTATTATGTTCTGGCCACCCTCCTGCCTAAACACTTGGCTCCTCTCTGGATCCAGTGCTGTCCCGTCTGAAGCACCACTGCTGTCTTCCTCTTCTTACAGGAGACTCTGAGAACAGTGGGAGACATACTGCATGCTCCTGCTGCTGCCAGTTATATCCTACGAGGAGAGAGCAGGGAATGTGACCAAGCCGTGCTCCTGATTTGGAAGCTTGCTAACATAAGTGCCTTCATAGCACAAGGCTTGCTATGGGGGCACGCGCAAGAAGGAGTGGAGAGCGGGGAAATTCAGAAGAGGAGGATAATATTGTTGCACAGAGCAGGTAAGTATAACTTTTTTTTATTATTATTTTAAAGCAAAAAAAACCTTTTTAATATTACTTTAAATCCATAATTCATGTTGAACTCTGGAATTGAAAAACACACACACACACACACACACACACACACACACACACACACACACACACACACACACACACACACACACACACAGCAATGGTAACGAAATAGGATAGTTAGTAAGATAAGGAAAGGAGAGGGCCCTGAAGTCAGCTGGAAGAAGGTCCTATGGTCTGCTGACACCAAAATTGATCTTTTTGGCCATAAGACTAATGGCTATGCTTGGCGTGAGCCAAAGATTTCAGATCATGACTACACCATTTCTACTGTACAGTATAATGGTACCAGCACCTTGTGTTGGTAATTCTTCTTTGCAGCAGGACTTGAAAGGCTTATGAGGCTGGAATGAATGTAGCAAAATACAGAAAAATTCTTGAGGAAAGGCTAATGTGGCTGGAATTGAAAGTACAAATGGTAGCACAAATATTATATCTAAGGAATTTCAAACCGATGTGTCTGGCATGAGACAGCTGTTTGAAATAAGGTTGTTTGTTAGATGTGATCGCACCCGCTAGGTTGTGGACACTTGCAATATCGGGTAAAGTGCATTGGGGTTGAATTATCCACATGTACTTTACGTTGTAATCAGTCCTCTACTAAAGAAAGGCAAGCTGCATCCCTATTTAGCGGCGCGCCGTGATCTCTGTTCTATCGCTGGATCGGGGACACGAGGTGTGCACATGCGCACTCACTGACCTATGGGAAGTCATAGGGGAGGGTATTTAAGGGATGATGGGCAGCCTTTTCAGCCAATCCCATGAATAAGTCAAATCTGTGACGAAACATGTCGGGGGCGTGGCTGTAAGTTGTGACGGGCTACGCTGAGAGCCGCACTCGAGGAAGGAGAGATCTGGTTGTACGGCGCTCCACGAAGGGGGTGAGAGGGACCGTGAGTCCTGGCGTGTGCACATCTCGGGTCCGCCGTGACCATTTGCTGTTTTTGATTATATCCACTGAGTTTGAAGCTGCTGTGAACTACACTGGTTTTATTGCTGTTATATATCTTTTAAAATGTGAGTGCTTTATGGAAGATTGTAGTGGTTAAAAATAAATTTGCCGTGCTGGTTTACACTATGAGAGTCCTTCATATTCCTTTACATGTGGATTGATCCTAAACGCGGTGGAATAATTGCATATCTGATCACTCTGGAGTGTGATTCACAAGCGTGTTTTGCCGTGCATGTAAGTGCTGGCAAAAATATTTGGTGAGTGAGATTCCATTGGGAGTGGATTCATTTTTCACGTTGGTGAGGTGAAGGATGTTTTGAGTTTACACCATCAAGACTGCTGCACCTTGGAAGATTTATGTGGATTTTTTTCACAGATTCTATCACGTAATTTTTCTGTCACAAAGATTCAAGGACTGATGTTTCACTTAATTTCTATTTTTTGCACCTTATTTGGTATATCACACGAATTGGTGTGTTTTTTTCTTTATTTGTCTAAACACTATTCTGTTTGTATAATTCCATGCACTGTCACTTAGGATTATTTTGTGTATTGATTTATCACGGTATCCAGTCCATATATGTATGCACTTAATCAGTCATCATTTGGTGGCATGGTACACATATTGGGTTTATACACCATTAATTTTATTAGCGCCTCTTATCTGCTCTTGTGTATCTAGGATAGGTTCCCTTTGGGCATTTGATACATGAGATCTGATATTATTCTAGTCTTGGCAGTCACTTAAAGGGGCAGCTCGGTTTAGTTAAGTTTATTTTTTTTTTTTTTTTCATTCACATTTGTGATACACCTTTCAGTATTTGTCAGTAAATACTGAGTTGTTTGCACACTGAGTGGGCCATTCATTGGTCTTCACTCCTCATGATTTTGCACTCCATCCATTAGCGCAGTGGGGGTTGTTTTGAGCTAAGGGCGGTTTATTGTCTCAGATCACCCACTTTTAGTTATGTCATTCATCATTCCCATGCAACTGGACAGAACTTTAGCAGTTTTGTTAAGAATAACGCAGTGTCAAGATGTGAAAAATTGATAGACTTATCCAGACAAGCGCAATGCTAAAATTGTTGCTAAAGCTGCTGTTACTAATACTATACTAATACCAGGGCTCAAAATTTCAAGTCATGAGCTACTAGCCAGGCCTTGGAGTTATTCACCACCAGCTGCCCCACCAAACCCCATCCCTAAATATGGCCCTTGTAAATGATCATATTTTATTCAGCTCATACATGGTATGCAGGGTCGTCTTTAATGTTAATTGGACCCTGGACAAACATCTTCGTGCCCCCTGCAGAAACACTACAGGAGATGGCCAGATACTGCAGACCTACTAGGGGAGAGGACCAGACAGACTGCAGACATGGTAAGGAGAGTGGTAAGGAGAGGGCCAGAGAGCCTGCAGACATGGTAAGGAGAGGGCCAGAGAGCCTGCAGACATGGTTAGGAGAGGGCCAGAGAGCCTGCAGATATGGTTAGGAGAGGGCCAGAGAGCCTGCAGACATGGTAAGGAGAGGGCCAGAGAGCCTGCAGACATGGTAAGGAGAGGGCCAGAGAGCCTGCAGACATGGTAAGAGAGTTATGCCGTGTACACACGAGCGGAATGTCAGACAGAAAAAGTCCAACGGGAGCTTTTCATCGTATATTCCGATCGTGTGTATGCCTAGAAAGAGAACATGTTCTAAATTTTTCAGACTGAACCAATTCCTATCGGGAAAACCGATCATCTGTATGCTGTTCCGATGTACCAAAAACGACACATGCTCTGAAGCAAGTACAAGACGGAAGCTATTGGTTACTGGTTATTGAACTTCCATTTTCTAGTCCCGTTGTACGTCACCGTCGGAACTCAGTCGGAAAAACCTTCAGAGTTTATTCTGATGGGAAAACCGGTCATGTGTACAGGGCATTAGAGAGACTGCAGACATGGTACAGGCACTGTGGATGGTGTGATGAATGGCTCCCCCCTCCCTCCACATCTCTGTAGAGGGAGAGATGTTGCAGATCAGTGTACACAGCTCTAGGACCTGGGGGAGCATGTCCTCCCTCTACACTTGTTCAATGTGATCCCTGTCCCCTCCCCCTGCTCTGAGTGTCGGACTCCTCTGCTCACTTTATCCCCAGGACCCTCACTCACATCAGCAGTGTTCAGATCCCGACAGCACACAGGTCCCCTCATAGTCCCGGCCAGTCAGTTCAGCAGTGTCCCACTGCAGACAGCAAGTCCTCTCCTGTCCCCTTCCATTGTCAGCAGGAAGCTGGGGAGTACCGCACTTGAGGGGGAAGGAGGAAGTTGCATCTTCCTCCTCTGAATGCGGGGTCCTCCAAGCACCTTATTGGTTGTTAGGACACTAACAACCAATCGTTTTGACAGGTGGAACTTGGGAGACAACAGTGGAAAGCCAGTAGTTCCACTTGATTGGGCGCCTCTTCTCATCCCCCAGAAGGATCCTGGCTGCTGCTACTCCCAATCCATTTATATGTACTCGCCAAATGGGAGCAGGCGGGTACAAATTTTGAGGGCTACTAATACTATAATACTGTTTGCATATTTGCACATTATTATTTAGCGCTGCACTTTATTATTATTTACTAATACTATTTAAGCTGGCTATACACTAGTAGGATTTTGTTTGAAATTATAAAGCAGAACTTTAGACAGAAAATTAAGTCCTGCTAGAACACTTCAGGCTGGCCCCTTTTGCAGGTATAGCTACAGTATCTCAAAAAAGTGAGTACACCTCACATTTTTGTAAATATTTTATTATATCTTTTCATGTGACAACACTGAAGAAATTACACTCTGTTACAAGGTAAAGTAGTGTGTGTACAGCTTGTATAACAGTGTGAATTTGCTGTCCCCTCAAAATAACTCAACACACAGCCATTATTGTCCAAACCGCTGGCAACAAAAGTAAGTACACCCCTAAGTGAAAATGTCCAAATTGGGCCCAATTGGCCATTTTCCCTCCCCGGTGTCATGTGACTTGGTAGTGTTACAAGGTCTCAGGTGTAAATGGGGAGCATGTGTGTTAAATTTGGTGTTATCGCTCTCACTCTCTCATACTGGTCACTAGAGGTTCAACATGGCACCTCATGGCAAAGAACTCTCTGAGGATCTGAAAAAAAAAATTGCTGCGCTACATAAAAATGGCCTAGGCTATAAGAAGATTGGCAAGACCCTGAAACTGAGCTGCAGCACAGTGGCCAAGACCATACAGCGGTTTAACAGGACAGGTTCCACTCAGAACAGGCCTTGCCATGGTTTACCAAAGAAGTTGAGTGAAGGTGCTTAGAGTCATATCCAGAGGTTGTCTTTGGGAAATCGACGTATAAGTGCTGCCAGCATTGCTGCAGAGGTCGAAGGGGTGGGGGGGTCAGCCTGTCAGTGCTCAGACCATACGCCGCACACTGCATCAAATTGGTCTGCATGGCTTTCATCCCAGAAGGAAACCTTTTCTAAAGATGATGCACAAGAAAGCCCACAAACGGTTTGCTGAAGACAAGCAGACTAAGCACATGGATTACTGGAACCATGTCCTGTGGTCTGATGAGACCAAGATAAACGTAGTTGGTTCAGATGGTGTCAAGCATGTGTGGCGGCAACCAGGTGAGGAGTACAAAGACAAGTATGTCTGCCTACAGTCAAGCATGGTGGTGAGAGTGTCATGGTCTGAGGTTGCATGAGTGCTGCTGGCACTGGGGAGCTACAGTTCATTGAGGGAACCATGAATGCCAACATGTACTGTGACATACTGAAGCAGAGCTTGATCCCCTTCCTTTGGAGACTGGGCCGCAGGGCAGTATTCCAACATAACGAGCCCAAACGCACCACACCCGAGGGTAAAGGTCATGGACTGGCTAAGCATGTCTCCAGACCTAAACCCTATTGAGCATATGTGGGGCATGCTCAAATGGAAGGTGGAGGAGCGCAAGGTCTCTTAAAATCCCCCAGCTCCATGATGTTATCATGGAGGAGTGGAAGAGGACTCCAGTGTCAACCTGTGAAGCTCTGGTGAAATCGATGCCCAAGAGGGTAAAAGCAGTGCTGGAAAATAATGATGTCCACGCAAAATATCGACACTTTGGGCCCAATTTGCACACTTTCACTTAGGTGTGTACTCACTTTTGTTGCCAGCAGTTTAGACATTAATGGCGTGGTGTGTTATTTTTGAGGGGACAGCAAATTTACACTGTTATACAAGCTGTACACTCACTACTTTACATTGCAGCAAAGTGTAATTTCTTCAGTGTTGTCACATGAAAAGATATAATAAAATATTTACAAAAAATGAGGGGTGTACTCACTTTTTTGAGATACTGTATGTAAAACATTAAAAATAGATGTCTATACTGTTTAATATCCAGTAAAAAGCTGTCTCACCCTGCTCTGCACGTACTCAGTTGCTCTCTACTTTTAGGCACTGCCAAGTTTGTAGAGGCCAATCTGCTGATAGTCTTAAAGCGGAATTGAACCCTCCTATTCTTTACAGCCAAGGAAGCTGCTTCTGTTTAATCTACAACTGCCATGGTGCTACACACGTGATCAGTTATGACACCAGCCATTTGATGGTTTGATATTTTGGTTAAGCAAATGTGACAGTTGGCAATCCCGGCATTCCAAGAATGTAACTGTTTTTTGAAAATGCTGAATCAATGGGTTTAGTCCTGCTTTATGATTTACTGCTGTTTAGAGGCACTGGGCTTTAGAAAAATGGCAGCCTCCAGCAAGAAAAAAACAGGAGCAATGCTGGTGCAATTTACAGCACACACTAATTTTGGTAGCCTATGTATGACTGTGGGAGTCCTGATTAGAATTAGTCTGCCTATGTTATGCCCCTTGTTACTATAAAAGTACAATTGTAATATTAATGTGATACCTACGTAATCGTGTGTATAAAAACCATCAATTGCGTCATAATAAAGCAGAACAGTTATTTGGAAAGATGCGGAGTGTATCTTTTGTGTTCGTTCCCTACTGCAGTAGTTATTATTATTATTATTATTAATTTTTAACCACTAATCAATATGAGGATAGGAGTTGCCTATCTATAAAATGTCCAGGTCAGATGGCGAGTTTGCCTAGGAGGATTTACAGATGACCGTGAGAATCCGAAACGAGGAGCTTGAGACGATCAGGGAATTTCTGATAATCAGCCGGCTGAGGTAAGCCTTTTGCTTACATTTGAGTTATCAGACTTCCTTGATCGGTAAGGCATTTTCGGGACAAAGGTTACCTATTTTACTCCCCTTAATCGAACTGTATTGATTGATGGTTATATGTTATGTTGTCCCTGTCTATTGTCCATTGGAGTGGTATAGATAAGAAAGGGAAGAATAGTGCTGTTCACAGGTATATGTACTACATCTGCTAGATAAAGTCGTTTAGAGGCAAGAGGGTATAGGCACACGTAGAGAAGACTGGCCAGTCATTATGGGCATTAAATTAAGTAAGTAAATGAAGGGTAAGAGACCCTCAAAAATGCCCAGGGCAAGAGGAGCGCTATAAAATATATGAACCGAAGGTGCGGTTCCGCCTATACTGAGCCCCTAGATTAATGGTTAAAGTGGACATGGATCCACAATGGGTAACTGGGTTACTAAAGTCCACAGGGACTAAGAATCGTGCAGAGTAAACAGCTAGAGAAACTGCTATGTATGTGAGCAGGATGGATCAAGGGTGACAACACTAGACAGAAAGGGACATTTTGATGTTAAGTTGTAGGATGAATTTGGGGTCAGGCACTACAGCTACTAAAGCTTAAACAGAATATTTTATATGTTGTCAGAGAGGGAAGATGGGATGAGCACTATGGCTGCCCGTCTGATCATAGAAGCTAAAGTATGTGAAGAATGGGATTACAATACATGGGATGCAAAGGATATCAGAACAAAATAAGAAAAGCAGAAGATAAGCAGGGAAATATTAAAGCGTTAAAAGAAAGTGAGAGAATTATATGCATGTGTTGTGTACAAATGGGAAAAATGTAAGCGATTTTAGAGAGATATTCGTGAATGTGTGTGAATGCTGGCACTGTAATTTTAATAAAAACAAATCTAAGTACCTCTTTCCTAATCGATATACAGCTGTCACACAACCCAGCTCTTTCCCAGCCTGTCTGCAGGGAAACACAGTAGCAGGAGGAGTTTCTAGTTTAGCTGCTGGTCACATGTTTAACCACTTCAGACCCGGAAGAATTTACCCCATTCCTGACCATGCCATTTTTTGCGATATGGCACTGCGTCGCTTTAACTGACAATTGAACAGTCGTGCGACAGTGTACGCAAACAAAATTGATGTCCTTTTTTCCCCTCAAATAGAGCTCTCTTTTGGTGGTATTTGATCATCTCTGCAGTTTTTATTTTTTGCGCTATAAACAAAAATCGAAAGTCAATTTTGAAAAGAAAACAATATTTTTTACTTTTTGCTATAATAAATATCCCAATTTAAAAAAAAAAACAAAAACATTTTTTCCTCAGTTTAGGCTGATATGTATTCTTCTTCTTTTCTTTTTTTTTTTTTCTTTTTTTTTCTTTTATTTATTTTTAAACCATCGACATTTATACAGTGATCAGTGCTATAAATGGCCACTGATTACTGTATAAATGTCACAGGCAGGGAAAGGGTTAACACTAGGGGAGGATCAGGGGTTTAAATGTGTTCCCTCACTGCGTGTTCTAACTGTGGGGGGGATGGGACTGACTGGGGGAGGAGACCGATCGGTGTTCCTATATACTAGGAGCACGCAATGTGTCTCCTCTCCTCCCCTGACAGAACGTGGATGTGTGTTTTACACACACACATCCCCGTTCCTGCTTTGTCAGGAGCGATCACGGGTGCCCGGCGGACATCGCGGCCACCGGGCACGTGCATAGGCGCCTCAGTGACACGGGCGTGTGCCCTCTATACCCCTTAAAGCTACGGCGATTTGTGCAGGGGAGCCATTCTGCCGCCGTCAAATCCATCAAGTCCATCAAGTCCAACCTATGTGTGTGATTATATGTCAGTATTACCTTATATATCCCTGTATGTTGTGGTCATTCAGGTGCTTATCTAATAGTTTCTTGAAACTATCAATGCTCCCCTCAGAAACCACCGCCTGTGGAAGGGAATTCCACATCCTTGCCACTCCTACGGTAAAGAACCCTCTACGTAGTTTAAGGTTAAACCTCTTTTCTTCTAATTTTAATGAGTGGCCTCGAGTCTTGTTAAACTCCTTTCTGCCAAAAAGTTTTATCCCTGTTGTGGGGTCACCAGTACGATATTTGTAAATTTAAATCATATCCCCTCTCAAGCGTCTCTTCTCCAGAGAGAATAAGTTCAGTGCTCGCAACTTTTCCTCATAACTAATATCCTTCAGACCCTTTATTAGCTTTGACCTTCTTTTTACTCTCTCCATTTCCAGTACATCCTTCCTGAGGACTGGTGCCCAGAACTGAACCGCATACTCTAGGTGCGGCCGGACCAGAGTCTTGTAGAGTGGGAGAATTATCGTTTTATCTCTGGAATTAATCCCCTTTTTAATGCATGCTATTATTTTGTTTGCTTTGTTAGCAACAGCTTGGCATTGCATGCCATTGCTGAGCCTATCCTTTTCCAGAGATTCTCCCCCCAGTGTATAGATTGCATTCATATTTTTGCCACCCAAATGCATTATTTCTCTATTGTATATCATGGGACACAGAGCCTTAAGTAGTTACTTAATGGGTTATAGCCTACCGTCAGGTGTTGACATTGGTAAACCCTAATTAAGGAAGTTTACTCCCCTATATAACCCCTCCTCCTTCCAAGAGCACATCAATTTTTTCGCCAGTGACTAAGGTGTTGGTCACGAGTGAAGAAGTGCTCTGAGGAGCTCCAGGAGGGATCCATGCTGGATTTAAATTCCTCCATAAAAAGAAACCAGATCCATCCAGAAGTGCCACTAAGGTTTAAAATGGATGATATCTAGGACCTCCTATCCAAAACATGAGGTTTTGCCTGTAATGCCTCTTTTAGTAGGGCTAGACCCCAGGAACCCAGGGCTTAGGTCTTATTACATTACTTCAAGCTTCCTGATGTGGGGTGCTATACAAGGCCCAAGGCAGTTGGACCTCCTTTTAACGGACCCAGTCCTTGAAGGTTTGTTAAACGTAACCCGCCGTGATGGGTGAAAGCTGGATTTTCTGTTAAATCAGCAAAATCTTGCAGGGAGGACAAGGTAAGGAAAGAGAGAATTAGATATTAAAAACATCTATACATTTCTTTCATTAAAGGAAAAATGTTGTCATGCCTTAAAATCTCCGCTAAGATTGAGTCTATGCACATACCTTACTCGGTTGTCTTTCACTGTTTGCTCAGTTCCGTGCCTGGCTGTACAGCGTGTGGAAACAGATTTTTTGAAAGGTAGGAAAAGCTGCAAAAAAAAAAAAAAAAGTATTTTTTCTTCCCCTGATGAGACCAGAGGGTTAGGGGGACAGCAGCACTGTAACCCCCTTACATAACCCCCCCCTCCCCCCGCCGTGGGGGAGATGGAGGGTCCTGCTATTATACCGCTGAAAGTTTGTTACTGTGGCTGTATTTTTTACACAGGTCTGTGCCTCACTGCAGGAGGCTCTGCCGCCCCCCCCCCCCCCCCCATTATGTTGGGTCTGGGAAGGGGGCAGGGCCTCATGCAGGTGCCGTGAAACGTCCACTAACGAACGGCAGGCTAGTAGCAGAAAAATACAGCTGTGTCAGTCTCTCCTCTGCTGATGAGGAGGAAACAAGCTGAGTGCACACAGGGACACATTAACTGTGGGACATGTGTGGATTGCAAATAAGGCATTTCCTGATTCAGGAAGGACAACCTTTTCCAGCACTAAGCTGAATTGTATAGCAATTTTAAAAGTATTGACTATTTTCAGCGATTTAGTGCAATGTGTATAGCGCCTCTGTTTTTGTACTTAGGACTATGCCTGCCAAAAAAGATGCCACAAAAGCCAAAAGAGTAAAGGTTTTACCCCCAGGCTTTGGGATTTCAAGCTGTATTTCCATGCTGTCTTCCTCACCTGAATTACCAATCATGGCAACTCAGGGTGAGCCATTAGAGCAAATTGTTGGTGCAGCTGCTTTCCACATCTCAGCACCTGCATACGTGACTGACGAAACCCTTTCCTCCTCACTCCAGGGCCTGGAAGAAAGACTAGCGGTTTTAACCACTTAAGGGACGAGCCTCGTTTTGGATTTTAGGTGTTTACATGTTTAAAACTTAGAACTCCCAAGCATTATATATTGTTTTTTTCTAACACCCTAGAGAATAAAATGGCGGTCATTGAAATACTTTTTTTTGCACCGTATTTGCGCAGCGGTCTTATAAGCGCACTTTTTTTTGGAAAAAATTCACTTTTTTGAATAAAAAAATAAGACAACAGTAAAGTTAGCCCAATTTTTTTTTATATTGTGAAATATAATGTTACGCCAAGGAAATTCATACCCAACATGTCACGCTTCAAAATTGCGCCCGCTCGTGGAATGGTGTCAAACTTTTACCCTTAAAAATCTCCATAGGCGACGTTTAAAAAATTCTACAGGTTGCATGTTTTGCGCTACAGAGGAGGTCTAGGGCTAGAATTATTGCTCTCGCTCTACCGGTCGCGGCGATACCTCACGTGTGGTTTGACCACCGTTTTCATATGCGGGAGCTACTCGCGTATGCGTTCGCTTCTGCGCGCGAGCTCGTCGGGACAGGGCGCTTTAAAAAATAAATTTTTTTTATTTTATTATTAATTTTACTTTATTATATTTTTGCACTGTTTTCTTTTTTTTTTTTTTTCTTAAATTTGGATCACTTTTATTCCTATTACAAGGAATGTAAACATCCCTTGTAATAGAAAAAAGCATGGCAGGTCCTCTTAAAAATGAGATCTGGGTTCAAAAAGTCCTCAGATCTCATATTTGGACTAAAATGCAAAAAAAAAAAAAAAAGAAAGTCGTTTGAAAAAATGACAAAAAAAAAAATGCCTTTAAGACATATGGGCGGAGATGACGTTGCTTCCGCCCTCCTATGGTATGGAGACGGGTGGCGGCCATCTTAGCCTCACTCGTCTCCTTACCTCAGCAGTGAGAGGTCCCTATCTCCTCCGCCGCCGCTACCGACGGCTCCGGTAAGCGGCGGAGGGCGCGGGAGAGTGGCGGGAGTGAGGGGTGGCACCTCTCCCGCCGCCGATAATGGTGATCTTGCGGCGAACCCGCCGCAGAGACCACCATTATCGTACACAGAACCGGCTCCTGTAAAGATGGATACCTTGGTTGTGGCAGCAGCTGCTGCCGTTACCGAGATATCCATCTTCAAAGTGCCGACGTATATGTACAGGAGCCGGACGTTAAGTGGTTAATCACATCCTCCATTCAAATGGATAGGAAACGTACTAAGTCCCCCTCACCTGCTTGTACCCCACGGTAACGCTGGGGTACAAGCTGGAATTCCGGGACTTTCCACAGGGGGCACACAATGAGGTTCTACCCTCAATCAATCAAGAAGAGTTTACCGATGATTCTTCTACTGAGGAAACAACGGTAGATGAACCTTTTTCAGCATCTCAATCTGAAAAATTGCTGATACAAACTTGCAGAGATGGTTCGTTCTTTCCTTTTTTCATGCTGCCTCTAACAGAGTCTCATGAAAATGTGGCCTCTTCCTTAGGTTCCTTAAAACCTTCCCATCCTTTGCATGCATTTCCTGCGCACGCATTACTTGAACAGCTTATTTTTTCGCATTGGGTTTAACCGGATAAACATTTTCTCCCTCCTAAAGAGGTTCTCAATTCTCTATCCACTGGAGGAGAAATTCTCAAAAAAATGGAAAGTACCAGCAATTGACGCTGCGATTTCCAGTGTGAATAATAATTTAACTTGTCCTGTAGACAATGCACAGATGCTTAAAGATCCAACAGATAAGTTGGAATCCCTTCTAAAGTCTGCTTTTTTTTCATAGCAGGTGCCGTCACCCAGCCCACAGTCGCCTCGATAGGCGTCTGCCAATCCAAACAGGCTTCCTATACAACAAGCTCAAGATTTGGCTGAACTACCCTAAGGCATTATGTTTTGCCATAGATGCCATCAAAGACTCTATTCACCAGGCATCCCACCTCACGCTTATGCTTGTACATATGCGCAGAATCCTGTGGTTGAAAAATTGGTCAGCTGAAACACCATGTAAAAATCTCCTAACTGGGTTCCCCTTTCATGGGGAGCGACTATTTGGAGAAGACTTGGATATATATATATTAAGACAATTTCTGCTGGGAAAAGTACCTGTTTACCAGTCAAAAGAAAATATAAACGCTCTGCATTTAAACGAACTCTTTCCCCTGCGCCAGGGGCTTCCGCCTCTAGGCAGTGGCGACGGCCTCCGCCGTCAGACTCTAAAGGAAAGACTCTGGGTCAGACCCAAGCTCAAAAGAAGCCCTGGGGTAGGAAATCTGCAAAACGGAATCCTAAAGCCTCATCATTAAGAGGCAACCCCCCTCACCAAGGTGGGGGGAAGACTTCTGCAGTTTTCAGAAGTCAGAAAAAAGGAAATTCAGGACAGATGGGTCATTTCCACGGTAACGCTGGGGTACAAGCTGGAATTCCGGGACTTTCCACCGTCCCGCTTCTTGAAGTCAAGCGTTCCCAAAGATCTCTGTTTCAGGCACTAGACCAATTTAATATCTCAAGGGGTGATCATACAGATACCCACAAAAGAGCAAGGTCTGGGATTTTATTCAAACCTTTTTATGGTACCAAAGCCAAGTGTTGATGTCAAACCCATTCTAGATCTAAGCAAGCTAAATCAATTCCTGAAGATCCGCTCCTTTCGCATGGAGACAATCAGGTCGGTAGTTTCTATCCTTCTAGGAAGAGAACTTCTGGCATAAATCGACATCAGGGATGCATATCTGCATGTCCCTATATTTCCTGCTCATCAAAAGTTTCTGCGGTTCGAGTTAGAACAGCAGCATTTTCAATTTGTAGCCCTGCCCTTTGGGCTATCCACAGCACCTCAGGTGTTCACCAAGGTGCTGGCCTCACCTCTAGCCATGTTATGCCCTGTGCCCTTAACAATCGTAGTGTACCTAGACCAGGGCTCGACAAATCCCAGGCGCCAGGTCGCCATGGCGACTAGAAATTGTGTCCTGGGAAAGTGGAGATGGCCCAGGCCTCGTAGGCCTTTCAGACACAGAGTGCCCGGCACTGTAATCTTTAGGGAACGCCTTTAGCTGCGGCAGTGGGGATGGAGCAGTAAGAGCAGCGCGGCAGCTACTGACATGGCTGGAGGAGCAAGCGGCCATCAGAGTGCAGTCCAGCTGAGGATTCCTGGCGGCTCGTCATCCCCGCTGCTGTCACCCAGGGTATTACTGGAGCAGGTCTGGCTTGAGGGAGGTGGCGACCGGGCTCAGGGACATGGGGGCTCCGGAGTCGGTGGTTTCCCGGCACAAGAGCGCCCTGCACCTCTGGGTGGAAGAGAAGCTGAGCCGGGGAGAAGAGGTGCTGAGCCGGGAGCAATTCATTGAAATGCCGGAGAGCCGGGCCAGTGGCTGGGAGGAGTGCGAGGAGGTAATCCCTGCCTGCCGACATGTCGGGCACACAGCAAAAGTTTTTTGTTTTTTTTCTGTTTTTGTTTTTTATCAGTTAGATGCAGAATTTTATAAATCCTTTTTTTTTTTTTAATTGCTTTATAATATTCTATATTTTGCCATAGTAGGCTTGCTGAGCCTAGTAGTCCTTAAAACTTTTTTATGCATATCTCATTTGTTTGATTTCCTTGTGTAGCATTGAAGTGGATACTGGCAATGTAATATGAGCCCTGTGTATGAGAGCATGGCGCGCAGCCCTCTGCATAAATTGTCCAATACTTGAGAAAAAAGGTGACACCCCCCCTGAAATGCGTCACCGCCCGCCCCTATGTGCAGCCTTCTTAACAAGGACAATATATGACGCAGACGTTGAATCTGACAGTTCCCCCGAGCGGGCTCATTGCAGAGTAATACAAAAAAAAAAACTGGCTCCTAACTTTTTTAGCTGGCTCCTAGATTCCAACAAATTTTGTCAAGCCCTGACCTAGACGATCTATTACTTATAGATCAATCAGTGATTTGTTTGAGAGCAAAGCGTACACGCTACAACCAACTATCGGAAAAGTTTGCGTTGGATTCTCAACCTAGAGAAATCTTCCTTAATACCGCTAACCAAGCTGGAGTACTTGGGATCTGATCATAGATACAGCCCAGGAAAGGGTGTTCTTGCCTCAGGCAAAAATCGACTCCATAGGAGAACTGGTGCGGAGGGTCAGGTCAAATGGCGATCCCTCCATTAGCCTCTGTATGAGGTTGCTAGGAACCATGGTAGCTTCATTCAAAGCAGTTGCCTACGCCGAGTTCCATTCAAGACTGATGCAAAACAGTATCCTGTCTGCTTGGAACAAAACAATTCAAGCTTTACACTTGCCAATGCGGCTATCCCCAAGAGTGGCCCAAAGCCTCAGTTGGTGGTTATTAACCCAGAATCTGCTGAAAGGAAAATCCTTCAGACGAGTCATCTTGAAAGTGGTAATCATGGATACCAGCCTCTCAGGCTGGGGAGCAGTATTAGAAAAGACAACTGTCCAGGGACAGTGGTCAAAAACCGAAAGTCTTGCCCATCAATATCCTAGAGATTCGGGCAGTACGCCTGGCTCTAAAGGCCTGGACTTTCAGGTTACGGGATTGTCCTGTCAGGATTCAATCTGACAATGCCACAGCTGTGGCCTATATCAATCACCAAGGGGGCACCAAAAGTCAGAGAGAGGTGAACCATATTCTAACTTGGGCATAAAGGAATGTTCCATGCCTTTCTGCAATCTTCATTCCGGGAGTAGAGAATTGGCAGGCGGACTACTTCAATCACCAGAAGTTATTCCCAGGAGAATGCGCTCTTCACCCCGACATATTTCGGGCTGTTTGTCAAAGATGGGGGACTCCGGACATGGATCTTCTAGCATCCAGGTTCAATACGAAGTTGGTCAACTTTGTGGCCAGAACAAGTGATCCATTCGCATGCGGAACGGATGTGTTAGTGACCCCATGGGATCAGTTTTCACTGATCTATGCATTCCCCCCTATTCAGTTGTTGCCTCGACTTCTTTGTAGGATCAAGCTGGAAAGAAAGCCGACAATTCTGGTAGCACCAGAATGGACCAGAAGGTCATGGTACACAGAAATCGTAAAGATGGCACTGGAGGTCCCATGGTCCCTCCTACTACGGCCAGATCTGCTCTCTGTGACCAATATTCCATCCTTCCTTACAATCTCTAAATTTAACGGCTTGGCTATTGAAACCCACATTCTAAAGAAATGTGGGCTTTCCATGTCAGTTATCTCTACCCTGATTAATGCTAGGAAGCCAGCTTCCAGAACTATATATTATAGAGTCTGCAAGGCTTATGTTTCCTGGTGTGAATCCAAGGGCACCCTCGGAGATACCGTATATACTCGAGTATAAGTCGTTCCGAGTATAAGTCGAGGCTCTAATTTACCACAAAAAAAATGGGAAAAACTTATTGACCCGAGTATAAGACGAGGGTGAGAAATGCACAGCTACTGTAAGTGGAAAAGAGGGTCAAACAATGCCAATTTGCAGCATCACTGTTTCCATTTGCATGCCTCACTGTGCCCATTTGCAGCCATAGGTCCCCTGAACTTCAAACTCGGTAGTTAAGGGTTCCTAGATGCCCCCTAGCTGCAGCCAAAATTTGGGGTCTCTGAACCCAAAGGGTCCCGAAATGACATTGCTGCAGATGGACACAGTTGACCAAATTTGGGGCCCCGTATCTCGGGGCTACTTAGTGCTAGGAACCCCAAATTTGGTGTGCAAACCCAGTGGAACTAGCACCATAAAATTTCCAAAGCTGGGGTTTCTAGCACCAAGTGGCCCTGAGATACAGGGCCCCAAAAATCAGTTCAGAAAATGTCAAGCACTTTTCTACAGCAGAGAATGACATTTTCCGAACTGGTTTTGGGGCCCCATATCTCAGGGCCACTTGGTGCTAGGAACCCCAGCTTTGAATATGTTATGGTACCAGTTTCACTGGGTTTGCACACCAAATTTGGTGTACCTAGCACTAAGTGGCCCTGAGATATGGGGCCCCAAATTCGGTTCAGAAAATGTCAAGCACTTTTCTGTAGCAGAGAATGACATTTTCCTAACCGATTTTGGGGCCCCGTATCTCTGGGCCACTTAGTGCTAGGAACTTCAGCTTTGGATATGTTGTGGTACCAGTTCCACTGGGTTTGCACACCAAATTTGGGGTTCCTAGCACTAAGTGGCCCTGAGATATGGGGCCTCAAAGTTGGTTCGGAAAATGAAATTTTTTTGCTGCAGAAAAGTGCTTGACTCCAGTATAAGTCGAGGGGGGCACTTTCAGCACAAAAAAATGTGCTGAAAAATTCGACTTATACTCGAGTATATACGGTATATCATAGGCAGACTTCTTGCCTTTCTACAATTAGGGGTAGAAATGAAATTGGCCTTTAAGTACTATTAAAGGCCTAGTCTCGGCTTTATCGGTCTTATTTCAAAGACCACTTGCTGCTCATTCTTAGTCCAGGGTTTTATACAAGGGGTGATGCGGCTTAATCCACCCGTCAAACCTCCTTTGAACCCTTGGGACTTAAAGTGGGGTTCCACCCAAAAAAACAAACCTATCTAAAAAATTCTAAAAAAAAAAACAAAAAAACATTTGGATATTTTTTTTTTTTTTATACTTACCTCTAAATGCCTGTTGCTAGGTGGTCCATCGTAGTCTGCCTGTCCCTTAGCCTGGGCTGGTGACATCACTTCCTCCTCGGCACAGGAAGGGCTCCGCTCTGCTCCCTCCCTCCTGTCAATCATCTGGGACCCAATTCAGGTCCCAGGTGATTGAGCGGCCAATCACGGCGCACGGCGCCGCTCGCGCATGCGCAGTGGGTGCCAGGCTGTGAAGCCACAGCCCGGCGCCCACAGTTGAAATGCCGACGAGCGGAGGGGGGAGACGAGCGGGGCCTCGATCCCCCGCATCGCTGGACCCAGGGACAGGTGAGTGTCCAATTAAAAGTCAGTAGCTGCAGTATTTGTAGCTGCTGACTTTTAATTTTTTTTTTTTTTTGGACGGCCCCCCTGGGTGGAACCCCACTTTAAACTTAGTTTTGTCTGTGTTACAAAAACAGCCTTTTGAACCAATGCAACAGATTCCCCTAAGCCTTCTGACAAGGAAGTTTGGTATTTTTGGTTGTTATATCCTCAGCAAGGAGGGTTTCAGAATTGGCTGCTCTTTCTTGTAAAGAACCATATTTGATTTTTCATAAGGACAATGTGGTTTTACGCCCTCGTCCAGGCTTTTTGCCAAAAGTCATTTCAGATTTTCACCTGAACCAGGATATTGTCCTACCATCATTTTTTCCAAAACTATGTTCCAGGGAAGAAAAGTCACTACATTGTCTTGATGTGGTGAGAGCAGTGAAAATCTATTTAAAGAAAACTGCTCAGATTCGTAAGACTGATGTCTTATTTATTCTGCCGGAGGGTCCTAAGAAGGAACAGGCAGCGGCAAAATCCACTGTTGCTAAGTGGTTTCGGCAACTGATAATTCAAACTTATGATTTAAGGGATAAGTTAAGGAGCATTCTACCAGGTAGGTTAATGCTTCTTGGGCAGTGCGTCATCAGGCCACCATGGCTCAGATCTGTAAGGCCGCAACTTGGTCTTCAGTGCATATATTCACAAAATTTTATCAGGTGGATGTAAGGAGGTATGAGGATATCTCCTTCGGGCGCAGTGTGCTGCAAGCAGCAGTAAAAATCCTCAAGTCTGGGTATACCCTGCGGGTTGTTTTCTCCCACCTCTCATGTGGCATTGCTATGGGATGTCCCATTAAGTAATTACTTAAGGCTGTGTGCCATGATGTACAATAAAGAAAATAGGATATTTATAACAGCATCCCTGTAAAATCCTTTTCTTGGAGTACATCATGGGACACAGAGGTCCCTCTCCTCATTTTTCGGATACAAGTATATTGCTTTGCTACAAAAACTGATGTGCTCCTGGAAGGAGGAGGGGTTATATATGGGAGTAAACTTCCTTAATTAGGGTTTACCATTGTCAACACCTGACGGTAGGCTATAACCCATTACATAATTACTTAAGGCTCTGTGTCCCATGATGTACTCCAAGAAAAGGATTTTACAGGTAAGCTGTTATAAAAATACTATTTTTACATTTTTCTACATTGAAGCTCATTTGCCATGTAGTTGCCCATCCCATTAATTTGTTCAGATATTTTTGCAAGGTTTCCACATCCTGCGTAGAAATTATCAGTATCGTCCGCAAATACAGAGATTTAACTGTTTACCCCATCCTCCAGGTCGTTTATGAACAAATTAAACCGGATTGATCCTAGCACAGAACCCTGGGGGACCCCACTACCCACCCCTGACCATTCCGAGTACTCCACATTTATCACCACCCTCTGAACTCGCCCCTGTAGCCAGTTTTCAATCCATGTACTCACCCTGTGGTCCACGCCAACGGACCTTATTTTGTACAGTAAACGTTTATGAGAAACTGTGTCAAATGCTTTTGCAAAATCCAGATACACCACGTCTACGGGCCTTCCTTTATCTCTTTGGCAACTCACCTCCTCATAGAAGGTTAATAAATTGGTTTGGCAAGAACGATTCTTCATGAATCCATGCTGATTACTGCTAATGATACCGTTATTACTAAAATCTTGTATATAGTCCCTTATCATCCCCTCCAAGAGTTTACATACTATTGATGTTGGGCTAACTGGTCTGTAATTCCCAGGGGTGTATTTTGGGCCCTTTTTAAATATTGGTGCTACATTGGCTTTTCTCCAATCAGCTGGTTCCATTCCAGTCAGTAGACTGTCAGTAAAAATTAGGAACAATGGTCTGGCAATTACTTGACTGAGTTCCCTAAGTACCCTTGGGTGCAAGCCATCTGGTCCTGGTGATTTATGAATGTTAAGTTTTCCAAGTCTAATTTTAATTCTGTCCTTTGTTAGCCATGGAGGTGCTTCCTGTGATGTGTCATGAGGATAAACACTGCAGCTTTGGTTACTGAATGTGGTTAAAATAAAATAAAAGAAATAAAAACAACCTTAATGTTTAATACCTGGAATACAGAGTAAAAATAAATATCAAACTTTTTTAAATTGACATACTAATATTAATTTGAAATCAAATTTTTATTGTTTTTTGGCAATACCATGGTGTGGGTGGATTTCTAAGTTTTTGAGAAACTATGCCTAAACACTCTGCTGGTTTTGGGCAAAACAGGGTAAAGCTTCTGAACGTGTGTTTGGCATTCTGGTGCAGGCATGCTTCAGAAAATGCCCTTAAAGTGGTGTTCCGGCCGAAATTATGCTTTTTAAATAAAAATGCCCCTATAATACACAAGCTTAATGTATTCTAGTAAAGTTAGTCTGTAAACTAAGGTCTGTTTTGTTAGTTTATAGCAGTAGTTTGTTATTTTATAAACTTACAGCAGGCCGTGGTCATCTTAAGTGTGGGCATTTGAAGCCAGACTGTATTTCTTCCTGGATCTCATCCTTGCAGATCTTACACTGCTTGTGCTGCACTGAGCATGTGCAATAGGTTTCAGGTCAGGTTTCCATAGCAACGGCAGTTTCAGAGGAAGTTGCCGCCCCTTCCCAGAAGGCATTGCAAAGAGGAAATGATGCGATGGGCCGCGGCCAGGGAGGAGGAAGTGAAAAATTATTACAGCAGATATACAGTAGGTGCTGAGAAAAAAAAATAAAAAAATATCCAATTTGTTTACAGTGCACAGTTTAGTGAGGGATGCTGAAGAGTTGTAAAAGTGGGTGGAACTCCACTTTAAGTTTTTCCTTGTCAGTAGATAAAAGCTTAGCAGATGTCACCTCTATTTATCTCCTCAACAGGTACAAGCTCGGCAGGTGCATCAAGCACAGGCTCAACAAGCCCAACAGCAAGCGCAGGTCCAGGCCCAGTTGCAGGCAGAAAAGCAAGCTCAGCAACAGCAAGCAGTTCAACAGCAGGTGCAGCAGCAGGCCGCTCAGCAGCAAGCTGCTCAAGCTCATATGGCAGCAGCGGGGGGCCAGGTAAGTGAATTTGTTTTTGCATGGAATTTATTTTTAGTTGCAGTTTAAAGCCACTTGAAGCAGCATTGCGGGTTTATGAAGTAAAGAAGACCCCTTTTAAAAAAAAAATCATTCTTTCATACTTTATCATTCTTGGTGGATTGAAAAAATTTTTTTTTTCCTTTTGCATGAAGTGTAAAAGGGTTTATATTACTGTCTGTGTCCCTACTGGGACACTTCATCTTCTCATTTTGTTCCAATGGCCTTGTCACTGGGAGAGAAAATGATCAAATTCTAAATTTTGAGCTGTCACTGTAATAGGAATAGAGGGGGACTTTTTTTCCAGTGGGAACACGGTTTCCAGTGACAGAGAATTTCCCTTTCTTTGCAGAGATCTCCTCTCTCTTTCTGTTGTGTCTCAGGTCAGAAAGGAAAGGAAAATCTCACAAACCGTAATAAAACCTGGAAAGGTTTCCATATTTAATCCAAACTAAGATAAAACATTTTGGTTTGAGGTGCATTTTAAGGGCCAACTCCAGGAAAACTTTAAAGTCCAACCTTGCAGTGGGCCCCCTACACTCAGCACTGCAAGGATTAACTGCTCGTCTAGTCTATGGGCAGAGGATTAAGGTGCAAATTATTACGTTATTCCTTATGCCAGCAAGCTCCCCCCAGCATTGCTACCATCTGCGATTGCACTGCAGCATTCCAAATGTACAGTGCAGTGTAGGGTGAGGGTGGCTCACTGCAAGAGGTTTTTTTTTTTTTGTTTTTTTGTTTTTTTTTTTTTTTACATTTTTGGAGTTGGACTTTAAATGCCTAATCTACCCAACATGCTTATTTTTCATTGAAAACGCATCAGTTTCTAATAACCCTGCATCGTTTTTGAGTCTGAAACTCAGAGACTTTCTTTTGGATTGTTGGGAAATGCTGTAAAGTACCACTTCCTTTTTTTCGCAAAAATTTGATTGCAAAAGATTGACATAATTTCACATTTTGTTTAATTTAACTTGCACTGCTCCTTCACTGCTGGTTTTTGGGTGTTGGGTGCAGTAATACGCCTGCTGGTTGTAGAAAAGCCTTCTGCAGTCCTGATCATTATGGATAGCTCAAATCATTCTAAACAGCAATGCAGGTTGGGCTAACAAACTAACCGCTTGGACATGCGTTGCACATGTACTTCATAAAGTAATAGATGATGGACTTTCAGGGTTGATACATTAACAGGGGTTACAGGCCCTAACCATTTTAGATGAATAATGTTATCTATTTTTTTTTTGTAACCACACTTGCTTGGATTAAGCTGGTCTTTCAGCTGATAGTGGACTAAATCGTTAAAACGGAGTAGGTGACAGCATCTTTCTTTGTGACTGATCTCAAAATCCCTCCACATTTTCATCAGGTCATCCTCCCACTTGCTTTGATTTCATCCATTCATTGTACACGTGACTTTTTTTTTTCTTTTTAAATCAGGCAAAAGCCTCAGCAATGCTGAAGCAATATATTTAGAATTTTGGATATTGGTCATTAAATATTTTGCCTGACATAACTGTCCATGTGTTTGCTGGTTTCTCCTGCATGGCCTAGACATCAACTTTTTTTTTTCAATTCATATGTCGTCTCACTTGGTCCTTATATGTGCCATGTGTAGTCCTATAATGTATGGATTGCCAGCAGATTGGCATGCAGTGGAATGTGTTTGATAGGTTAAATAATTCCTTAGTTGTCTTTTAACTCTTTTAGCGAGAGAAGTTGACTGCAATTTCTCTAAATTTATCTGCTGTTACATGTTGGGTACTAACTGGATTTTGGACTTTAACTGTAAAATCAATTTCTAGAAGTACATCACGGGACACAGAGCAGCTATGTTATCTTTACTCATAGGGTTATATGCTACCTACAGGTGATTGGACGCTGGAAAAAGACAGGAAGTCCTCTCCTGTATAACCCCTTTTTTAGAGAAAGTACCTCAGTTTTGTAACAAAGCTATACATTCCAACATAGAGGGGAGGGACTTCTGTGTCCCATGGTGTACTTCAAAAAATTTATTTTACAAGTGAGTTAAAAGTGCAGTTTTCTTTTATCATACATCATGGGACACAGAGCAGCTCTATTAATCCTTACTCACAATGTCCTGCCAGTTCTTCATTCCTGAGATGTGAACTGTGGTCAGAACTGAAACCTTATCTGATAGCCACTGCTGCTGATCTAAACAGTGCAAGTATATCAGACAGAGCAGCCACAGTTTCAGAACATTGATAGGCAAAGGGTTTTCTAGTGGACTCCTAGTACCTTATACCGAAAGATTATTCAGGACCCCCCCCCCCCCCTTCAAGTTGGCTTCTGTCCTTGGCACCTTCCAGGAATATGAGAGGAATTACTTCCCTGTCCCCACTCTTTGGGGAGACATCCACCAGTTCTAGGACTAAATAGTACAGGGATGCACGGCCAATGGAATATCGAGTGACATCATCCCCGTGTCCCATGCCCCCAGGAGGTTCTGGTGCAGAGGCCTGGAGTGGAACTGAGCAAAGGGAACTACCTTGAATGAGGCCACAACCTTCACGAATTTTCTCATGCCAAGACTAATTGAGGGATACCTCAGGGTTCTGAGAGCTGCCACCTGATTCCTCAATTCAAGGCGCACTTCTCTAGACAGAGAATCTCGCCTTCATCTGGACCGCGTCTAGGAACAGATACAGTTATTCCAATTTCTAGGCTAGAACCAGTGCCAATTTCTGGAGATTGATGACCCAGCCAAACCTCTCCAGAATGCATATAAGAGATACAGAGAATCAGATCATCCAGATACCCCAGTATAGGCACCCACTGGATCCTTAGGAGGCCCAGAATCTGGGTCAGAACCTTTTGTGAACTCTCCAGGTGCAGTGGACTGTCCAAACGGCAGGGCCACAAATTGCAAAATCCTTCACTGCAAATTGTAGGAACATCTGGTGAGGAGGAAAGAACAGGGATGCAGGTAAGCATTCTTTATGTCCACTGATGCCAGGAAATCCTCTAAATGAAGCAAAGCCACTACATTACATACTGATTCCATTCAAAACCTTTGTACCTGGAGAAACCAGCTTAAAAGCTTGTAATCCAATATAGGATGAATATTGTTGCTTGGCTTTGGAACCGTAAAAAGGTTTGAGTAGAAACCGCAAAACTTTTGCTCTCTGGAACTGGAATAATCACTCCCCAAGCCTGGGTTCACACATGTCCGGTGTGAATTGTATGTCTGTTCTCACTGCGAATAAAAAAAACAATTGTTCAGTGATTAAAGTGCATTTTTGATGCGGTTCTGATGAAAATGTGCATGTCTCACGACCTGATTTTTGTCACAGCTGTAATTTTCAGTGCTGGCCAGTACGTTGTCAACTCTTGTAGTAGAGGTACAATCATGCTGAAATCCTGAACTGAATCCAGAACACAACTGAACACGTGTGATTTAGAAGCGTTTCCATAGAACTCAGTGAATCTGGAATTCGGACCTGAAACTTACCGTAGTGCTCAGAACATGCACGGGACTTCACACTGTGGATGCACTGCATATATGTGAACCACTTCAATTCAATAAAAATCAATGTTATTTCACATGTCATGCAAATCGGCTGCAGTTCATCTCGCATCCAATTTGCATATATATGAACTGAGCCTAAGATAGGAGATGCTCGAGGGTCTGCAAAAGTAACTTTTTTTTTTTTGCAGATTCATAAATACGTTTGAAAGCATAAAGTGTGGAGGGGGGAAACTTCGAGACTCCAGCCTGTAACCATAAGCAATTGTATAACAAACCCACTCATTGGTTACTTCTCCCTACCAAACTTTCACAAAGAATTGCAAACGTCCCCCCACCCAGATGAGTGGGGGCACCCCATCACTGAGAGGGAGACTGAGTACAGTTTTGCTGGCTTGGAGGACCAGGGCTTCTTGCAGAAGTGGCCCTGAGGTTTTACTCTGGATGCCAACGCCTGAGAACAAGGACTGCCTCGTGGAAACAGGTGTTGAACTAGAAGGAACATTTCCCCTCTGGGTCGTGCACATACACTTCTGAAGTGATAAAAGTGAACTTTTACCTCCCCAAATCTTCTGGCTATACTTTTCCAAATCTGGCCCAAAGCAAAGAAAACTTACCAATAGCTTCTTGCAGGGCAACTCTACAGACCAACACTTTTAGCCAGGAAATCCTAAATGTAATGTATGTAGGTTAGAGTCTCAAGCGTGAAATTTGCTGAATGGAATCCTTCAAGTCATCCATAGCAAAATGATGAGCCCAAGGGAAATCTGCCAAACCCTTGTGTAACTGGACTTTGCTACCCACGATGTCCAACCCTCGGGACAGATGTATTACTCCTACTTTAAAGTATAACGAAATGCAGGAATTTTTTAGTTTTGGATAGAGTGGAAAAGCATTAGAACACCTGTCAGGTTTTCATTGCAGTCTGTGCCCCGTTAGGGTAACTCTATTTGACCTGTTTACCATTATCATTGAAAGTGAACGTAAAAGAAAAGCCCCAGTTATCCCCAGAAAAGTAATAGAGGGAAAATCTTTCAATGGGGACACTAGTTCTGGTGACCTGGGAATTCCTTTAACTTGCAGGGATTTCTTCTCACTTACTGTTTTGGCTACGGGACAGGAAGTAAAAGTAAATCTCCCCAAAAGGATGGCAAAAAACCCTAAAAAACTGACAGGGGTTATAACCCTCTCTTCTATCCATAAAGAAAACGTTTTGCCTATGGTTCTATTTTAACTGCTTCAGCCCCGGAAGATTTGGCTGCTCAATGACCAGGCCATTTTTTGTGATTCGGCACTGCGTCGCTTTAACTGACAATTGCGTGGTCGTGCGACGCTGTACCCAAACAATATTGACGTCTATTTTTCCCACAAATGGAGCTTTCTTTTGGTGATATTTGATCGCCTCTGCGGTTTTTATCTTTTGCGCTATAAATAAAAGAAGAGCGACAATCTTGAAAAAAACACTATTTTACTTTTTGCTATAATAAATATCCCACATTTTTTAATAAAAAACAAATTTTTACCTCAGTTTAGGCCAATATGTATTCTTCTACATATTTTGGTAAAAAATCGCAATAAGCATATATTGATTGGTTTGCGCAGAGGTTATAGCGTCTACAGAATAGGGGATAGATTTATGGCTTTTTCATTATTTTTTTACTAGTAATGGCGGTGATCTATGATTTTTATCGGGACTGCGACATTATGGCAGACACATCGGACACTTGACAAATTTTTGAAACCATTGACAATTATACAGTTATCAGTGCTATAGAAATGCACTAATTACTGTGTAAATGTCACTGGCAGGAGAGGGGTTAACATTAGGGGACGATCAAAGGGTTAACTGTGTTTCTTCCCTGTGTGTTTCTAACGGGGGGGATGGGACTGTCTAGGAGGAGAGAGAGATCGGTGTTCATACATAGTATGAAAACACGATCTGTCTCCTCTCCCCTGAAAGAACCGGGATCTGTGTTTATGCACACAGATCCCCGTCCTCGATCTGTCATGAGCGATCGCGGGAGCCAGGCGGTCATCATGCCCGCCGGGAATACGCTGCGGGCACGCTCGCCCCTAGTGGCCAAAAGGCGAATCGCCGTAACATAACGTCGTCTTGCCCAGCCGTGCCATTCTGCCGCAGTAAAACTGCAGCGGCTGGTCCGGCAAGCAGTTAAGACTCTGACAGACTCCAGTTGCTGCAACTGCTGGCTGTAATATAGCCCCCGCCAAAGGTAAGAGATAAATCAAAGTCTCCAGGCGTTTTTTTTTGTTTTGGATTTATCCTTTTTAAAGCCTGAAACGTCATCCACTAGGCAACTAAAGCTTTTATTGGTATACGAGCCTGCTGCATCCACAGAGGTCCTACTCCACATCTTGGAGATATCTTCCTTCATTGGGTGTAGCTGAGCAAATTTTTGTTGAAGAGAAGACCTTGTTGGGGTGAGCCCAATCGGCCTACACAACTTCCTTGAGATGAGGGTGCAAAGGAAATGACTGGGAATGCTGTGGTGGCTGTCATTACCCCATTGGTAATACCATCAGAGCTGAAGACTCTGGAAAAGGCAACTTCAGAACATATCAGCGAGAAAACTCAGAGGCTGTCTGGGTATGAGTTGAACTCTGACCCTGGGGCTCTTTTGGTGCAGAGTCCCCCCGATAAAGAGGCTTCTCCTTCCCCCTCCTCAGGGCCCCCCACCATCTTAGTCTGGCTTGTCATCCACCATTTCCTCCTACACCCAAAAGAAATGGAAGTAAAAGGAGAGTGCCTTCGTTTCTCATTTCACCTCAACCCACTGTAGGGAGTCTCCCAAAAAGTTGCCGCTGTATACCCGATAAGGCAGACAACAAATCCTCCATAGTTACATACGCAGGTGTTCTGGAAGTAGTCAGAGTACTCTATATGGGAAAGGGTTCTGAGCCACTTGAGACCGTCTGACCCTCAGGGGAAGTTACACCAGGGGGCTATGTCTAGAGTCTTCCTGACCTGACAAAGGTACCTGTCGGCCTTCTCCAATGTGTTCCCTCCTCTTCGCCATTTAGAAGACATATGACCTGCTGATATGAACAATGGTACCTTTTGCTAAGCAGCTGTCCCTGTCGGCTCAGAGGATACTGTGTAAACACATCAGTATTCTGGTTATCTTAGGAGACAACACGCCAGCATACCCAAACGGGTGAGCTTAGAATTTGTAACAAGGTCCTTGGAGTTGGAAACCTGCCCTGCCTCTTTCAGAAGCCCCACTGCTCCTGCTGCTCCCGTGTAAATTGTTGCTGCCTTTCCTTCAGTGCACATAATGTTGTCCTCCCACACCAGCGATATGGCCACCACCATGCTGATCCACCCCGCTGACATCATTGCCGTGCATGTACAGCCCCAAATGCTGGGTGGGCCATAGATGCCACAGGCGACACGGCGTCAAAGGATTTAGTCAGGCCAATGAGAACTGTTGAGAATCTGGTAACGTTGAACGTGATGGTCACTGCTGTACATCTCTTTGCACAGACACTGGTAAAAAAAACTGAGGTACTTTCCGTATGGGAGGGGTTATGTAGAAGAGGACTGTCTTTTCATCAGTGTCCAGTTACCTGCAGGTGGTGCATAACCCAATGAGTAAGGATTAATAGAGCTGCTCTGTGTCCTGTGTGTGATAGAGAAATTCATGTTTAATGTTTTTGAGGTAACTTTGAAGCTCATCAAATAGTTTGACAGAAAAACTGTCATCAAGTAGTAGAAAATGCAGACATATGAGGATGCTCTGGGTCTCTGCTTTTGACTCTGCTGTGATCTGCAAGCTCTTATTAGAAGTGTTCTATGCTTGGGGTGCTGTAGAATGCTTCTTTAGTTTGTAGGGTGTTCCCGGGTTCCCTGCCCTTTTTTTTGGCTTTTTTTTTTTTGCATGCATACCTTTCCCTTTCACCACTTGCACTGCATTTCTTGTTTTACTTTTGTCTGTTGTCCCTCTGTCCTCCAAAGATGATCACCGCATCTATGACTCGAGGTGGGATGACAATAAGGTCGCGGTTCACGCCCACCAATGAATCTGACACGCCTCCAAGCTCCATCCCTATGGGAGGACAGCAGATCCCACAGGTATTGACTGACTTGTGGGTGCTAGAGCTATGACAAGCCCTTAGGAATCTGTTCTCCTGGGTTGGCAGCCTTGATCTGCTTATTCTGATATGAAGTTTTCTATGTGGGATTTTTAACCATGTCTCCTGTAGATTTAGATTGTTCTGCTTCTGTTGGATTGTGATGTTTGTTATTGTGCATGTTCCTCTAGAACTATAGAGTGTAGTTGGCTTTTGCTCTTTTCTTACTATTTAGATTGCTTTGATTAGCATAAAGTTCATGTTGCAAATTAACAGTTGATTAAACAGTACAATACAATATCGGGCATAGCTTTTCCATATGATGAATTCAAATCTTATGCTTCCTGTTGCAGCGTTTTGCGTATATACTGTAGAATTGGTCGATGAAGTGGCATTTCTCCTGGTTGTTGCAATGATTTTTTTTTTTTTTAACCCCACCCCCATCTGCTGCTTAGAATATTACATTTGTGCAATCTTTGTTCTTCAGCAAGAAAATAAGTCTGACCATTTCATTTAGCATGTGCAGTGATCGCCTTAGAAAGCGATGGGTGAATAAATGTTTACTTGGACTATTTAGAAAAATTGTCATCAAACCAGGTCAGTATGGAGATGTCCACTGGCAACGTATGATGTTTTGCTGAAATCACATCTAAGCCCCCAAAAAATGTTAAGTACTTCAGCTTACCAGTCCCTTGATGTCATGGCTGCATTAGTTATCTTTTTTTTTTTTTTTGAGGCTTTGTTTTCTATTTATTTTTACCTGTTAATCCTGCAAATTACACACTTCCTGTACTAGGGTGGCTATGCTCACTCCACTGTATCTATAGAGGCAGTCATGGTTGTCATCCAGGCTATATTTCAAGTACTTCAGCCTTTTTGTTAATGTCCATTTCATGCAGGTTGATGGGATTAGTAGTTGAAAAACTGGAACTTTAAAAAAAGATTTTAAAAACTAAGATTGTTTTTTCCTAGTTCAAGTAAAATAAAAATTACATTTATGGCAAGATCAATAGGTATTTTCGGTCTTTACTAAAAATGTGCATAGCCTGGAAAAATGAAAATGATTGCAGCCATCATATCTAAGGAATAGTAAGTTGCAATATATTACATTCTTGTTTTTGAACTTGGATACTTAAAATGTGTATGAACTGGGAGATGGACAGTTCAGAAGTCTTTAATGGCATGCTATCTATATCTGACTAACTGGGAAACCAGATGTTGGCAGATAAAGTATGTGGGCTCAAGTTAAATGAACATTTGATTGGTGCTTAATAAACCATTGTTTCCCCTTTGTAAAGGTATAGTAAGCCAAATGTATGTAGTTTTTGGCTTTGCTTTGTCATTTTTACTCTTAAGGAAACTGTCAAGCATCTTATTGTGAATACAGTACAAGTTAATATGCTATTTCTTCATAAAGAGCAAGTAAACTTCCATCTTTGAATTTTACCTATAGGTAAGCCTATAATAAGGCTTATCTATAGGTAGTGTAAATATCTCCTAAACATGCACCGTTTGTGAGATATTTACTGTACATGCAGCCAGTGACATCCCTGGCGCATGCACTCTGAAGGAACGGCCACCTGTACTGTTCCTTCAGAGCCCTGTGCCGTGACCTGCGGCTCTCACGGAAGTGACGTCATCGCGACTCCGGACAGTCTCAAAGCCGGTGTCCGCAAACCCGGAAGCAAGATGTGTGAAGATGGAAGCGGCCTCCAGCGGTGACATCATATTGCTGGAAGAGCTTTGTTTTCAGGTAAGTTTCACCTAATATGCTAGTATGCGATGCATACTAGCACATTGTGCCTTTTTGCCGTGCAGGTAGGCAAAAAAAAAAAAAGTCCAGCGATTTACAACCACTTTAATAGGCTCTGGGTACAGTCTTATCATTGCTAACATCCATGTTTCTCTTACTCAGGCTTTATGAAGATGGTTCTGAATCTAACCTTCTCTCTGCAGCACCTGCACCAGGCACTTCTTAGTGTTGTGTTTGGCATTGTTTTTAGTGGACACTACACTTTTATAATCCAATTAAACTGCAATGCGTCTTCAGTTTTCCTCTTTCACAAATGCAAAATTTATTACAGGTAAATCAGGGCAATATCTCTTTAATGTCATCACCATCGCCTGTGCAGCCTTCTCAACCCATGCCACCACCTCTTCAGCCATCCCCACAGCCCTCACAGTCAATGTCTCAACCCAACTCTAATGTCAGGTGAGAGCCTTTTGTTCCTTGTTTGCCCAGTTTATGAAGTATTTTGTTAACTTTAGGTTTAAAACACACCTTCACTTTAATGTGTAGGTATAATGCCATCCAAAATTTCCAAAGGTAAGATGAGCACTGTAGGGGTTTTTATCATTTTTTTTCAGTTGCGTCTGAAGCCTACTTTTGAACTCTAAAGTTTGTTATAAGTTTTGCTGACATTTCTTTAAAACTAAAACCTGAAACACCTATGCACAAGTCAGAAGTAAGACATGGCCATAACAGACACCTCCAATGTAGTGCCAACACCTTGACAACCATATGGAAAGTGTATGCGTTGAGACATGGGAAGGAGAAGGTCAGTGGTAGTTCTAGAGTCCCAACTTTGCAGAAATGTAAAAATTTTCTTTTGTGTTGCATGCCCCGTTTAGGTACCTTGTGGTATCTCCTTTAGGCCCTGAGAGCTGTCAGTGCACTTCTGTTTTCTTTTTGCATAAAGCCAACACAACTACTGGAGTAGCTCTGTATTCCTATCCCTTGTGGTTTAGAAAAAAAAAAATCACAGAATCAGGAAGGTCGTATATCTGAAAGCACGCTGCTCTTCCGTTCGAAAACACGGAGTATCTGTAGTACTGTAACTGTAGTAAATATTAATGCTTGAATGCATGTAGGCTAGGTACACACCTATGCAATTTTTGCAGTGCGTTTCTGTTTTGCAGAAATGCACTACTGTCTATTTAACATGATTTCCTATGTGTCATATTCACATTGGTGCGTGATAGTAAACTTCTTTTTTGGATTTGTATTCTACAGGTAAGCCTATAATAAGGCTTTACCTGTAGGTACAGTGAATATCTCCTAAACTTGCAGTGTTTAGGAGATATTCACACAGTATGCAGCCGGTGACATCACCAGCGCATGCATTCTGAATGAACAGCCTTCCCGTGCTGTTTCTTCAGAGCTGTGTGACTCCAACACACGTGCTGGGAGAGACCTCATCACGGCTTGGCCAGTCAGGCGGCCGGAACATTAGAACCTGGAAGTAAGACCGTGTGAAGATGGAACCGCCTGTCAGTGGTGACAGCTGGAGGGCTTCGTTCTAAGGTAAATATTTAATAATGTGCTAGTATGCAATGCATGCTAGCACATTATGCCTTCACCTTGCAGGTTTTTTTTTTAATTTATTTTATTTTGTTTTTTTAAATTTACTACCACTTTAACTGGCACATTTTGTGGAAAGGGTTAAGGACTTTTTGCCCGCAACATGTTGCGTGTTTTTGTTCTATAGGCTTCAAAGGAAATGCAGCGGAAAGTGTCAGAAACACAGTGCTTGCATTGGTGATGTTTCTCCCGCATGACAACAGACACCTCCCAAAAACACTCCAAAAATGTGTGTCAAAAAAAAGCAAAATGCATCATTCACAACCTGCATAGGTGTGAACCAAGCCTTGTACAGCCATGCCTTTTTTTTTTTTTTTGTCTTTTTCTTTTGCACCTATTGTGAATATACAGTTGTACATACCCTGGCAGAGTTTGATTTCTTGGCCATTTTTCAGAGAATATGAATGATGACACAAACTTTTTTTTCACTCATGGTTAGTGTTTGGCTGAATCCATTTATTATCAATCAACCCTGTTTACTCTTTTTAAATCATAATGAAAACAGAAACTACCCAAATGACCCTGATCAAAAGTTTACATACCCCAGTTCTTAATACCATGTATTGCTCCCTTTAACATCAATGACATCTTGAAGTCTTTTGTGGTATTTGTGGATGAGGCTCTTTATCTTCTCAGATGGTAAATCTGCCAATTTCTCTTGGCAAAAAGCCTGCAGTTCCTGTAAATTCTTGGGCTGCCTTGCATGAACTGCACATTTTGAGCTCTCCCCAAAGTGGCTCAATGATATTGAGGTCAGGAGACTGAGGTGGCCACTCCAGAACCTTCACTTTATTCTGCTGTAGCCAATGACAGGTCGACTTGGCCTTGTGTTTTGGATCATTGTCATGTTGGAATGTCCAAGTATGTCCCATGCGCAGCTTCCTGGCTGATGAATGCAAATGTTCCTCCAGTATTTTTTGATAACATACTGTATTCATCTTGCCATCATTTTTGTCCAAATTTCCTTTTGTCTTTGTAGCTCACACATCCCCAAAACATCAGCAATCCACCTCCGTGTTTCATCATAGGCCTTGTTGACTCCTCTCCAAATGAAGCGTTTATGGTTGTGGCCAAAAATCTAAATTTTGGTCTCATCACTCCAAATGACTGTGCCAGTGACTGTGACTGTGTTTGAGGCTTGTGTCTGTGCTGTTTGGCGTATTGTAAGCGGGATACTTTGTGGCATTTGGGTAGTAATGGCTTTCTTCTGGCGATTCGACCATGCAGCCCATCTTTCTTCAAGTGCTTCCTTATTGTGCATCCTGAAACATCCACACTACAGGTTTTCAGAAAGTCCCGTATTTCACCTGAAGTTATTTGTGGGTTTTTCTTTGCATCCCGAACAATTTTCCTGGCAGTTGTGGCTAAAATATTAGTTGGTCTATCTGACCGTGATTTGGTTTAAACAGAACCCCTCATTTTCCACTTCTTGATTAGAGCTTGAACACTGCTGATTGGCATTCTCAATTCCTTGGATATCTTTTTATATCCCTTTTCTGTTTTATACAGTTCAGCTACCTTTTCCCGCAGATCCTTTGACAATTTTTTTGCTTTCCCCATGACTCAGAATCCAGAAAGGCCAGTGCAGCACTGGATGAAAGATGCAAGGGTCTGTCAGGAATCCAGAAACTCATTGACCTTTTATCCACACACACTAATTACAAGCAAACAGATCACAAGTGAGGATGGTTACCTTTTTAATAGCCATTCAAACCCCTTTGTGTCAACGTGTGCATGTCATCAGGCCAAAATCACCAGGGTATGTAAACTTTTGATCAGGGTCTTTTGAGTAGTTTCTGTCTCCATTATGATTTTAAAAGAGTAAACACAGTTGATTGATAATGGCTTCCGCCAAACACTAGCTATGGGTGAAAGAAACGTTTTTGTGTTATCAGTCATATTCTCTGAAAAATGGCCAAGCAATCATAAATTCAATCGTATGTACACCTGCAGGAATAATGCTATACCAAAGAATCTCCACTACCTTGCCTTGTTAAAATGAACCTGTAAACCATTTTAAACTCCTGAAAGTTAAAGCTCTGCCCAAGAATAGAAATCAAATAGTCCCTACTATTACCATTTCAAATCAGCAAAGCTCCCTCTTCTTCTGTTTTTGCTTGTGACTTTCTGGATACACATCACCCCCAGTACAGGTCACCATTCACTTACCAAACCCCTGTTCTGTGGGGGGGCCTCAGTAGTTAGCAAAGTTGCTCTAGACAAGGTGGGTCTACACTCCAGGTGAGTGCTTGGTATTAAATTAATGGATATAGAACCCATAAGAACAATATGAAACTAGGTTAAGAGCAGAACACAGAAGAAGTTTTTCTGGTTATTATAAGTAATAGTCAGAACCTTGTGGTGTCTGCTTTTAGGTAGAACGTTTACCTTTTAAAATTGTTAAATGCTTCACTGGTTAGCTTTAGGACGGGGGTCAGCGACTGGTAGATCTCGGTCTGGACCTGCTGATCCACCATTCCGTAGCATCAAACAGAGTGCAATGCAGAGGAATTACTTCTAAAGTTGGAGCTGTAGTAGGCAGCAAGAGTCACATTAGCTGATTCCTCCTCTGTAGTGCTGGCTCCTGTCCCAAGCGGAGTGATACCAACTGCACTTCACCTCTTATCCCGGCTAGTGCCAGCAGCAGAAAAGAAGAGATCTTCAGGTCAGTGTGAATATTAGTATAGGGCTGCTTTCACACTGATGCACTGCAGTTTACACACACACCGTGGGTGAGGTGCAGTGTACCTGCAGCTTTCCTGCAGGTTTGCTGCTCTTAGCCATAGACTTCTACTATGTACTCTTGTTTTACGACCCCCAACTTTAGGTGTGAATAAGCCCCAAGAGTGCCGCTGCTGAATACAACTAAGGGCTCATTCACAAGTGCAGCAGGCACTGCTGCTCCTCTGAAGAGCGATCCGAGTGTGTGTTGACAGATAGTGAGGAGGCGATATGTTGCCTCCTCACCACCTGCTTTAAAACCATGATTGTTATGCAATGCATGCACTTGCGACACGCTAATATGGCAATTCGAGGTTTAAATCAGGTCTGAGGAGGCGACACTGTGCCCGGTGATCTTTTTGACTTCTCCCATGTTGTTCAGGTAGGTCTCCACCTCTAAGGTTGCCTACCCCTGCTTTAGGGTGTAAATGCTGTGAGCATAAAATATCATGTCAACAAGGGTTACATTATATTTGAAAACATAAGCAGTGACTGTATTACATTTTACTGCTATGGGTTTTACTAGACATATAGAAAATATAATATATGGCTGATAATTTGCTGTGCCTCGGTTGACTTATCAGCTCAAAAGTTTCCTGGTTGAATCGGCAGATATTTTTCAGGGGTTATCAACAGATAAAATGCACTCAATGGTAAATTTAACATAATAAAAGGGAGCAGATTAGGAAGATTTAATTGTAAGGGTTTAGTTATATTGTGTAGGATTTCTCAGTGATCTTTGTGTGGCTATTCTAAAATGATAACGTGCTTATCTCTTCTTCTTTTTGTAGCTCTGGTACAGCACCCTCCCCAAGTTTCTTGCCAAGCCCATCCCCACAGCCTTCCCAGAGCCCAGCGTCTGTTCGCACTCCTCAGAATTTCAGCGTGCCCTCTCCAGGTCCCCTGAATACCCCAGGTGAAAAAAAAAAGCATGGTATCTTGTGTTGCTTGAAATCCATGCCCTGATGCATACCTAACCCAGATCTTATGTTTCGGGTCTGATACCTTAACACATCTGTTAGCAGGTACCGTAAGTGTTTTGGGACTCCTTCAAACCTTATTCTTTTTGTATGTTTGTTTGTTATAAAGGCAATCCAAACTCTGTGATGAGCCCTGCAAGCAACAACCAGTCAGAGGAGCAGCAATACCTGGAGAAGCTGAAACAACTTTCCAAGTATATAGAACCATTGAGGCGAATGATCAACAAAATTGATAAAAACGAAGGTGAATTCTGTTATTCTAGCAATGCCATTTCAAGAAACAAACATGCGCACATTCAGAAATCACACCCTACAATACTGGGGAACAAAGCTGAACTTCAGGCTCCCTTAAAGGATAAAAAGGATAAGTTCATCTTTGTGGGGAAAAGCTAAATCATAAATATGTATTTCCTTTACATAAAAAAAAAGTGCGTTTTTTTGTTTTTTTGTTTTTTTTGTTTTTTTTGTTTTTGTTTTTGTTTTTTTTTGTTTTTTCTATGAGCTTGCAAAGCATTGCACCCATGATCAGCAGATCGCGAGTGCAATGCGCAGGGTCCTTGCAGACAGTCTGTATAATCTGTCTGCTTATACCTTGTACAAGCAGGCAGTTGCACTCTGACCAGTGTTAATTTCCTTGACTAAAATATTTTAGTTGACTAAATTAATAATATTTTAGTCAACTAAATACGACTAAAACAATTGAGATGACTAAAATGGCATTTTAGTCAAGACTATGACTAAAACTAAATTTGAATTTGACATTAAAATGAACATTGCACTACCACATAAGAATATTTAAGGGGCATCTACTAAACTGTTAAAAAAAAAAATAAGAAAAAGGCTTTTCCTAATATTTAATATTGGTAATATATTCAGGTAATATGTGCAATGGCATTACAGAGCATTATAGAGGTTACAGTTTTTTGGGTTTTTCATTTTTTCAAGTTGTACTTCTGCTTGTCAAAAAGCAATATATTTGTTTATGAAACTGGGTTTTATTTATAAAGATGTAATATATCACAACGGTTAAATCTGTGTCTGTAGTGCATGTTCAAACCTTCGTACCAGAAATAATGGTGTTGGATTTTTACTCCAAGAGTATATAATGAGCTTAAATAATGCATTAAAATTTAACTAAACCCATTAGATTTTAGTCGACTAAAACAACTCAGATGACTAAAATAGGACTAAAACTAAAATGGCGTTTTAGTCAAAAGGCTATAACTAAAACTGAAACCAAATTTAATGTCAAAATTGACACCGACTCTGACAGGAAGACTTAGTGAGCTACCTAGAGCACTCAACCCCACCCTGGTAGTTCATTGAGAAATACAAGCCGACAGCCACAAAGGCTGTTGATACTTATAGTTTTCCCATTCACAGAACACTGCGGATTAATGCTTTTTTTTCAAATTGTGGAGGCGAGTGGGGGCTGGGGCATCTGTAACATGTTACACCATGAATATGAGTGTAACATGTGACATGTTACAAAACAAAAACTTCTCCTTTTAAAATGGCACTATGTCTAGGCTTCAGGCAGTAATAAAAAGTTTAGTAGTAGTAATGAAAAATATGTAGGAATAAATTATTTAAAATTTAGCTTGGTGGTCAAGTTACCATTTCATGGTTTAGGTCATATGATAAAGTCAGATTCCTGATTGTTTTACTACTTGTATCAGCAACCAACTAATCATGGTGGTTCACATGAGATTTTTTTTTTTTTTTAGGAACTACAGTTTAGGTGGAATCGCACACAAAAATACCACTTGCTGAACTGTCCAGACTACTTAATGGGCTGGACAGTTGGCTCACTCTGCACTTGATTCAAGGTACCACCATCATAGCAAAGATACATAGCTAGGCTGATTTGCATTAGAGAAGAAGTCAAAAGGGGACATTTAGTCTGGCTATAAATTACTTTGAGGAAGCAACGTACAGACAACCCAGTTCAGCTGCTGGTGGGAAAACAAGGAAGTTATATGAGTATATTTTGGGCTTTTCTAAGGACATTTAAAGTGGTTTCATAAATGAGCCAGATCTTTTATCATTACACAGCTCTTGAACATCGTAATTTTCTTTTTGCCTAAACTTTACTCTTGGCTGTTCTTCATATGCTTGCTCAGATTAAAGCAAAGGTGGCAGTATGCATAGAGTTTACACCCCTTTAGTCTAGGAAATTAATTGGAGGTAACCTATAGCTAAAGAACAACTAATATTGAACAAGTTCCTGCCTAACAATTTTATGGCTGCCAGCAAAACACAGAGAAATGGTTACAAAACTAAATGTGCCATACACCACAAAATGTGTCAACCACAGGAAGTAACGCTTATTGCAGTAACGCTGTTTTACTATACTTCTACAATTTTAATATTTGTCTCAGTAAAAAAAAAAAAAAAAAAAAAAGCAACGTATTTTACTAGAAATTATTACATTGATTTTATCATTTTATCCTTGCTATTCTGTTTTCATTATTAACTTTATTTTCAGATCGAAAAAAAGATCTTAGTAAAATGAAGAGTCTCTTGGACATCTTGACAGACCCATCAAAGAGGTAACAATGTGTGCCCTATAGTATTTTCTCCTCTGGGTAGTTGTGTTCCTGCTTTACTTTGTGTTGTCTTGTGTGCCTAGATGCCCCCTGAAGACCCTGCAGAAATGTGAGATTGCGCTGGAGAAGCTAAAGAATGACATGGCTGTGGTAAGAAAAGTTATAAAATAAACGATATTCAATATTTACAGTGTATGTGCCCCCAAAATTTTTATCTGACACTGGAGGGAGACATTGCCCAGTAATGAAGGTAAGGGTGTATGTTGATCAGCATTGACATGCCAGTCAATGGAATGTAAAAGCAGCTTGAAGCAGGGCGATGCAGCTCAGGAGGTTCAACTGTAGGTCAGGAGCAGGACAAGTGTAAGTTAAAGGCAACTGCCGATGAACTGTGAATGATCTCAGAAACTTCTCAAATTCAGTCTGAATTTACCTGTTTTTGCTTGTGGCACCAGAATTCAAATGTAGTCAGGTTATTCTGACACTTACAAGAGAATTGGGACACTGGTAAACAGAAGAACTGTAAGCCAGCCCCTGTATAATCCTTCCTCTATCCAGAATGCCTCAGCTTGGAAGTCTTCAGTACTGCTAGAAAAAAAAAATCTATCTTAATTTTATTTTTTCTTTAAAATTTAAGACTTCTTTCTTTTGCTCAACTCTGCTGACAAGATTCCTTGCTACACCGCTTCTTGAACTGGTCTCTACATAGCAGCTATCCAGATGGGCCTTTCCTAAGCTTGACTTTGGAGGGCATTACTGGAATGTGACCTTTGAGCACTGGGCTGTGTGTTTTAGTACTTTCCAGACTTTGATGTACTAGTAAAAGTTGGCTGCAAAGCACATTCTAGGGCCAAAGCAGTGTTATTGCCTTGCTTGTCATCTTTAAAATTATCTACTGTAGTACTCATCCCCAGAGAGGCTACTGGAATATACAGGTCCCCCTTACCCATTCAGAGGGCGCCAGGCCCAGATACCAGTTCCAGAGCACACTGACAAACACAGGCTCAGTCTATGGGTATGAGTACAGGGCATAACACAGTTGCATAATGTTCATGAGGACATTAAAACTACAAAAACCAAACAAGTTATGACATTACAGCATGTCTGGTCCTGAAGTTTCTGTGACTTAAACAGAGGTTCATTCCTACGATTACCTAATGAAGAAAATCAATAAACATGGGAAAACTGTTGAGGAGATGAGGCCCATCAAACAACCAGTACATAGAACAGTCAATAATGGCATTGTAATGAGAGACAGGTCAAGCTCTTAGGCAAAGGAAGGGTCCAATGTGGTATGATGTGGACATAATAATCTGCCTGGGTTTCACCAGGAAGTTTGAGGTGGCATTGGCTAGGGTCACTCACGTGTCAGGGGTCTGCAGCAAGCAGTCCCAATTTTTGTTGTATTTAGATGGGCAACCCTATGTAAATAAATTAATTTTATGTAGGGTAAAAGTAATAACTTCTCAGTTTCGGGAGGTGTATGTGGGTGGAGTGTACTGCATCCAGCTATTTAGTGTAGAAATATCTGATAAACTTGTCAGGATAGGATAAAGCCCTAGCAGGCATGTTTTAGGGTGAAGGGTAAGCAGGGTGCTCATTGTGTCATGGAGAAATCTCACCACCTGTGTCCAGTACCCCTGGATAGTAGGACAGGCCCACAATAGATGGAAAAATGTGCCAAGACTTATCAGGCACATGGTAAATTTATAATCAGGCCAAAATTTGGATGTGAGGGTAGGTGTGAAGTAAACTTTGTAAAGTATATAGAGTTGTAATTTAGGGGACACTACCATACAGGTGTCAAGCACTTCTTTCCAATCATCGTCATCCATATCCCCGACATCAGTCTCCCAACCCAGGTTGATCCGATGGGGTAAAATATTGGAAGACGGGAGGAGTAACATGTTATAGAATTAGTTTTTGGGGTTTATCACCCCTGATCATGTCAATCAGAGGGAGGGACACAGTTGGTGGATAAGTGGTAGGGAACTGAGCCCGTAGGGCCTGTATTGTTTGTAGATATCGAAAAAAACATGTAGTTAGATAGAATTCCTCTTTAAACTGGTCAAAAGTTTTGGGACCAGGGTTCTCTTTTTGAAGTTTTATTGCAGTGCTTGAACAGGAGAGAGAGGGATGAGGAAGTAGGATGCGTCAAAAACACCAACAGGTACAGGAGGGCAGATTCTCAAGCAAAAATTGTTCAGCAGAAGGCTTTACATATTGCTGGAGGTAGAGGAAACCGCATAGTCTATCTGAGACTCTGTAAAAGCAGGCACAGTCCTTGTAGCAATCTCTAGCGTATAACCCTCAAAGCATAGGCAGACATGAAGCTCTAGGCAAGGGTCATGGCCACAATGTCCAGCCAGCTTCCCTGCAACCCTCTAAAGTGAAAGGGGGGTCCTTTTCCAGCCTAGCCAAGCACATGCTGAGGCCTGACAGCAATAGTGTTTCAGTAACACAAGCTGCCTCCCAAGTCAGAGGCCCCAGGAGAAAAACAGCCCCTTCCAAACCCTTATCTTACCCACAGTCACTTTCTGGGCACTCCCCCTCCCAGGGATTGGCTGCGGTCAGATAAATATACATAATCCAGTGGCTAACCCTCCTACTCAGGCAGGCAAAAAGGAACAATGAACCACCAGGCTTGGGGATAGACCTGAAAAAAAAATTGCTGCTCAACTGGAGTACAGCAGAGTCAAAAACTAGATTTTATCCAGCCAAGGGCACTGTGCTACACCACCATGGCCAGTTTTAATGTGGGTTAACAATGCATCAATGCCAACTGAACATCAATGGGGGGGGGGGAGTGCACAATGGGGCAATTGCTTTCCCCGAGAAAATAAAATAGTGAGCTGGTATTCGGGTCAGTAGGCAGTCAGCAAGTGAGCAGAGCAGGCCAGTGGGTGAGCAGAGCGGGCAGTCATGCCAGTAAGCGGCCCGGTGGGTGAACGGGAAAGCAGTACACTTAGCGAGCAGAGAAATAACATCTCTCACCGCCTTCACTGTGCAGCTGCGGGCAGCAGAGATTACATCATCTCCCACTGCCCGCCCTCACATGTGCTGAAAAGCTGGGGAGAGAAGCCTGTTTCTCTGCTGTCACTGTTATTGCAGGATAGTGACCAGCTGCATTTGGTGGCAAGTAACATAGCAAGTGACAAGCTGCATCTGGTGGCAGGCAATGTGGCAAGTGACAGTCCGTATCCGGTGGCAATTAACGTGGAAATTGACAAGCTGCATCTGGTGGCTGACGACTTGGCTAGTGACAAGCTGCATCTGGTAGCAGGCAATGGTGGCAAGTGAGAATCCAAATCTGGTGGCAGGTGACGCGGCTAGTGACCAGCTGCATCTTAGGGCAGGTGACGTGGCAAGTAACAAGCTGCATCTGATAGCAGGCGACGGTGGCAAGTGACACACTTGGGGCTCCCACTGATTCTATATTATGGTGAGTTGAACTATTTCATTTTATATTACAATGTAATAATAGAAATAATGCTCTTCAATCATCCTGACACCATATCAACCATGGTGCCGTGATGATTGAAGCACCAATACCAGCCATTGCCCCGACAAATTGCCCACGAAAAACCTTATTTTCTGGCAGTGCCCCTCCCGAGACTAGACTCTGTATCAGCCCCAACATCAATGTCATCTGCTAGGTGAAGCATTGGCACATGCTCTGCAGTCTGCATTTTTGATTAGAGGGAGCACCATCTGACTGCTGCTCCTGTTTGCAAAGCACCATGTGTAATTTCAACAGTCTCCTCAGATCTGGTCACCCAACCCTAATCGGCAACAGCTGCCTGGGTATTTATCTAGGCCTCGCCTTACACTTGGCACCTAGTTGCATTACGGGTGACCCTGAACCCACTCCTACTGAGAGAACCAGCACCTGCAGTCTGGTTCCTGCTATAGTTCTAGTGTCTTACATCATTGGAGTCTTCCTCAGCTTCATTAGGTGAGGGCAACTTCCCTCCCTTGTTGTACATCCAGTAAAACTTTCCATCTTTAACTCCCCTGAACCTTTAGATCCGGCTGGCCCACTGGTCCCTGTGACCCTGCATTTGGTGGATCAGCCTGCCGTCTCAAGCCTTGGGCCTTTTTAGAGCCCCTACATCTGCATTGTCATTCCTATTATACTCTCTATTCAAGTTATTTCACTATGCTTACTGGAAGCACACTGAAGGGTCCTGGGTCCCATGTGAGAAAGTGCTATAATCTTTCTCTGTTAGGAAGAAATTTGTTAAATAGTGGTCTGTTCCCACTGGATCCATTAGTGACCCACCTTAACAGGAACACTGCCGGACAGGTAGAAGGTCTGCTTACGTAATATTCTACTGAGATTTCCTCAACAAAAAACAAAAGGCACACCAGCCTTAGTGGATCATCCCACAGCATTTATTTAATATGAAACGGCATAAAATATACACCCATGGCTTGTGCTCAGGGTTAGGCAGGCTTATCAGTATTTGTCTGCAAATCCCAGCGACACCTTTGGGTGTTAGAGAATATTTTTGCTTCGTTTTTAGTTCCTTCTAGACGTTCCTATCTCGCAAGTCTGAGGCTGAGGACTAACTTTCATTCCTGCCTACCTATTGTGGGGTGCATCCCATGTACCCTACCCTTTCAGTCATGTTGAATTTGTGGGCTCAAACCCTTAAGTTCTCGAGCGACCCCCACTCCTTGTGGGCTATTTTGTTGCACCGATATAGTAAATTCCCAGATATACCTCTCTTAGCAAGATTGGTTATCTTGCTTGTTAACTTTTTTTTTTTTTTTTTATGGCATTTTCATTCCCTTAATTATAAGTGTTAGGGGTGTAAGTCCTCTTGTGTATTTTCTGTTGACCACATCAGGTTGTGTGGGTCTTTTCTTCCCTATTCAGGAATTTGTTGCTATTCCACCTGTTTTGGTGGAATGTGGTTTCTCGGCTTCTTGCTGATTCATGTTCGGTTTTCCCTTACCTATGGGGTCATTTCCTGTCTGACTATGACCTCTTCTATCCTAATCTTGAGCTTCAGGTTGATTCTTTGAGCCCTGCACTTTCACGTGTTGGCAGGTTTATCTATTTTTTTTTTTAATCAAACAGGTTCTTTATTGAACCATAAGTAAACAAGTACAATCTGGTGACAGTAATTCACATTTCACCGCAACAGTTACATTTCAGCAACCAGGAGAAAACCAGATACAAGAGCAGCACATGTAGTAAATGCCTTAATTGTTGAATAACTAATAAATCTGGCATAAAACCGATTGCCTGCTATCGGATTATGGTGGTCTATGAGGACATTGCAGCAGCCGCATCTGCGTTAGTTCAGGCTGGTAAAGTCCAGGGGTATCCAACCGTGGTGCCCATACCCTCTCAAATTTTCCCAAGCATCCCCTATGCTGGTACACACATCTTTCAAAAATTAGGGTGCTTCCCATGTGTGTTACCCACATTCAGTGTGAAGGAGGGTTGGACGACTTCCAAAGCACGAGAAGTAGTTTACGGGCTTGGAAGAGAGCTTGGTTAAATGCCACCCTGGTGGACTCTTCAGTTATGAGATCCAATAAGATGCCTAGCAGGAAATACCTAGGGTCAAGCAGTACTGTAGATTGGAACACCCTATTAAGGGTATCTAGCACAAATGGCATTTGAGCTTAGGGGCACCTCCCAGAGAAGATGGATAAGGTTACCCCTATTTAGTTTGCATCTATAACACATAGGATCTGTAGGTTCACCTATCTAGTAGGGGGTTCCATCTCCGGTTTTAGATTTGAGCACCCCGGTCCTCTTTGTGGGGCCTGTTAGCGATTGTTGCTGTGCTGCCCATACTATAGTTAGACATCCCAACCATGTCTAAATTCTTTTTCCCCCATTGAACTAGAAAGAAATTAGGATTTTTGTACCTGCCGTAAAATCTTTCTTGAAGGCCATTGAGGAACACAGGCTCTTTTTACCACAAAACTGAGGCATGGGTCCTCTCCTACTGTAAGCAGCAGTATAACTCATTTTGTATCTGAATTCCGGTGTCCCTTCAATGGACACCAAAAAAAAAGGATTTTTACAATAAGTAGAAAAAAAATGGTTTACTATTTCTTCCCCTGAATTGGTTGTCCCAAGGGGTTTTGCACTGGTTGCATAGTGCCCACAGATATCCAATTATTTCCCAAGTACGTATAGTCTCATTCCAAAAAATAACTTTATGCAGAAATGTGGCTTTATGATACCCCTTTGTGCTCAAACTTAAATCCCAACTCCACCTTTTACTTCATACAGAAAAATAAGTAGCCTAGCATTTTTTCTAAAACAAATTTAAGAATATGGAACTGCAGTACTCGTCACCTGTCCAGTGCTGTTCCCCTGTATATTCACTGTTCCAGCCACAGCTCTTCTCATGGATTTAGTGAATGCCGGCGTCCTCCAGCCTAATTCATTTGAGCCCTGACCATCAAGAACATGCCTGCTAGAGGCCATCATGCTGGCTTAGACTCTTAGTACTCCTGGACAGTCCAGTGCTCACTTGTCATCACATGAGTGCCACTCTGTCTAGGAGAAAGGACCTAGGACATCACTGGACCGGACTAAATACTGCAGAAAAAATAAGCATTTTGTCTTCTCATTAATGTCTAGGTCGGTGTGCTTCATTTATTAACAATAAAATCATTACTTGGTGTTTGTACTGCAAAGTTATCCTTTTGAATTAATTTTAACCCATGGACGTTTGTGTGTACTTTGTATTCCCTTTTAGAAATTGCATAAAGCTACATTTTTGTATGTTTTTTTTATTTCTTTGCATCACTAGCCAACTCCTCCCCCTCCAACTGTCCCTTCCACAAAGCAACAATATCTGTATCAACCCCTGTTGGATGCAGTCCTGGCGAATATCAGATCACCTGTATTTAACCACTCCCTGTACCGCACATTTGCACCAGCTATGACTGCTATTCATGGGCAACCTATCACGTAAGCAAGTTTAATTTTGTTAGATCCAGAAATCTTTTGTCATCTGATGGTAATTAAAAGGAATGTTTTTGTAAATATTTTCTTGTGTCCTAGACTAAAAATTGTATGTGAGTATATAATCCTTGTTAACACGGACATTCACCTGTGTTTTGCCTGCATGGCATGCACCAGAGTTCAAAGCATTTGCATCCAGGCAGTCTCATTCATGCATGAATGCAGCATCGTTCCTAATTTGACATCCCTGTGCATGCGGGTCCCCTAACTCCTACTGTCTGCGTTCAGGGATCTGCGCTCACACAGATGTCAAATTGGGGCAGTAGCTGTGTCAGTTGTCATAAATGGGACTGTCTGCAGTGCACGGAATACTGTCTGGATGCTTGGAACACTTGTGCATCCCATGCAGGCAAAACAGGACCCTTGCACAGGTGTATGCTTAAAAATTCTTTTCACATGGATATACTTAAGGTAAACTTTAGGCTAAATTACATCTGCTTAAAAACACTGCTTCCCTCTGCTTCCTACCTATGCAGTATACCGTTTGTAAAAGAGATGATCGACAAGGGAGCTAAATTGCCAGAGCTGTGAGATTGCCTGCATGCTTACATTTACCCCAGCATTGTTGGCTCTCTCTCCACTCTCCTGCCGCAGCCGCTCACTGACACTGATCATCACTGTAACAGCAATGTTTTGAACTGTTATGAATGGGTTACATTCATAACAGCTGTGTGATTACTAGTGATCTGTGATTGGCTACAGCTAATCACATGGTACAGGGTGCTGTGATTGGCCCAGGTATCATAAGATGGCTGTGGGCCAATCGCAGCATCACTATAGGAATCGCAGCTGTTATGAATACTTTGTTTACATTGTGATCGCACAGCCAGATGGATATATCGGTCGTGAGATCGGCACACTGTGCGCCCTCGGCTGGATGATGTACATGCACGTGATCCAGCCTACCTGTGACGCCCACCCGCAGTAAATGTACTGTGGGCAGGCTTCAACTAGTTAAATTCAATTAGCCAGAAGCCTTTGTATTATCCCCTAAAATTTAGTAGTTTAGGAGATTGAAAGCTGTACCCAGTCCTCACATTGTGTGGATGGCATATAATGTTGCTTTGGCCACTGGATCTGGCTTGGGTACTCACATTGGCATTTGGTGCAAATGTGTGCAATTAACTGCAGAGTGCTATACAGGTCCACGGCCATAGTCTATCCCTATGGAAGCCAGACCCTGAAGACCCCTTTGGGGGTATGCCCACCATGACAGGAAAAGCTTGGGCCCTTTATAGCGACATGGACAGGTAAGATGGGGTCACACTGTTTATTGCACGGTTTCTGTAGCCCTTATAGCAAGTACGAAACATAAGATCTCCGTTACGTTAATCGAAGACAGCTGTCTTTTATTAACTTATTTTCCTGGTGTCTAGTACACATGACTTTGATAGCTGCTGTACCCTGCACATATAAAAATTAATCCTGTGGTGCAGATTCATAGATTGACTATGATATTTTCATTACTTGCTTCACACTATTGTGTATCCTGTATAGTATGTGTTTATACAAAACTATCAGGAAACTTGGATTGTGCTTGAAACCGATTCCCTTTTCATACTTGCTGCCAAATTTCTACCACCCAGAATGTCGGGGGGTGGCCAGGTGTTCTATCACACCACAGGTTGCACTTTAACGCCACTCCCTCCTAGTGTGATAATTTTTCCCTTGCAACAGACTTTATTTTAACACTTTTTTTTTAAACAGATTTTAGCTCTATCTTAGGCACGCAACAAGTGGCCTGGCTAAAGCCTCTTGCACACGATCGTATTTTTCAACGGGAATTGTGTGATGACAGGCTGCTGGCGGAAAATCCGTCCGTTTTGTACGCTCCATCAGACAATTGTCGCATGGCAGGCTTTAAAATTTTCCTCCGGACAAATGTCTGTTATCGGATTTTCCGAGTGTGTATACACAAGTCCGTCGGACAAAAGTCCAAAGTACAAACACGCATGGTCGGAAGCAGGAACGAGCCAGAAGCGGTCAGTCTTGTAAACTAGTGTTCGCAATGAAGAATTAACATTGGTGACGCGGCAAATTATGAAATTAAATTACGAAATGCAGCGCACATTCTCTTCTTCTTCTTTAATGAGATAATAATGAAGCTGCTTTGCTGGTGATACTGATGGCGTTATTGCAAACAAATTTTCAAAGGCTTTTTTTTTTTCCAGTGAGATCAAGAATAATATTATTATGCTTGTTTCTTTTTTTATTTTTTTGGTGCAAGTTACACCACCATTATCCCGTAGTTTTTAAGATCAAAGATACAACTGTTGGTGTCCCTTTGGTAATTTTGTATTTTTTAAAATGTTGCGGCCTACTCCCAAACTGTCATTTGAAGTAAAACACATAGCCAAATATTATTCTCCACAATTTTTTTTATTGTGCATTAAAAAAAAACAAATAAAATTAGACATGCTATCTGCCAATAGAACTTAACCAAAAAGGTGCATTCTATGCATCCAAAAATCTAGACAATATACCAAATCAAATCATTATTCAACCAAAAGATAAAATAAAAGCCTCATGCATGTGTCCTAATTCTTTATAGGGGGTCAACAATGCCAAGAGTTGGTAAAAGCAGGGCTCCGTCATCCGGAGATAATTCCGAAAATCATCCGAATTATTCTACTGGAGCTCCTGCAGCAAAGGCATATGACATGATTGGTCACGATTAATAAAGCAACCAATTTTTGGTCCAAGAAATCCTCCTCCTTCTGTTCCTGGACTTTGGTCAAAGCAATAACTCCAAGGCCAATAATAAATAACACGTTATCTCCTCCGATTACGCAACATGGCTGGTTGACGAACGGCTGTGAAGAAACAAAATAAAAAACGCGAATCAACACTCACCAAACGTCTACTAACTCGAAATTAGCAGGAGGAACCCAAAGGGTGGCGCAAAAGAGCTGAAAAACCACGTAGTATGTTACTACGTTCGTGTTTGTTGGCTGACAATTCCTTGCCGTTTGTATGCAAGATAAGTTCCCGGCCAACACCCTTCAGACAAGTCCGAGGTTTTGTCTGCGGAAAATATGTACGAGGCTTAACAGACTTTCCTGCAACTATGTACCAGTTCCTTGGAAAACTACTGGCTTTAACACAGCCATCACTGTCCAGGGTTCTAATGCACAAGGCTCCTTCTCCAGTTCCATGGCCTCTACCTCAATGGGTTTCCCATATGCCTTCCCCAGAAGAGGCAGACATAGAAAGGAATGAAGAGGACAATGTTAGAGGAGGCTGCAAAAGATTTTTCACCCTCAGGCTCCTAAATACCCGATCTGTGCACCGGTGCCTCTTAAATGACACACTTGATTCTCATCCGTCCCGCCATGCCCATTTGAGTACAAAGAAACCTGCTAAGATCTAAAAAGACATTTCCTGTTCATGAACAAATAAAATGGACAATCTCTGACTATTGGGTAAATCCAGGAAAGATTTTCACCCCTCCGAGAATCTATCCAGTGGAAAAAGAGTTCCCAAAGTAGTGGGCAGTTCTTGTAGTAGACCCTGCCATCTCAGACTTAAACATGATACTGTACCAATTCAAGATGTTCCTTCTATTAAAGATTCTGCTGACCAAGTCTTAAAGGCTCTTTTTACTCTTTTAGGTCCAGCTCTGCAACCAGTTATTGCCACAGTTTGTTTCCCAAACTGCAGTTAACTGGAGTAGGGCAATGAATAACCAACATGATCATGTATTCCAGAACTGTACTTTAACTGACCAATTATTGTCTGCTCTGCTTTTTTGTGTTGATACCCTAGATCAAGTGAATCTAATCTCTGTTAACTTGCGCATAATCTTGTGGCTTAAAGCCTGGTCAGCTGAAGCCGCCTGTAAAAGATGTCCCACGTGTATGCCCTTTGAAGCAGAACGGCTTCATCAAACATGTCACATGAACAAAGGGCTTTTTCCCACAAAGGAAGACTCCAAAGGCATCCTACTCAGGGCTTCTACCTCTTCCAAACAGAGCACCTCAATATCTGGGCTCCAACCTCTAAGCCAAAATTCAGCCCTGTATTTAACACAAGAATTGGAGTACAAAATCCCCCAAGCCTTCCTTTCAGTGAAGGATGCCCTCACTCCAAGGAGTGGGTATAGTCTGTTACAGTTTGCCCATCTCTGGGTCATAGATGTCCCAGAGCTGTGGGGCTAATTGGTGTTTTCAAATGATTTCCCAACTCTACCCCCTCACTGCTGTCTTCTCTCAAATCAATCAAAATCTGCCCAAGAACAGTCAGTTTTGCAGAACGCCCTAGGTCATCTTGTCTCCCAGGGAGTACTTGTGTTTTAATATTCATCCTAATCTGGACCTAAACTCCTTCAACAAGTACCTACAAATTACAAAACGCTTGCATGAAACTTGCAAGGTTGGTTATTACCTCTTTGAGACACTGGGAATACTTTGCATTCATATACATCCAAGATGCCTATCTACGTATTCCTAAATAGCCGCTGTGTTAGTCCTTTCTGTGCTTTTCAGTAGGAGACAATCCCTTTCAGTTTATATTTATAGTAAATTGTGCACCAAACCTCAATAATAATGTTGGTAATACTATAACATATGTAAAATACAGTAGCTTCTAACTCAGTGTTGCAAAGAAATCTCAAATGTGCACAATATGTGAACTACATAAATCAGTCCGTGATCAATAGTGCAGTCCTTATTCACAAAATAAATTATATCTCCCAAAAAGTGTAAACCACAACATAAATACGTGCTTCTTCCCAGAATGCATTATGTCTCTGGTGAACCAAACCAGCTGGAAAACTTTTAGACGGGTGCTTACCTTACTTTATGGACCTTGCTATTACATCAGTCAATTGATCATGCTTCTCTTTTATCAGCCGGGATAATCTACAAAGCGAGTTCACAGCCTCTTCACTCTCCTCAGCTCACATCCAATGCAGTTATTTCGACCATATGGTGGGGCACAAAGAAAAAAAAAAAATAGTGCTCGCCGTATAAAATGAATTATCCCTTTTATTCACAATAAAAATTTGCTGCACATTTAACAAGAGGCTCCAGTCGCTCATCCACAAGCAAGATATCTTCCGCTGCTCAGCGCCTATAGCCGCTAGATCCTGCTGACAGCTCCAGCAACGTAAAGAATCAGACTGTGGTTCTAAACTGAGCCTCCATAGTGCAAGTTGGATGCTTTGTGGTGCTCCACCCTACGTGTTCAGTCAGTAATCACTTCATCTGGGGGGGGGACTGCGATATATTGTTATATAATCACTTCCAGTTTGTTGCACTGCCTTTTGGCCTATCCTCTGCTTCCTGAGTATCCCAAACAGGTAATGGCCTTTTAAGAACTCCAGGTCACAGGTTATCTAGACCAGTGTTTCTCAACTCCAGTCCTCAAAGCGCCCCAACAGGTCATGGTTTTCAGGATTTCCCTCAGATGAAACAGTTGTGGTAATTACCAAGGCAGTAGAACTGATCAAATCACCTGTGCAAAATAATGGAAAGCCTGAAAACATGACATGTTGGGACGCCTTGAGGACTGGAGTTGAGAAATGCTGGTCTAGACGACCGTCTCATGAAGGACTTCTCTCCTTTTCATCTGCAGATGTCCACAAGACTATTCAGATGCTTCAGGCTTTCAGTTGGGTAATAGACTAAAAATGTGCTCTCCAACCTTCTCTTCGCTAGAAATACTTGGGCCTGATTCTAAACACAGCCCAAGCTAAAGTCTTTCTTCCAGAAAACAAGTTGCATGCTCTCAAGACATCAGATCAAAGACACTCTTCTGTGAGGTTCTCTATTGTATTTCTGTTTTTTTTGGTAGCCTCCCTCGAGGCTGTTCTCTTTGCCCATTCCATTTGAAACCTCCAGCACAAAAACATTTTTGTTGACCTGCAAAAAGCATGGCCATTTTGACTCCGCCGGCGACCAGGGAGGAGGTGTGTCTTCTCAGAGCTCCTGTGACAGAACAGCGCCCTATAGCGGAGTCATCTGGGACTACAGCACAGCTCTTTTATCGGATATATTGCTGCTGTTATTTCTGGTTCCAACGCCGGTCTGAGGGATACGATCCACGTGTGCCTCACCCCACACCTTCGGGTCTGGTATCGTTCGAGGAACACAGCCACGTGGAAGCCACTCCACCAACATTGCCCTCCCGGGCCACCTGTAGTCCAGCACCACCTAAGCCTGTCTGACTCCACTTGGCGTATGCCTTGTTGAGTCCACCGAGTCCGGTAAGCCTTTTCCCTTTTGGTGGCGGTGTCTGGGCTCCCTCCCCAGATGGTTTACACTCTCGATGAGATCTGTTCCGGAGGATTCTTCATCTTTTCCCCAAGGATGTCTTTCCTTTTGATACATGCATTTTGAACTGTCAGTCCATAGACTCTATATTTGATCCTTCTTCATAGCGCTACACTTATTTTGTTTTTTGATATTGTTTACACTTGCTGGTTGTGTTAGCTGCTTATTTTTTCCCTTTTGGTAGGGCAGAATTATTGTGTATATATACTCCCCTGCTTAGTGGGCTTTTTGTTTGCCATCATCTCTGACAGACATGTTATTCTTCATAATGACGAGATCGTCCTACGTCCAAGACCATTCTTCTTTCCTAAGGTGGTATCAGTTTTACACCTTGTGTCCTGCTTCAAAGCACCAAGGAAACTGCTCTTTTTCTGGACATAGTCTGAGCCATCAGTCTTGCCTCAAAGCAACAACTTATTTTATGAGGAAGACAAGCTTCCTATTTGTCCTATCCTCAAGACCTTGCAAGGGACATCCTGCTTCCAAGTCCAATATTGCTCAAAGTTCTACAAGGTGGATGGTCCAATATTCTGAAGATGCAGCTTTGAAGTTTGGCCTATTTATCCTTGGGGGCGTTTGGCCCATTGGCAGAGTTCTATTTGCCTAGTTTTTGTGCCATGCACTGCACAAATAAGAGGAATTTTGACTTGTCTGTAAATTCCACATCTTGGAATATAGTACTGGACACAGGCCACAGGTTGCTCTACATTAGCCAGCTCCCCCCCCCCCCCCATGTTGAGGGCATGTGGCCTGGTATGGTTCAGAAAGGGGAGGCGTTCTCTTGTCCTCGTCCCCCTTCCTTGCCTGTCGGGCTGCATGCTCGAATAAGGGTCCGGTATGGATTTTGGGGAATCTGGTATGGATTTTGTTTTGTTTTTGTTAAAATCTTAAAATCCATACCAGGTCCTTTTTTTCTGACTTTTCTATTGCTGCCAGTCTTTTGTTTACATTTCAGCTGTCAGTGGGGAAGCCAGCTGATGACTCATCGGTTGTTAACCTCTTCAGCCCAAGAAGGTTTTACCCCCTTCCTGACCAGAGCACTTTTTACAATTTGGCATTGCGTCGCTTTAACTGGTAATTGCAATGCTGTACCCAAACAAAATGTCCTTTTTTTTTCCCCACAAATAGAGCTTTCTTTTGGTGCTATTTGATCACCTCTGCGGTTTTTATTTTTTGCGCTATACACAAAAAAAATAAAAAAAAAAAGAGCGACAATTTTGAAAAATGTTTTTTACTTTTTGCTATAATAAATATCCCCAAAAATGTTTTCAAAAAACGAATTTCTTCATCAGTTTAGGCCAATATATAGATTATTCTACATATTTTTGTAAAAAAAACGCAATAAGCATATATTGGTTTGCGCAAAAGTTATAGCGTCTACAAACTATGGGAAAGATTCATGGCATTTTTACCATTTATTTATTTATTTTTACTAGTAATGATGGTGATCTGCAATTTTTAGCGGTATTGTGACGGACAGATCGGACACTTTTGACACATTTTTTGGGACCACTGACATTTATACAGGGATCAGTGCTATAAAAATGATTTACTGTGGAAAATGACAGTCTCTCCTCTGACAGCACAGGGATTTGTGTTTAAACACACAAATCCCTATGCTAGCGCATGTGCATTATGGAAAATTTACAGGAAAATTTCAGGTGGCAGTATTAAATGCTTTTAATAATTTTAAATACATGAACAAAAAGTATGTTTTGTACTATTTGAATGGAGTTCTGCTTTAGTAGTGGTTACTTGGCTAAGAGGTCTTGATGCACGGTTATAAGTGTTTATTATATTCGGTTCATTGTTCTTCACCTAGAACATTACATTGTATATTTGAGTTCTAACTGATGTGTGTTAAAATTTGGCAGCAGATTAACATTAAAATGGACACATTCCAATTTACATTTACCGATTACTCCACATATATACTTACCATCAGCTTTGCTTTGTCTTTAGAGCTCAGATGATTGCTCCTCGAAAGCGAAAGTTTGAAGATGATGAGAAGCAGTCCATTCCAAACGTTCTTCAGGGTGAGGTTGCCAAACTGCACTCCAGATTCTTGATAAATCTGGATCCCTCTCACTGCAGCAACAATGGGACTGTCCATCTTATATGTAAACTGGGTAAGTATTGTTGGTGGACATGCTGAGACCAGCCTCTAGTGTCTTACATTAAAGCGGAGTTCCACCCATTTAGTAGTCAGCAGCTACAAAAAGTCGGACACTCACCTGTCCCACGGTCCAGCAATGCGGGCGCACGAAGCCTTGCTCCTCTCCCCGGCGCCGGCATTCTAACTGTGGACGCATGGTTGTAGCTTTACAGCCGGGCGCGCACTGCGTGAGCCATGCTATGACTGTCCGGGCAATCTTCTGGGACCTGTGACATGTCCCAGAAGATTGCAGGGAGGGAGGGGGGAGAGGTGAACTTCCTTCCGACGCCAGTGAAGGAAGTGGGAGCTGGGTGCCTGTAAAAACTTTGTACATGTGACATGTCAGGGGGTCACCAACACTTAAAGCGGAAGTTCCATTTTTGGGTGGAACTCTGCTTTAAGCAAGATAAATGTACACGGTGTGACAGTCACTCATCCATGCCCAAAGCTAGATCATAAAGAAATCCAAAAACAAAAATGTTTAAATTTCTCCTAATATTTTAGACCATGCATGTTTTTTTAAATCCTAAATGTTTTCCGTTTAGCTAATTGGAGCTCAAGGAGAGTCCAAACATATTTTACCGTCGGGGAAAAGGCCCAGTGTTTAGTTATTTCTTTACATTAATGAAACTTGGCAGATTTTTTACTAAAGTGTCTACTTTCAGCTCAGTCCAGATAAACAAAGCATATGAGTTTCTGCCTAACTACTTGACGGAAGATTTACCCCCCCCCTATGACCAGGCCATTTTTTGCGATATGGCATTGCATTACTTTAACTGACAATTGTGCGGTCATACAACGCTGTGCCCAAATAAACTGTATGCAATTTTTTTTTCCACAAATAGAGCTTTCTTTTGGTGGCATTTGATCAGCTCTGCATTTTTTTATTTTTTTTTTGCACTATAAACAAAAAAGACCAGCACTTTTGAAAAAAAAACTATTTTTGTACTTTCTGCTAAATCCAATAAATTTCTTTAAAAATTTAGGCCAACATGTATTCTGCTACATGTTTTTGGTAAAAAATATCCCAGTAAGCGTATATTGATTGGTTGGTTTACTTGAACGATAAAGCGTCTGCAAACGATGGGATATTTACTGGAATTTTTAATTCTATATTTTTTTTTTTTATACTAATAATGGTGGCAATCGGCAGCTTCTAGCGGGACTGCGATATGGCGGTGGACAATTGGACACTAACTGACACTTTTGACACTTTGCAGGAACCAGTAACGCTAATACAGTGATCAGTTCTAAAGATATGCTTTCTCCCTGTACCAGTGACACTGGCTGGGAAGGGGATAAACATCTAGGGCGTTTAAAGGATTAATTGTGCTCCTAGCCAGTGTTCGCTTTTTCTAGGGGAAGAGATTTGATTTTATTCCATCCCTACCACCTGTCAAAATGGAAGTCTGCCTTGCTTACATAGGCAGAGCTCCATTCTGAGTCTCTGCCCAACAATCGGTGGGTGTCGGCGGACATTGAGTGCCCAGCACCCGCAGATCAGCTTCTGTTGTGGATAATCACAGCAGTAGCTGTGTGTATTGGAAAAAAAAAAAAAAAAAAATTATATATATATATATAATATCTATCTATCGTGTGTGTGTGTATATATGTGTGTATAAATAATATGCACAGCCACCGCCCTGTAGGAGTAATACTGCTATAGGGCGGTCAGCAAGTGGTAAAAGAGGAGCTCCAGTCTCCCCGAAAAAACAAAAAAAAGTCAGCAGCTACAAATACTGTAGCTGCTGACTTTTACTATTAGGACACTTACCTGTCCAGGGATCCAGTGATGTCAGCCCCCGAGCCGTTTTTTCAGTGGGCTTCGCTTAGCTTCCCCTTTTGGGTGGAGCTCCGCTTTAAGTACCTTCCCCTATAAGCTACTGTGCCTCAATACAACCTAGCCTGTGTGCTTTTACAAGATGCTTTACTTCTCTCTACTTGATTCTAAGCTTGGGCTGAGTTTTTCCATACATCAGGTGGCCTGACTTATGCAGGCAGCCGGATTGGTACTTGTCCTCATAAGAGCATTGTGATCCTACGGAGATCATAGGAAAAGTCCGCCCCCCCCCAAATTTAAATGCAGGGCGCCGGACACATTAATTTCAATGGAGGGGGGGTTTTGAAGTACGTGATTAGAGGCAGAGGCTCAAATAGGCTTCAAAAAAGGGTGGGCTCAGGGCGCAGAGCTGGGGGGGTTAGGTGACGTTGGTTTGCTAACTTTGCTGCCCCCCCAGATTATTGAGCATCAGCCGCCACTGCCAGATATGGTCTTCATATTTTTAAATTTGCAATCCTCCCTGGTCGTTATGTAAGCAGATGAAGGCGTAATGCACCACACATAAATTTATTTCCAAATTAGGTCTAAACATACCTAATATGGTAAGCATTTGGCCTCTGTATGGGTAGCTTAAAGTGATTGTAAAGGGATTATGCGATGAGTAACAGAAAATTATTTAATGGCGTTCATTAGGGGGCACAGTTCACACCCCTCTGTTTTTATGATCCACACCTGATATTGCTTATTACAAAACTGGAGCATAATCGGGCTGGGGCGGGGGTAGGCTAGGTTTCCCTATAGCTTTTGTTTGGCAGTATCCCATCACATGAAAGTAGTTGGAAAACTTTAAAGCCTGTACACATGGGCCGAATGTCGGGCGACAGCCGGGTCAAAAAAAAACAGCTGACATTCGGCCAGTGTGTATGGCAGCCGGTCCGACAGGCATGCTGAAAAACCAGCACCCGATCGGCTTCCGAATCGTTGCTCTCAGCCAGTGGCTGAGCGCTGACCGAAATGTTCTGGTGGGGAGCCTTCCACCTATCAGCAAACGTTGGATTGTTTGTACAGCGGCTCCAACCTGAGCTGTCAGTTTTTTAAAAGAAAAACTAGATGTGTACTAGGCTTAAGTCTCTCTGAATATTCCACCTGTGTCCCAGAAAGAACTCCAAAGAAAAGGATTTTGCAGTAACTCGCATCCTGTTTTACCAGGTCTTTTGATTCCTAATTTTTTCCTCTGTTTCAATTTATTGGAAGTTGGATTTGATGTTAGCAAGGATAGGACGTCTAGCAGTAGCAAGACATCTTTATGGGGACATTTCGAGCCTTAGATCCCACAATGTGGTTTTCTTCACCTTTTCCTTATTTGTGGTAACTAGTATTTTTTTTTTCTCCATTCAGATGATAAAAACCTCCCAAGTGTACCTCCTCTACAGCTAAGTGTCCCAGCTGATTACCCTGAACAGAGTCCACTATGGATGAACAACCCCCGACAATATGGTATGTTAATGACTGTTGCATTTCAACATTCTATGTAACTCCATTCTAGGCCACCTCAACCTATGTGCATACTGTACAGACAATCTGCTTATTCCCTCTTAGCAGGACAATGCTTGAATAGAAGCATCTGGCTAATGGAAATGGATTAGATAGAAGTATATTAATGCATACAATTTTTATAATACAAACCAAATTCCTTTTGCAAGTGGACAGGAATTGAGGAAAGATCTTCCCGATGGGGACACAGACACCAATAAGGACATGACCGAGGATCTGACCCTTTCCTCCTCTACCCAAAATAAGCCAGTTTTGCCTGAAGTGGGGAATATCTTTTACCATCTAAACTGTATTATGTTTTGAGTATTTGTGTGTACGCGTTCCCCAAGAATGACCAGCCAGGGCTCAGGGGATTCTTTTGCTGATTTCCATAGACAATTTTTTTTTTCTGGGGATGCTTTATATGTAAATGCAAGTGCAAAAAAGGCTTTACTTTAAAGCATTTTTCAGTATCTTTAAATCTGCAGTTTACACTAAAATAATACATGGTGATCCTGTCCTGAAGGGTCCTTGTTCAGACATTTCCTGTTAAGGGCTGCCAATGGTCTGTCTTCCCTGTCTTCCAATTGTGCTTCTACTTTGTATTTTCCATCTTAAACCTGTGAACCAGGGTGAACATTTCTCTACATATTATGTAGGGAAGGTCTGCTGCTGTCACCTTTAGGAAATCTACCCTGAGAAATGTCAGGCAGCCATCACTAGAGTGCATGAGAGCCTGGAAGTGGCTGCGGGAGATCTTTCTAGCTTTTTGTACAGGGTTGAAAAGCTCTGTCATGTTACCATGCATTCCTCATAGTGGGTTCTGGGTTACAGCACACTGTACAGACGTAGTATGTCTGTATTTCATAGTCTTTTCAAGATGCAGGCTGTGCTTGATCAGAGGGTGTGTTCAAGAGGCAGGCTGTGATTGGTCAGGGGATGTGGTGGCCTAACAGGCATGTTGTGTGTCTGCACAGTGTCCTGTACCTCTGAATGGCCAGCCAAAAGATGAAAACGGACCATGCAAGCGCAGATCAGCTTGTGTGGTCAGTTTAGGACAAGGAAAAAAGGTGACTGGCAGGATGCACCAAGTAGTTCAGATGGAAGAAATGCATGAACATGATGAAGACTGATTGTTTTTTTTTTTTAAATACACATGAAAATACAAATAGAAAAAACATTTAGACTCACCTAGGTGAATGCAGCATCGGTTCCCACCACCTCTAAGAATGAGAACTGAGCGATCAAAGATCACTGATTGCTCAGTTCCCGGTCTTCAGTGGGTAGAGATCTGGTGCCTGTCACTCACTGGAGCGCAGAGCTGTGGAGGGGGCGGAAGTGCTGGCTTGGGCTCTCAGCAGCTTGCTAAGACACTTTTAAAGTCGGGATCTCTTCAGAGCCTGGGCCAGCTCAATGACGTCAGCCGACAGCAAATTTTAGGGCGCGGTTGACTGAAAACAGGTCACAGGAGTTCAGAACAAAGTGCACGCCTGTGATTTGTAGGAGATCTAGGGCAAAAAAGAGCTTTGGCCTTCTCCTTTAACTAGTTTATTATTTTACTTTGGATTCTTCAATCAACATTTTACTGTGTTCACGGTTTGCAAAAACATTACCATGCTTTGTGTTGAAAACATCATTTTAACCACTTACTGACCACAATATGTATATATACATTGCGGTTTTATAAGTGGTTTACCGGGGGTTAAGGCTGAAGCAATCAGCCATAACCCATGTGTTTTTTTTTGTTTTGTTTTTTTCAGCCGGTGGCTGGCTTTCTCATGAAAGCGGTCCAAGCGGCTCATGAGCCGCTGGAACAATTTCAGAAGCGCCAAGGGGTGTTTCTCTGCGATCCGAATAACTGATTTTTTTTAAGTACTGTAGTTTGTTGCATTTCCACGAGCATGCACGATTTTAAATCGTGACCTGTATTTACTCAGTGTAACATCATCTTTCCTATTTTACAAAAAAAATGAGGTTTTTCATTGTGAGTTTTTTTTTTTTTTTTAAATCGGTGTATTTTTTTTCCCAAAAAATTGCTGCAAAAATACTGTGTGACATAAAAAATTGCAATGATCTCCATTTTATTTCCTAGGGTATTTGCTTAAGAAAAATAGGGTGTCTAGGTTGTCTGCTAAAAAAAAATATATTTATGTAATGTTTGGGGGTTGGAAGTAATTTTCTAGCAAAAAATACCGATTTAAACTTGTAAACAAAAAGTGCCAGAAAAGTCTTGGCTTTCAAGTGGTCAATGTTATAAATTGAACAAGTCGAAGAATAAAATTTGCACCTTTTTATCCATGGTAACAAAACACAAAACACTTGCTTTGAAACGTAACACTGGTTAAAGTAGGTAAATGTTTTTTTCTTCGGACTTCTTGCATCTATTTAGAATGCATAGGAAAAAATTGCTGGACAATATTGCCAAAGGGAGACTTGTTTGTTTTCATAAAAAACTTTAATACTGTAGGTAATGTGTTATTGCTAAACCAGTAAAGGCTGTAGATGAAATTGCTCTAGTACATAGAGTATACTTGGTATATTGAAAATACATACATCGCTGACCCTTTCTTTTTTTCATGTTCTTTTTCAGAGGCCAATCCTTTTCTACAGTCTGTGTACCATTGCATGACATCTAAACTACTTCAGCTTCCTGACAAACACTCTCTCACAGCATTGTTGACCACATGGGCACAAAGCATTCGGCAAGCCTGTCTGTCGGCTGCATGAAGAGAACAAGATGTTCATATGCAACACATCTGGACCAGTCCATTAGGTCAATGGCGCCAGTAAATTGAAATGCTGAACAGGGGTTAAAACTCTGCAATATAAATGCTGTCTTGGGAATGATTAATTAAATGATACATTAAATGACAAACTGTACAAAACATTAGGAGCCACATTTTTATTCAAGTCTGAAATGTTTTTTTACACATGACAAACAATGTTTATGAATTCTTATATATATTTGTTGCCGAGAAGAAGTTGCGCGAAGGCCATTTCATCGATATCCCAACTATGCTCATGAATTATGCTTCTAATACAGTACGGGAGAGTGAAAGCAGGAATCTAAATGGTTACTAATGGCAATAGTATGTTCTTCCTTTTTATATGTATAGTGTATGTATAATGTCCTAATATAACAAGGCCTTAAGCTGGGTATACACTAACAGTTTTTTTTTTTTTTTTTCGTGCTAAAAAAAATAAAAACTGTCGGCTCCGGTTAGAGATACTGTACTAACCATGCAAGGTTAGTCCAGCCCGCCCCCCCCCCCCCCCCCCCCTTAAGAGAACACTACGATCAGCACTGTCTGCCACTGGCTCAGACCGCTGATCAGGAGTCGGTCGGCTGCTGGTTTTTCAGCATGTCCGACATACACAGAAGCAGAATGTTGAACGTCCACCCCAACCCCCCCCCCCCCTTTTTTTTTTTACTGCCAAATGTCTCCTGTGCTTCTGCCCATGTGAACGGGGCTTTAGAAACTGATGCCATGGGCTGTTATCATACAGTGTACAGCAGCTGTGTTCTGGCAGTGGTATGGGATCTTCAAATTGGGGTGAACGCTGTTCAACCATTTACAGGAAGCCTTGGCTGAGAGGTGGAGATCGTGGCATCATCCTCCCGCCTCTCCACAGATGCAGATCTGTCCTTTGTAGATCCTGCGGAAGATGATGTACTGTAGATTAACAAATTTATTTTTTATTTTTTTGCAGTTTCTTGCAATAAATAAGATTCTCATTTCAGAGAGTCATACATATACAAATGTTGCTTTTTTAAACTATTTTATTTCTAGCAGTTTGGAAAAAAAACAAGCTTTGTACATTATTAATACCCATTTGACAATTGTTTTTGTATATGCAAATTAAGTGGAATAAACAAGGCTTAAACTGAGTGTGGTTACAGAATATGCATACTTATTATACAATACTAATATGTGCACAAGCTTTACACCAGAGTGAATATAGAAATTCAGGGTACTTCATAGTAACACCTTTATTCTGGGTCTATATCTCATTGGCTCATCTAATGAAACTCCTTTATCTTAACAGAGGTGTTAGAAAGGGGACACTTAACGGCATATTTATAAAGCAGTAAATGTGAAACCGCAGGTGAATCCTCCTAATGCTTGGGGTTATTAAAGGGAATGATTAGCCATCAGTGAATGTTTACACTCGCAGGAGTCTCAAACTGGCAGCCCTCCAGCTGTTGCAAAACTACAAGTCCCATGAGGCATTGCAAGGCTGACAGTTACAAGCATGACTCCCACAGGCAGAGGCTGGGTTTCGCAACAGCTGGAGGGCCGCGCTGTTAATATGATGAGCTACAGTGAGTTCAGGTTATGAATAAACACCTTTCTCAGCCAATCTGATTCGCTGCTATGAATGCTGGGAGGAGGTATTTATTTGGAAAGAGTCAGGTGATTGGGGTCTTCCTCGCCCAGGCTGAGGTCTGGGTGGAATGTATGTGAAACAGCTCTTGCTGGGTAGGCCTAAAGCCTGAGGCCTAACCATGTGCTCAAGGTTCTGTATGGGAGAGCCTGCTAACTACCTGGAAGCATGAAGGAAGGGATGGAGACCTGAGATTAAGTACTAGAGGCTACTCTTGCATGGACCAGGGACCCATGGAGAGCCTGGGAAAGTATCAAGACTGGAATCGCCCATAACGTTTCTGCACCTTCCATGATTTAAGTTCAGTTACTATAGGAGACAGCCTATTCTACAAAGTACAGATGTGCTGGTTCAACTTAAAGGCTCTTTTCCTGTACTTCTGTCTCTTCTCTCACCTGTTTTGTCTAAGGAGTCTGCCTGTCTGCAGATCATTACTATTTTTGACTAAGGGTGTCCTGTGCCTGTTGTGAGAAATAAACTTCTCTTAGTTCAAGCATAAAAGTGACTGATGCTAAATTTCTATTTTGTTCATCACCCACCATGCCTAGTAACCTGCACCCTGAGGATGTATGTCAGCCCTCCCTGCCTCCTGGGAGTCACCACCAGGCTCCTGGAAAACTGGGGAAGGCGCTACACATACATGAAGTTAATGTGTAACTCCTGGCACAAAGGCAACAGTTTAACTACATACAGTATCTCACAAAAGTGAGTACACCCCTCACATTTTTGTAAATATTTTATTATACCTTTTCATGTGACAACACCGAAGGAATGACACTTTGCTACAATGTAAAGTAGTGAATGTACAGCATAACAGTGTAAATTTGCTGTCCCTTCAAAAAAAAAAGTCAACACCTATCCACTAATGTCTAAACCGCTGGCAGCAAAAGTGAGTACAAAATGTCCAAATTGGGCCCAAAGTGTTAATGTTTTGTGTGGCCACCATTATTTTCCAGCTCTGCCTTAACCATCTTGGGCACTGAGTTCACCAGAGCTTCACAAGTTGCCACTGCAGTCCTCTTCCACTCCTCCATGACGACATCACGGAGCTGGTGGATATTGGAGACCTTGCGCTCCTCCACTTTCCGTTTGAGGATGCCCCACAGATACTCAATAGGGTTTAGGTCTGGAGACATGCTTGGCCAGTCCATCACCTTTACCCTCAGCTTCTTTAGCAAGGCAGTGGTCATCTTGGAGGTTTGTTTGGGGTTGTTATGTTGGAATACTGCCCTGCGGCCCAGTATCCGAGGAGGGGGGGGGGGGGGTTGGGATCATGCTCTGCTTTAGTATGTCACAGTACATGTTAGCATTCATGGTTCCCTCAATGAACTGTAGCTCCCCAGTGTCGGCAGCACTCATGCAGCCCCAGACCATGACACTCCCACCACCATGCTTGACTGTAGGCAAGGCACACTTGTCTTTGTACTCCTCACCTGGGTGTTGCCACACACGCTTGACACCATCTGAACTAAATAAGTTTATCTTTGTTTCAGACCACAGGACATGGTTCCAGTAATCCTGTCCTTAGTCTGCTTGTTTTCAGTGAACTGTTTGCGGGCTTTCTTATGCATCATCTTTAGATGCAGACCAATTTGATGCAGTGTGTGGCGTATGATCTGAGCACTGACAGGCTGACCCCCCCCACCTCTTCAACCTCTGCAGCACTCATAGGTCTATATTTCCCAAAGACAACCTCTGGATATGACACTGAGCATGTGCACTCAACTTTTTTTGGTCAACCATGGCGAGGCCTCTTCTGAGTGGAACCTGTCCTGTTAAACCACTGTATGGTCTTGGCCACTGTGCTGCAGCTCAGTTTTAGGGTCTTGGCAATCTTCTTATAGCCTAGGGCATCTTTATGTAGAGCAACAATTCTTTTTTTTTTTCAGATCCTCAGTTCTTTGCCATGAGGTGCCATGTTGAACTTCCAGTGATCAGTATGAGCGAGTAGGGCTGGGTTCACACTGATACTACATGACAGTCATACGACTGTCATCCTACTTTGCTCTGCGACATCAGTCCTACATCCATCCGACTTGAATTAACAGGATACTACTTTGATACAACTTTGTGCTAGTACAACTTGTCCTTTGACCAATCAAAACAATCCCAGTGTGACAAATTCATTTTAGGCTGGGTTCACACTGGTACGACAAACGCTCCGATATTGGGAGCTCATGTCTCATGATGTGTGAAAATCAATGTTTCCCTATGGTAGCTGTCTTAACTGGTCCGACTTTGAAAATGCTCCTTGCACTACTTTGATCCTACTTCAGCCCATTGATTATCACTGAAGTCGGATTGCCGTCTTGACTGATCCAACTTTGGCAAACGACTTGTGCTCTGATGATCTTGAAGGGGAAGTCCACGCCAAATAAAAATAAAAAAATAACACATGGGTCTGGTATGGATTTTAAGGGGAACCCCCACGCTGCGAAACAGTGTGTGCCCCCCCCCCCCCAAATGTATACCAGATCCTTATCTGAGCACACAGCCTGGCAGGTCAGGAAAGGGGGTGAGGGGCGAGCGCCCCCCCCCTCCTGAACCATACCAAGCCACATAACCTCAACCTGGGGGGTGCTTTCGGGCAGGGGGGCCCCAAAGCACCTTGTCCCCATGTTGATGAGGACAAGGGCCTCTTCCCGACAACCCTGGCGGGGGGGGCTTATCAGAATCTGGACTTTAACAAGGGAGCCCCCAGATCCCAGCCCAGGTCTGGTATGGATTTTGGGGGGGACTCCTACGCCATTTTTTTTGCCGACCGCCTCACGCAGATATACTGCGGCAGAATGGCACGGGCAGGCAAAGTAACTTATGGGTACGTTACTTGCCTCCTGCGGGCCGCCCGGTGCCCGAGGCGGTCAGCTTCTGTCCCGGAGCGATCAGAGGTGAGGGGGAGGCCATCCATTCGTGGCCACCCCCTCACGATCGCTTCCAGCCAAAGACATTTTTCCTCTGCTGCTGTAATGTAAACAGCGGCAGAGGAAGTGATGTCATCTCTCCTCGAGCCGGTCTCGTTCCGGCGCCGAGCAGAGAAGACATCAAGTTAGTGCACCAAACACTACACTAACAGTAGAACACTCTAGGCACACATTTCACCCCCCTGTCACAGTTTTTTTTTTGCATTGGTGTCAGTTTGTGACAGTTATAAGTGGTAGCCCCCTTTAGGTCTAGGATACCCCCCTAATAAAGGTTAACCCCTTGATCACCCCCTGTCGCCAGTGTCACTAAGCAATCGTTTTTCTGATCGCTGTATTAGTGACACAGGTGATGCTAGTTAGGGAGGTAAGTATATAGGTTCGCCGTCCGTGTTTTATAGCGACAGGGACCCCCATATACTACCTAATAAAGGTTTTAACTCCCTGATTGCCCCCTAGTTAATCCTATCACCGTATAACTGTTACGGGTGACGCTGGTTAGTTAGTTTGTTTATTATAGTTTCAGGGCACCCGCCGTTTATTACCTTATAAAGGTTTAACCCCCTAATCGCCCAGCGGTGATATAAGTTAAGTTTTAGGGTCAGATAAGGTCTGAGTCGCCCCAGGCAGCATCAGGTTAGCGCCAGTACCTCTAACACCCACGCACGCAGCATACAACTCCCTTAGTGGTATAGTATCTGAACGGATCAATATCTGATCCGATCAGATCTATACTAGCATCCCCAGCAGTTTAGGATTCCCAAATACACAGTGTTAGCTGGATCAGCCCAGATACCTGCTAGCACCTGCGTTTTGCCCCTCGACCCAGCCCACCCAAGTGCAGTATCGATCGATCACTGTCGCTTACAAAACACACATAACTGCAGCGTTCACAGAGTCAGTCCTGATCCCTGCAATCGCTAACAGTTTTTGTTGGTAGCGTTTTGATACAGTCGCTAACAGTCAGGAGCTTTTTTGCCTGTGAGTCTCACTAGTGTACCACTAAATTTAGAGCCCAAAATGGCAAATCGAAGGTACACTAGTGAAGAGGCCTACACGTTTCTGAGCATGACAGATAGTGAAGAGGAAGTCACTCATCTGTCAGATTCAGGCTCAGAATACGATCCTGTAGAGGACAGCGGCTCAATGACAGATAGCTCGGACGACGGAGTTGTGGTCCCTACCAAGGTTAAGCGTACCAGACCCCGAACTTCTTCTGTTGTTGATGTGCAAGAACCGCAGGTCCCTCGTATGGAGCAGAGCAGTACTAGTGCCGCTATTCCTTCTGGTGAACTGGCAAGCAGCAGCGGCCTAGTACACCCTGGTCGTACATCCAGCACTGCAGTAACACTTGGTGACGTGGCGAGTCCCATAAGTGCAGTTCAAGCTGGCGAGGTGGCAAGCACAAGTAGTGTCCCGCTGCCACCAAGAAGATGAACACAGGCCCGTCGTGCCCATAGTGCCCTTCCTGCTGCATTCGCCAATCCGAATTGGGAACCCACCACTTCTGCAGCACCCGTACTTCCCCCATTCACTGGCCAACCCGGCATTCATGTGGAAACAGTTGATTTTACGCCACTGGATTTTTATTTGCTGTTTTTCACCGAAGATCTCTATAGATCTATTGTGGACCAAAGCAATTTGTATGCTGGTCAACACATCCCCACTATTCCCCAGTCCTCCCTTGTCAGAGATTGGAGACCAATTACGGTCTCCAAATTTAAGCTCTTTCTGGGCCTTTCCCTCAACATGGGCATAACTAAAAAGAGTGAGTTGCAGTCATATTGGTCCACTGACCCAATTCCCCATACGCCCCTGTTCTCTGCCTTCAGGGCACGATACGAGCAGATTTTGCGGTTCATGCACTTCAACAACGAACTTTGTCGTCCTCGTGGAGACCCTGAATACGATCGGCTCTACAAAATTCGGCTCCTCGTAAACCACTTCAACAAACGTTTTGCAGACTTGTTTACTCCCCATCAAGTTGTCTGCGTTGATGAGTCCCTGATTAAGTTTTCTGGCCACTTGTCATTCAAACAGTACCTTCCCAGCAAGCGTGCCACATACGGGGTCAAGATGTATAAGCTCTGTAACAGGGCCACAGGCTATACATGTAGTTTTATGATTTACGAGGGAAAAGATAGTCACGTAGAGCCGACGAACTGCCCTGACTACATGGGAAGCGCTGGCAAGATTGTGCGGGACTTGGTGTCACCCTTATTTGGAAAGGGGTACCACTTGTACGTGGACAATTATTACACGAGCGTGCCACTTTTTAGTCACCTTTTTGATCAACAGATTGGAGTATGTGGCACCGTGCGACCTAATCGCCGGGGCTTTCCCCAGCGGCTTGTAGATTCCCGTCTTAGGCTGGGGGAGAGAGCCTGCTTCAAGTGTAATAACTTGCTCGCTATGAAGTGGAGGGATAACAAGAATGTTTTCGTTCTTACCTCCCTTCATGCAGACAGGACGGTCCAAATTACTACGGCGACTGGTGTTGTGGAGAAACCCCTCTGTGTCCACGAATATAACCAAAATATGGGAGGGGTGGACCTCAACGACCAGTTTTTGGCGCCGTACCTAATTGCCCGTAAGGCCAGACGCTGGTACAAGAAAGTGTCTTTTTATTTATTTCAATTGGCTTTGCTGAACGCTCATGTGCTATACAGAGCTTCAGGACGGACTGGATGCTTCCTTAAATTCCAGGAAGAGATCGTCAGAGCCCTTCTGTATCCAGACGGTGCTCCACCTCATCTTCCCCAACCAAATGCAGTAAGCCAGCTGCATGAGAGGCATTTTCCGTATGTCCTCCCGAGTACCCCTACCCAACGAGTCCCCCACAGAAGATGTTGTGTCTGTAGCAAGCGCGGATATAGGCATGACACCCGGTATTACTGTCCCTCCTGTCCTGACAATCCTGGTCTTTGCATTGGTGAATGTTTTGAACGCTACCATTCACTAGTTGAGTATTAGCGTAGGGTACAGCACTGCACAGACTAGACACACTAACACAGAGTCTCCCAAGATGCCATCGCATTTTGAGAGACCCAAACCTGGTACCAGTTACAAAAGTTATAGTTACAAAAAAAAAAAAAAAGTGTAAAACAAAAAGTAAAAAAAATAAAAAGACAGAAAAAAATATAAAATAAAAAAAACAAAAATAGTTGTCTTTTTATTGTTCTCTCTCTCTCTGTTCTTCTGCTCTTTTTTTACTGTATTCTATTCTGCAATGTTTTATTGTTATGTTTTACAATGTTTGCTTTTCAGATATGCAATTTTTTTTATACTTTACTGTTTACTGTGTTTTATTGGTAACCATTTTTTTGTTTTCAGGTAAGCCATTCAGCTGCAGAGCGGATTTATTTATCTTGACAGCAACAGCGTTTACTCCCACAATACATAAAGTCGTGACTTTAGCGCTGTCGGAGGTGATTTCACCATCACAGTTACATACTTCAGCATATATGCCAAAGCGTGGGGGCAGCAGTGGGTGGAGGAGCGATTTGCTCCTACCTTTTGCGGGAGGATGCCCCCATGCTTCGGCATATATATATTTTAGGCACAGGTTGCGTTAAATGTTTTATTTTTTACAATTTTTTTTTGTATTTGCTTTGCAGGTATGGGAAGTCTTACTGTTATACTGTAATGTTACTTTGTTTTATTGTTAACCATCATTTGCTTAGCAGGTACGCCATTCAGTTGCAGCGCGGATTTATTTATCTTGACAGCAACAGCGTTTGCTCCCACGATACATAAAGCTGTGACTCCAGCGCTGTCGGAGGTGATTTCACCACCACAGTTACATACTTCAGCATATATGCCGAAGCATGGGGGCAGCAGAGGGGGGAGGAGCGATTTGCTCCTAATTTTTGCGGGAGGATGCCCCCATGCTTCGGCATATATATATATATATATATATACGGTGCATGTATGCCCATCATTAGAAGCGGGTGGATGAAGGGAGGTATTCTAATGGTGGGCATACCCACCGATCAATCTCTTTTTTTCGTTCAGCCCACAGGCTGCATGAAAAAAACGTTTATAATATATGCCCAACATGGACCAGCAACGTACTGGTATGTTGCTGGACTTTGAGTGGTTATACCAGAATGATGCCTGCAGGTTTAGGTATCATTCTTTTTAGCCAGCGGTCGGCTTTCATGTAAAAGCAATCCTAGCGGCTAATTAGCCTCTAGACTGCTTTTACAAGCAGTGGGAGGGAATGCCCCCCCCACCCCACCGTCTTCCATGTTTTTCTCTGGCTCTCCTGTCCCAACAGGGAACCTGAGAATGCAGCCGGTGATTCAGCCAGCTGACCATAGAGCTGATCAGAGACCAGAGTGGCTCCAAACATCTCTATGGCCTAAGAAATAGGAAGCTATGAGCATTTCATGACTTAGATTTTGCCGGATGAAAACAGTGCCATTGGGAAAGCATTTTATCACACCGATCTTGGTGTGGTCAGATGCTTTGAGGGCAGAGGAGAGATCTAGGGTCTAATAGACCCCAATTTTTTCAAAAAGGAGTACCTGTCACTACCTATTGCTATCATGGGGCTGACGCGCAAAGGCGAACGCAAGCGTCGGTCTGGCGTCAAATGTAAACAGCAATTGCACCATGCATGTGAGGTATCACCGCGAAGGTCAGATCGAGGGCAGTAATTTTAGCAGTAGACCTCCTCTATAAATCTAAAGTGGTAACCTGTAAAGGCTTTTAAAAATGTATTTAGTTTGTCGCCACTGCACGTTTGTGCGCAATTTTAAAGCATGTCACGTTTGGTATCCATGTACTCGGCCTAAGATCATCTTTTTTTTTTCATCAAACATTTGGGCAATATAGTGTGTTTTAGTGCATTAAATTTTAAAAGTGTGTTTTTTCCCAAAAAAAGCGTTTGATAAATCGCTGCGCAAATACTGTGTGAAAAAAATAAAAAAAAAAACGCCCACCATTTTAATCTGTAGGACATTTGCTTTAAAAAAAATATATAATGTTTGGGGGGTTCAAAGTAATTTTCTTGCAAAAAAAATAACTTTTTCATGTAATCAAAAAGTGTCAGAAAGGGCTTTGTCTTCAAGTGGTTAGAAGAGTGGGTGATGTGTGACATAAGCTTCTAAATGTTGTGCATAAAATGCCAGGACAGTTCGAACCCCCCCAAATAACCCCATTTTGGAAAGTAGACACCCCAAGCTATTTGCTGAGAGGCATGTCGAGTCCATGGAATATTTTATATTGTGACACAAGCTGCGGGAAAAAGACAAATTTGCACAAAGTTGTCACTAAATGATATATTGCTCAAACAAGCCATGGGAATATGTGAAATTACACCCCAAAATACATTCTGTTGCTTCTCCTGAGTACGGGGATACCACATGTGAGGCTTTTTGGGAGCCTAACCGTGTACGGGACCCCGAAAACCAAGCACCGCCTTCAGGCTTTCTAAGGGCGTAAATTTTTGATTTCACTCTTCACTGCCTATCAGTTTCGGAGGCCATGGAATGCCCAGGTGGCACAAACCCCCCCCCAAATTACCCTATTTTGGAAAGTAGACACCCCACGCTATTTGCTGAGAGGTATAGTGAGTATTTTGCACACCTCACTTTTTGTCACAAAGTTTGAAAATTGAAAAAAAGAAAGAAAAAAAAATGTTTTTTTCTGGTCTTTCTTCATTTTCAAAAACAAATGAGAGCTGCAAAATACTCACCATGCCTCTCATTAAATAGCTTGGGGTGTCTACTTTCCAAAATGGGGTCATTTGGGGGGGGGGTTGTGCTATCTTGGCATTTTATGGCCTTCGAAACTGTGATAGGTAGTGAGGAGTGAATCAAAAATTTACGCCCTTAGAAATCCTGAAGGCGGTGATTGGTTTTCGGGGCCCCGTATGCAGCTAGGCTCCCAAAAAGTCCCACACATGTGGTATCCCTGTACTCAGGAGAAGCAGCAGAATGTATTTTGGGGTGTAATTCCACATATGTCCATGGCATGTTTGAGTAATATATCATTTAGTGACAACTTTGTGCAAAAAAAAAAAAAAAAAAATTTGTCACTTTTCCGCAACTTTTGTCAAAATATAAAATATTCCATGGACTCAACATGCCTCTCAGCAAATAGCTTGGGGTGTCTACTTTCCAAAATGGGGTCATTTGGGGGGGGGGGGGGGGGGTTGTGCCATCTGGGCATTTTATGGCCTTCAAAAATTTGATAGGTAGTGAGGATTGAAACCAAAATTTACGCCCTTAGAAATCCTGAAGGCGGTGCTTGGCTTTCGGGGCCCCGTACGCAGCTAGGCTCCCAAAAAGTCCCACACATGTGGTATCCCCATACTCAGGAGAAGCAGCTAAATGTATTTTGGGGTGCAATTCCACATATGCCCATGGCCTGTGTGAGCAATATATCATTTAGTGACAACTTTTTGTAATTTTTTTTTTTTTTGTCATTATTCAATCACTTGGGACAAAAAAAATTAATATTCAATGGGCTCAACATGCCTCTCAGCAATTTCCTTGGGGTGTCGACTTTCCAAAATGGGGTCATTTGGGGGGGGGGGGGGGGGGTTTGTACTGCCCTGCCATTTTAGCACCTCAAGAAATGACATAGGCAGTCATAAACTAAAAGCTGTGTAAATTCCAGAAAATGTACCCTAGTTTGTAGACAACTTTTGCGCAAACCAATAAATATACGCTTATTGACATTTTTTTTTACCAAAAACATGTGGCCGAATACATTTTGGCCTAAATGTATGACTAAAATTGCGTTTATTGGGTTTTTTTTTTATAACAAAAAGTAGAAAATATAATTTTTTTCAAAATTTTCGGTCTTTTTCCGTTTATAGCGCAAAAAATAAAAATCGCAGAGGTGATCAAATACCATCAAAAGAAAGCTCTATTTGTGGGGAAAAAATGGACGCAAATTTCGTTTGGGTACAGCATTGCATGACCGCGCAATTAGCAGTTAAAGCGACGCAGTGTCAAATTGTAAAAAGTTCTCTGGTCAGGAAGGGGGTAAATCCTTCCGGGGCTGAAGAGGTTAAAATGCATACCAGACCGAAGGACCTGGTATGCTCTTGGAGCATACCAGGTCCACACGTCATGTGACATGAGCTCCCAATGTCGGAGCGATTGTCGTACCAGTGTGAACCCAGCCACATGACACCAGGGAGGAAAAATGGCTAATTGGGTCATTTAGCTCTGCATTTTTTTATTTTTTTTTAGTAAAGGCAGAAAACGGACTCCTTGGAGGAACGTTCTGTTCTGTTGAGGCAGATCATATACAGAAACTTTGGGGGTAGGTGTGGGATCACGTTTGTGGCCTCTGTGTTCAGAGTCAGCAGACTGTGTAATCTGCATGACTGTGGAAAAAACCTCCTTAGAAAGGGCAAAGGAGGAACAAAAGATTTTTATCCTCCTGGGACACTGTCCAAACAAAAAGGCATGATGGTAGTAGTTTTTATGTTTGCAGGGGCCAATCCTCCTGTAGGCAGCAGTATATTTAACCCCTTTATGACTGTGTAACATATATGCAGCCTCCAGGAAGTGGGCTTGAAACCTGGGAGCCGCATATACGTGTTCTTATGTTTGCGCTGGGAGCGTGCTCCCAACAGAGACTGGGCTGTTGGTGACAAGAATCCGATCAGGAAGAAGACATTACTAATGGAAACGTGGATTTAGACAAGAAAAGGATTGCTGCGTTCCTAATTACACTGGAGGCTCACCTGCTTCATTGCCGCATTTGAGAGCCATTTATCAGTAACCACAGAGGACAACCATAGGGGCCGTGTTATGTCCATCCAGATTGTATTGAACCTATGCTCGTATGACCTCCTGTAGTTTAAGAGGTCCATCCTATCCGGTAAGCATACTACATGTGTGTGAGTGGAGATGATCGCTGTTTTATTCAGAAGGATTTGCTTTAACCCAAGAGATTTCTCTATTTACATATGGACTTTATTCATTATTTTTTATCTGCGCTGCACTGAATTTTGTTTTTTAGTTTGATGTATGGGCTTGGTGAAAACCTATAGTGTTCAGCTTGCATTTTTCTTTATATATATTTGAGATTGCGCTGATTTTCTCTAATTTTTAGCATGGTTTGAGATTACCAGGTCCAACAGAGCTTCATTCCTAGTTGGGGCCTCAATAAACTGGACCATAAAATTATCCTGTAATAGGTTTATAAATTTTTGCCCTTTAACTGTCCCAGCAGTGCCATTACTCCAGTCAATTTCTAGGTAGTTAAAATCCCCCATTATTATTACCGTCCCAGCCCTTGCAGCCCTTTCCATCTGTGCAAGGAGCTGAGTCTCCACCTCCTCGTTAACATTGGGTGGTCTATAACAAACTCCAATGATTAACTTTGAACTACGCACATCTATATGCAGTTCCACCCATAATGCTTCAGACTCATCACACTCTCCATCAATCAGGTCCTCTTTCACACTTGCTTTGAGATCACTTCTCACATAGAGACAGACCCCGCCACCTTTCCTTTTTACCCTGTCTCTCCGAAAGAGTGCATAGCCAGGAATATTAATAGCCCAGTCATGTGAGGAATGAAGCCAAGTTTCAGCAATACCGATTACATCATAGCTCTCCTCATGCACCAGAGCTTCCAACTCGCCTATTTTGCTTGGCAGACTTCTGGCATTAGTGAACAAACACTTTAATGCATTATTACATTTTGCTCTGGTGTTTTTCATATCATTTATCAGTGTCTGTGTTTTTTTTTTTTCTCTTTTTATCTAAAACAAAAAGGAGGAAAAAAAATCTATTGCTCTACTACGGCCACAAATGAAAAAAAAATAAAAAATTCACCCACACATAGTATCGCCGCGATATCCATTAAGCTTTTTTTTATCAAATGAAAGCTCAATCTATCCTGAGAAAAAAAAAATATATATATATACACAAGGTATAATCCACCTTGATACACCAAGTAGTTGTGATATGTACAGTTATACTAACACATATCAAAGTTGCAAAATTGGGCTTGGGCTTGAAGGTTAGTTTTGACCCTGGCCATGAAGGGGTTAAGGTTACAACTAGGGGTGCACCGAATGGAAATTTTGGTGCCGAAAATGAAGGATGCACTAGGCCGAAAACGATACAGAAAATTGACAGTTTTTAAAAAATATAAAAATATTTATGTTTTTATATACAATTGTATTATATTTGACTTTTTAATTAATATCATCAATTTAAATTAATATTAATTTATTGTTGGCCATTTTTCGCACCTTTGATGCAAGAAAATTCAGTCCACAGTCTCTAACCATCTCTTGTATCATGTCCCCAGTCTCTAACCATCTGATACAGGAGATGGTCAGAGACTGCAGACATGATACAAGAGATCAATTCACCCTCACCAGTGCTAATCAGATGCAGCCTGCCTGGATGCAGCCTCACTCGTGCCCCGATCAGAGCTCCAGCCGTATGTCCTGGAGCTGTGAATTGAATTGCCGGGGCCGCAGTAACAATGTCCCGCCTCCTGTGATCACGTCACGTGATTCAATGTCCCGGCATTGGATCAGTGTGTTGTCTGTCACAGGAGGCGGGACATTGTTACTGCGGCCTGTGCAATTCAGCTTCATGACACACGGATATCACTGCTCTGTGGGAGGGAGGAAAGGAGGAGGGAGGACTGGGGCGAGCCAGGAAGATGCCCCCGCAATGGGCGGCACCAGGGGGCCGGCTCCATTATCGGCAATGTGCCGAAGACACTATTTTCTGTTCCGAAATTTCGATGCATCCCTAGTTAGCACTATCTGTGCACTTCAATGGGATGAGGAAAAAAAGGTAAACTTTAATTTCAGGTCCACAAGCAGGGCATTTTTTTATGCTTCTCCCAGACTGTTTAGGGGTTCGATGTGGCGCAAAGTATTAAACAAAAACACACACATTACTTGTTAGGATAACATATTACAAACAATGGAACAAAACACTGTACAGAATACAATTTAATTCAGACACTCTAGAGAAGACTTGAACATTATATATTAAAATGTACACAGTATCCACAGCCTAAAAAAAAAAAGTCCTCATCAGTCCTGATGTGGTTTCCACTTATCTGTAAACACAGTCATTGCCGCAGCATAGAGAAGGTAGCCAATCAGAAGCAAGAGTGTTGCAGCTACTGGTCCCACAGATATCATGCCAAATAAAAAATAAAAGAGGATCAGATAGAACAGAAGACGGTAGCTGGCAAGGAATCGAAGACGTATGCGGGGCTCCACCTGATGAAAAGCACCACGTGCTGACACAGGGCTCATTCTCCATGCAGGGGAGTTGTTGGTTAAATGATAAGAACAAAACTTTCCCAGGAAGTCCTCTCTTTTACACATAGCATCCATGGAGTCTGCAAACTGGAAGGAATACCAATGGTTAACTGTATGCTAGTGATTCACATAGAAAAAACAAAAAAAAATACATAAAGCAACTAATCTGTAAGTAACAGTTATAAGTCAGGGTTACGTTTTGCTCAATAATAGGAGTAGCACAATACACAGTATAAAAACCAAAGTAAATGCCCCAACATTAAAAAAGGCTTACGATATAAAAATCAGAAATTAACTGAAAACACCCATTAACTTTTGAAGGCAGTTTCAACTCTAGTTTTGTCAAGAGCCTCCAAAACCACTAGGACACAGGAATAAAAAATTGAGTGAGAAATACCACTTTCAAAGCGATCGTGCAATAATCACAGCTTTCGAGTGCTGATCACGACAGTTCATCCGGAATTATACGAAGGGACAAACAGGAAAATTTCTCGTATGATACCAGGTTTTTTTGTATGATTTTTGGGTAATCAGTACAGTTTTCATCCAAAAATACAAATACATCACTGAAACATTAACTCATGTTAAGAAATTGAATTGGACTTGGGTGTTCGTTGCCTGTAATCCCCTGTACAGAATTCAGCCCTGGGGCACAGCATTAGATGCCAATGAAATGTGCTGAATGAAAATGTGAACGAACATGCGGAGAGGATATAAGAGATAAACAAATGGTGTTCTCAAATTACTGCTGCTCCTCCACCATCCAATCGTATAGTGAGGGTAGAAAGAAATTCAAATCCTTTGGTAATCCTTTTACAAATACTGTAGCTGCTGACTTTTAATATTAGGACACTTACCTGTCCAGGAATTCCGCAAAGTCGGCACCCCAGCCGGTTTTTCAATCGGTTCTCAGGTGCTGCCGCAGCCAATCCTTGTAAGGGAGACTGGCAGTGAAGCCCTGCGGCTTCACAGCCCATTTCCTACTGCGCATGCGAGAAGTGCGTCGCACTTTCTGAATGGCCTGGCGGCAGTGGAATGAGGAGCGGGGCCGAACTTCCAGAGGATCTCGCCATGGCAAAGTCTCCTGGAAGTGGGGACGGGTACCTGTGAAAAACAGGTACCCGCTCCCCACGAAAGGTGCTAAATGTGTCAGCGGACAGGGGAAGCAAACACCCTTTTGGGTGGAGCTGCACTTTAAATGTATTTTAACTTTGTATTTAGTGGTTTCTCTAAAGGTCAGCTTTAAATTAGAAAATATATAAACCATTACGCATTAAGTAGGACTTAAGGTGGTTTTAAAGTGTTTAATGTTTTTTTACCTTTCTTCAGCCAAAGATAACTTTATTTTCATAATCCCAACTCTTACTGGTCATATCATGTCATAATCTATTTATGCCTATAGACACTCTGATGGCAAGCATTATCACTTGATATATTGATAACCAGTACAGTGAGATCTTCAACTTTGTAGAAAGATTTCCATTATAGCTTATGAGACGTTTAAAGATGGGGCTTGTGGTTTGGGATGGGGGGTATACAGAGACTGTGCTGTGTACACTTGTGTATAGTTGGCTACAGAATGCTCACATTAGCTGTTTATTTGACAGCTTTTAGCTTCCTAAAAGGTCCTTGGTTCATATCTACCAGGTATCTATGGATGTTTTCCCAGAGTTTGCATGGGAAGTCTGTTAATCTGACAGCTAAATGCATAGAAAATGTGTGTATTTGTATGTATGTCATGGTGAGATTTAACTGAAAGTTCTTTCAGCACCAGGGATTGATATGGATAGTTTTATGTATTTTGTAGAAAAAAAATGAATATTTGGTTGTCCATTCCCAAAAATCACATTTGTCCAAAAGGTAATGTGGTGCTGTCAGATAAAACAAACATTTAAAATGTGAATCAGGACAAAATCAAAGATCACACGCTCTTGTCAATGGTAATGCTGAGCTCCTTACCCTGGAATTTAAGGCCTGGGATAGCTGGTACAGTAGGCGCACTAGAGTAGCATTCTCATAGCTGCGGATTGGTTGAAGTTCAGGGTCTCCCTGGTACTGTATGTCAAACTTGCGCAATCCATTTATTATCTGAAATTGTAATAAAAATTAATGTTAATAAAACTAAAATGCTGGCAAAACTGAAAAAAACTAACAAAAAAGAAAAATGCAACCATTTGCTGGGTAAAACACACAACAAACTTTCTAGCAGAAACTAAATAAAATATTTGAAAAAACAACAGATATTCATTAGAGCTTCCAATTATTTATATTTTAACTTTTGCATCCATTATTCGTGTATGCAAAAGTAATTAGTCAGTTACATTTGGAGCTTTTTACATTTCTGGGGAACTCCATCAGTAACACTCCCCCTCCATGCCTCCCAGCCCTGTGCCAGTCTTTCTTGGAATCTCACCCCTCCAGCTACAACAGAGGTGTGCTCACTTTCCCTGCTGGATGCATTCTAACACAAGAGGTAAAACATCAAACAAGAAGAATGGGACCTCACTGTTATTGCAGTAGCGAGCAGGACTGGAAGCTTGCACAAGGCACAGAGATATCACTACCGAAGTCCCGAGAGACAAAGATCGGTCATTACTAGGCCAGGGCACATACAGAGTCTATAGGCTGCAATCACTCGTAACTCTCCCCCCCCCCCCTTATACAATGGTTCCATTCTCCTTGTAGTGTGACATCCTAGCCTAAGCTACAACCAAGATCCAGGGCTGTCCACCTTCTTGCCTGTAGAACAACTGTCACTAGAAAGAAGCACAGAGTTTCAGTGATGTGCTGTCCCCTCCGGTGCTCAGAAAGGCTACATTCTCAGTGATGCCACCCTTCTCCAGTACCAAAACAGGCTGCAATTGTATTATTGCTGGGATTCCCCCTGGATGAAGTCAGAACGGACAAAACATGTAGGGACAGAGCCCAACGCTGGGAGTAGGAACTGTGTCCTGTCATTTTTGCTGTTTCTGTGAGCCAGGAAGGATTGGAGTGGCTGGTGGCTTCTCTATATATTGTGTCTGGTACATCTGTATGCTTGATTTTAAGCTTATGCTTAAAAACAGCTTTTGTGAGTAGCTTGATTACTTGTGTCAATTAATTTTGGATTTTTAAGATACTATACTATGGGAACCTGTTTTTTCTTGTTATTTTTATGCGGTCTATGAACTCTAACCAGTGAATGGAGAAAACAGCAGTGGAGGTGAAGCCTTTAAATGGACTGCACCTGTTTGGAAGATCTTTGGAATTAATACAAGCTGTGTTTGCCTAATCTTGTAGTGCGATAGGCACACATTGGTGAGTGTTCCTGTATTAGTGGTGGTGGTCACATTGGATCAAAAGATTTTTCTACATTTGGAAGAATAATATTGGTGATGAGAATTTTTTTAGTCATTACACCTTTGGATTGCTTCATTTGAACCTATTTTGCTTGAAATAAATTTTTGTTAAAAATATTTTCATGTATCGTTTAGAGCAGTGGTCATCAACCCTGTCCTCAGGGCCCACTAACAGGCCAGGTTTTATGCATTACCTTGGAGAGATGCAGACTAGAATACTGCAATCACCGAGTAGCAAATTATATCACTTGTGATGTATTGCAGTTATCTTGCAAACCTGGCCTGTTAGTGGGCCCTGAAGACAGGGTTGATGACCACTGGTTTAGAGGACTTTATTTGCTTACAATATTTATTGAATGATTTATTGAGCGTGTATTTTCATGCTGATGAATATTTTATATTATTGAATAAGTAATTGTTTTGTTATATCACTTAGGGGTTTAAATTTATTTATAGCTGCTGGTTTGTTTCAGTCTTGCAATATAATTTTCTCACAATTTTGTATTCTATCCATCAACACGGAAGGGTTTATACATTCTCTGTGACTTTGTTCATCTCTGTGGTATAGGTATGCTGAAGAATAGATGCTCTAAATGAGTACTAATTAAAAGTATGAGTTTTCAGTATTTACCCTAAAGCATGTTTATCCGTTTGCAGACCGCGCACTGTAGCTTTACTGCTACAATGCAGGCCAGCTGTATATATATATATATATATATTACACAAGATCCTCCCCTCCTGGGTAAGGGGTAAATGCCGTCACCTACCCGACTGTGCTGTGATTAGACACAGCAGAAGCCGATCAGCGGGTGCTGGCCAATGGATGTCCATCGGCATACGCTGATCAGCAAGCAGAAAGACGGAACAGAGCTCTGTCCTGTCAGCGTGGATGTGCTGGATTTTGTTTCCCTGCAAAGTAGGGAATAAAATCCAGCACACACCTTAGTAAAAGCACCTGAAAGTAAACACAAAATCACTGATTTCGCACACAGTTTACACTTTGATCACCGTCATTACTAGTATGAAAAAAAAAAAAATCCAGTTTATATACTTACCATAATTTGTACACACTTTTGTGCAAAACAATCAATATATGCTTATTGGGATTTTTTTTACCAAAATATGTAGAAAAATACATATTGGCCTAAATTTATTTATTTATTTATTTATTTTTTTACTTTGATATATTTTTTTGCAGAAAGTAAAAAATGTGTTTTTTTTTTACATTTTAGCTATAGTATTTATGATCATATGCAAAACTTTGTGTATTACTGCCACTGGATGAAGCTCCTGGAAGTGACCTTGTACAACTAGCAACTGTTCAAATAAGTTATCAACCACACAGTAAGTTCATTATTTTTGATAAATTGTCTGACTTGTGTAAGAAGGAGCAGTAAAACAGTGTCTGCCCCCAAATAATTTACTTACAGATTGTACAACGAAAATATTACCCTCCTGATAAGATTTGTATCAAGCTAATTTCTTTCACTTGTTTATTTTAATTTGCTCTAAAGTTTCTTCCTTGGACAGAAATGGGAAATTGGGAGCAAAGGGAAAAAAAGGAAGAGCAGTAGGTAAGGTGTACAGCACTAGGTATTTGTTACATCCACTACACCGCTGAACTGACACTATAGGCATCTTCCTTAAATTCTTGGTCTACACTTTACATAAAAAGTAAACTCCTTCCATGTATAGTAGAAATAGTTTGCACAGATAGTTAAAGAAAAATCTCTCAGGTACAACTAAACCCTAAAGAACAGTGCACAAATATTCATTGTGTTTAAGCAACTTTATTTGTGAAGGAGAAAAAGAAGCCATGCATAGCATTTTAGCTTGGATGATTGCACATCTGTGCAATAGGCTGGTTTCACATATGTGCCATCACAGCCAACCAGCAGTCCACACATCCCAGAGTGATATTTCTGCTCCTGCAGTGAGAACACTTCCTCCATGCTTACCTATAAAATCCTTTTCTTTTGAAGTACATCATAGGACACAGAGCCATAGTAATTACTATGTGGGTTATAGTCCACCTTCAGGTGATGGACACTGGCACACCCTAAACAGGAAGTTGCCTCCCTATATAACCCCTCCCACTACTGGGAGTATCTCAGTTTTGTAACAAAGAAATACACGTGTATACTAGAAAGAGGGGAGGGCCCAGTGTCCCATGATGTACTTCAAAAGAAAAGGATTTTATAGGTAAGCTGTTATAAAAATCCTATTTTCTTTAGCCAGTTGCCGACCGCCTCATGACGATATATGTCGGCAGAATGGCACGGGCAGGCAGAATCACGTACCTGTACGTGATCTGCCTCCCGCGGGTGGGGGTCCGATCGGACACCCCCCCCCCGGTGCCCGAGGCGGTCGGCATTTCTCCCCCAGCGATCTGAGGTGAGGGGGAGGCCATCCATTCCTAGCCACCCCCTCCCGGCCAATGAAATCATTCCTCTGCTACTGTATAGTAAACAGCAGCAGAGGAAGTGATGTCATCTCTCCTCGGCTCAGTATTTTCTGTTCCGGCTCCGAGGAGAGAAGACATCCGAGTGAGTGCACAACATACACACACACACACACACACACACACACACACGGTAGAACATGCCAGGCACACATTACACCCCTCCCCCCCCCCCGTCACACTGACACCAAGCAGTTTTCTGATTACTGCATTGGTGTCAGTTTGTGACTGTGTGGTAGGGCAGTTAGTGTTAGCCCCCTTTAGGTCTAGGGTACCCCCCTAATAAAGTTTTAACCCCTTGATCACCCCCCGTCGCCAGTGTCACTAAGCGATCATTTTTCTGATTGCTGTGTTAGTGTCACTGGTGACGCTAGTTAGGGAGGTAAATATATAGGTTCGTCGTCTGTTTTATAGCGTCAGGGACCCCCATATACTACCTAATAAAGGTTTTAACCCCTAGTTTGGCCCCTAGTTAACCCTTTCACCAGTGATCACTGTATAACTGTTACGGGTGACGCTGGTTAGTTAGTTTAATTTTTTTAGTGTCAGGGCACCCGCCGTTTATTACCTAATAAAGGTTTAGCCCCCTGATCGCCCGGCGGTGATATGCGTCACCCCAGGCAGCGTCAGGTTAGATCCAGTACCGCTAACACCCACGCACGCAGCATACGCCTCCCTTAGTGGTATAGTATCTGAACGGATCAATATCTGATCCGATCAGATCTATACTAGCGTCCCCAGCAGTTTAGGGTTCCCAAAAACGCAGTGTTAGCGGGATCAGCCCAGATACCTGCTAGCACCTGCGTTTTGCCTCTCCGCCCGGCCCAGCCCAGACCACCCAAGTGCAGTATCGATTGATCACTGTCACTTACAAAACACTAAACGCATAACTGCAGTGTTCGCAGAGTCAGGCCTGATCCCTGCGATCGCTAACAGTTTTTTTGGTAGCGTTTTGGGGAACTGGTAAGCACCAGCGGCCTAGTACACCCCGGTCGTAGTCAAACCAGCACTGCAGTAACACTTGGTGACGTGGCGAGTCCCATAAGTGCAGTTCGAGCTGGTGAGGTGGCAAGCACAAGTAGTGTCTCGCTGCCACCAAGAAGGGTACAGTATTGCACAGACTAGGCACACTTTCACAGATGCCATCGCATTTTGAGAGACCTGAACCTGGAACCGGTTACAGTTATAAAAGTTACACTGCAGGTTTAGTTATCATCTTGGCATCATTCTTTTCAGCCAGCGGTCGGCTTTCATGTAAAAGCAATCCTAGTAGCTAGACTCTAGACTGCTTTTACAAGCAGTGGGAGGGAATGCCCCCGTCTTCCGTGTTTTTCTCTGGCTCTCCTGTCTCAACAGGGAACCTGAGAATGCAGCTGGTGGTTCAGGCGGCTGATCATAGAGCTGATCATACACCAGAGTGGCTCCAAACATTTTTATGGCCTAAGAAACCGGAAGCTACGAGCATTTCATGACTTAGATTTCGACGGATGTAAACAGCGCCATTGGGAAATTGGGAAAGCATTTTATCACACCGATCTTGGTGTGGTCAGATGCTTTGAGGGCAGAGGAGAGATCTAGAGTCTAAAAGACCCCAATTTTTTCAAAAAAAAGAGTACCTGTCACTAGAGGTCGACCGATATGGGTTTTTCTCTGGCCGATGCCCATATTTAGAAATCGCGGTGGCCGATAGCCGATATGTGATGCCGATTTTTTTGGGCCGATATATTAGGCCGATTTTTTTTTTTTCTTTTTTTTTCCCTTCATGTCATAAAATCTAACAGTTAGGCCCCTTTCACACTGGGGCGTTTTTCAGGCGCTTTTGGGCTAAAAATAGCGCCTGTAAAACGGCTCCCCTGCAGTCTCAGTGTGATATCCCAAGTGCTTTCACACTGAGGCGATGCGCTGGCAGGATGTTAAAAAAAGTCCTGCAAGCAGCATCTTTGGAGCGGTGTATACCGCTCCTCCACCACTCCTGCCCATTGAAATGAATGTGCACCGCTGCCGAAGCGCCTGCAAAGCGCTTCGGCAGCGGCGCTCCAGGGGCGCATTTAACCCCTTCCTCGGCTGCTAGCTGGGTTATAAGCGCCCCGCTAGCAGCCGAATAGCGCCACTAAAAGGATGGTAAAGCGCCGCTAAAACTAGCAGCGTTTTACCGTCAACGCATGCCCGCTCCAGTGTGGTAGCAACCTTAAGTGATACAGAATTTTTTTTACATTTAAACATTTATTAAACAAAACAAACCTCCAATCAGTTCACTTGTATGTAGAATTTAGATAAAAAAAATAAAAAATAAAAAAAAACTATATCTTAAATATTAAATACACAGAAATAAGTAATCAAAACTTTTGGATGAAAAAATAATGGGCTAATTTTACTGCTTAGTTTTTTTTTAAATTTATTAGTGTATTTTTTCAAAAAATATTGCGTTTGAAAGACTGCTGCGCAAATACCGTGTGACATAAAATATTGCAACAACCGCTATTTTATTCCCTAGGGCCTCTGCTAAAAAAAAAATATATATATATATATATATATATATATATATATATATATATATATATATATATATATAATGTTTGGGGGTTCTAAGTGGTTTTCTAGCAGAAAATACAGGATTTTTACTTGTAAGCAACAAGTATCAGAAAAGATTTGGTCTTTAAATGGTTAAACTGAGAGCTTCTACACACGGAGCTCAGCTCATTCATAAGGCCCCTTTCACACTGGGGCGGTTTGCAGGCGTTATTGCGCTAAAAATAGCGCCTGCAAACCGCCCCTAAACAGCCTCCGCTGTTTGTTCAGTGTGAAAGGCCGAGGGCTTTCACACTGAAGCGGTGCGCTGGCAGGAGAAGAAAAAAAATCTCCTGCAAGCCTCATCTTTGGAGCGGTGAAGAAGCAGTGTATTCACCGCTCCTAAACCGCTCCTGCCCATTGAAATCAATGGGACAGTGCGGCTATACCGCGGTATACGAGGGGTTTTAACCCTTTTTTGGCCGCCAGCGGGGGGGGTTAAAACCGCACTGCTAGCGGCCGAATACCGCGGTAAAACAGCGCTAAAAATAACGCTATTTTACCGCCGACGCCCCCTACCGCCCCAGTGTGAAAGGGGCCTAAGTGTAAACATTGTATCCTTCAGGTTCTTTTTATCAGATTTGGCAGGCTGCCCAGAGGAGGGGAGAAGTCTCTTCACAGAAGTTTTCAAGCAACTTGTATTGACCTCTAATACAGAAGTCATTTGCAAGTCCGCTGATATCGGCCTTTTTTATCAGCACAATCGGCCGATGCCGATTAAGTAAAAAACACCAAATATCGGCCAGCCGATATATCGGTCGACCTCTACCTGTCACTACCTATTGCTATCATAGGGGATATTTACATTCCCTGAGATAACAATAAAAATGATAAAAAAAAAAAAAAAAATGAAAGGAACAGTTTAAAAATAAGATAAAAAAGCAAAAAAATAAGAAGCACCCCTGTCCCCCCCTGCTTTTGCGCTAAGGCGAACGCAAGCGTCGGTCTGGCGTCAAATGTAAACAGCAATTGCACCATGCATGTGAGGTATCACCACGAAGGTCAGATCGAGGGCAGTAATTTTAGCAGTAGACCTCCTCTGTAAATCTAAAGTGGTAACCAGTAAAGGCTTTTAAAGGCTTTTAAAGGCTTTTAAAAATGTATTTATTTTGTTGCCACTGCATGTTTGTGCGCAATTTTAAAGCATGTCATGTTTGGTATCCATGTACTTGGCCTAAGATCATCTTTTTTTATTTCATCAAACATTTGGGCAATATAGTGTGTTTTAGTGCATTAAAATTTTAAAAAGTGTGTTTTTTCCCCCAAAAAATGCGTTTGAAAAATCGCTGCACAAATACTGTGTGAAAAAAAAAAATGAAACACCCATCATTTTAATCTGTAGGCCATTTGCTTTAAAAAAATATATAATGTTTGGGGGTTCAAAGTAATTTTCTTGCAAAAAAAAAAATTTTCATGTAAACAAAAAGTGTCAGAAAGGGCTTTGTCTTCAAGTGGTTAGAAGAGTGGGTGATGTGTGACATAAGCTTCTAAATGTTGTGCATAAAATGCCAGGACAGTTCAAAACCCCCCCAAATGACCCCATTTTGGAAAGTAGACACCCCAAGCTATTTGCTGAGAGGCATGTCGAGTCCAGGGAATATTTTATATTGTTACACAAGTTGCGGGAAAAAGACAAATTTATTTTTTTTTTGCACAAAGTTGTCACTAAATGATATATTGCTCAAACATGCAATGGGAATATGTGACATTACACCCCAAAATACATTCTGTTGCTTGAGTATGGGGATACCACATGTGTGAGACTTTTTGGGAGCCTAGCCGCGTACGGGACCCCGAAAACCAAGCACCGCCTTCAGGCTTTCTAAGGGCGTAAATTTTTGATTTCACTCTTCACTGCCTATCACAGTTTCGGAGGCCATGGAATGCCCAGGTGGCACAAACCCCCCCCAAATTACCCTATTTTGGAAAGTAGACACCCAAGCTATTTGCTGAGAGGTATAGTGAGTATTTTGCAGACCTCACTTTTTGTCACAAAGTTTTGAAAATTGAAAAAAAAATAAAAAATTCTGGTCTTTCTTCATTTTCAAAAACAAATGAGAGCTGCAAAATACTCACCATGCCTCTCAGCAAATAGCTTGGGGTGTCTACTTTCCAAAATGGGGTCATTTGGGGGGGGGGGGGGGGTTGTGCCACCTGGGCATTCTATGGCCTCCAAAACTGTGATAGGCAGTGAAGAGTGAAATCAAAAATTTACGCCCTTAGAAAACCTGAAGGCGGTGATTGGTTTTCGGGGCTCCGTACGCGGCTAGGCTCCCAAAAAGTCCCACACATGTGGTATCCCCATACTCAGGAGAAGCAGCTAAATGTATTTTGGGGTGCAATTCCACATATGCCCATGGCCTGTGTGAGCAATATATAATTTAGTGACAACTTTGTGCAAAAAAAAAAAAAAAATAGTCACTTTCCCGCAACTTGTGTCAAAATAGAAAATATTCCATGGACTCAACATGCCTCTCAGCAAATAGCTTGGGGTGTCTACTTTCCAAAATGGGGTCATTTGGGGGGGTTTGTGCCATCTGGGCATTTTATGGCCTTCAAAACTGTGATAGGTAGTGAGGAGTGAAATCAAAAATTTACGCCCTTAGAAATCCTGAAGGCGGTGATTGGTTTTCGGGGCCCCGTACGCGGCTAGGCTCCCAAAAAGTCCCACACATGTGCTATCCCCGTACTCAGGAGAAGAAGCTGAATGTATTTTGGGGTGCAATTCCACATATGCCCATGGCCTGAGTGAGCAATATATCATTTAGTGACAACTTTTTGTAATTTTTTTTTTTTTGTCATTATTCAAATCACTTGGGACAAAAAAAAAAAAAATTATATTCAATGGGCTCAACATGCCTCTCAGCAATTTCCTTGGGGTGTCTACTTTCCAAAATGGGGTCATTTGGGGGGGGGGTTTGTACTGCCCTGCCATTTTAGCACCTCAAGAAATAACATAGGCAGTCAAACTAAAACTGTGTAAATTCCAGAAAATGTACCCTAGTTTGTAGACGCTATAACTTTTGCGAAACCAATAAATATACGCTTATTGACATTTTTTTTTTTACCAAAGACATGTGGCCGAATACATTTTGGCCTAAATGTATGACTAAAATTGCGTTTATTGGATTTTTTTTATAACAAAAAGTAGAAAATATAATTTTTTCAAAATTTTCGGTCTTTTTCCGTTTATAGCGCAAAAAATAAAAACTGCAGAGGTGATCAAATACCATCAAAAGAAAGCGCTATTTGTGGGAAGAAAAGGACAAAAATTTCGTTTGGGTACAGCATTGCATGACCGCGCAATTAGCAGTTAAAGCAACGCAGTGCCAAATTGTACAAAGTGCTCTGGTCAGGAAGGGGGTAAATCCTTCCGGGGCTGAAGTGGTTAATCGTACATCACGGGACACAGAGCCATAGTAGTTACTATGTGGGATGTCCCAGAGCAATGCCAACTGAGGGGAGGGAGACACAACCAAGTAGGGCACCAGGAGATCAGAGAATTTATACTGCTGCCTGCAGTACACTGCGCCCAAAGGCGACATCCTCATGCCTTTTTACATCCACCAGATAGAATCTGGTAAATGTATGGATTGAAGACCAAGTTGCGGCCTTGCAGAATTGAGCCATGGAGGCTTGGTGATGCACTGCCCACGAGGAACTAATAGCCCTAGAGGAATGCGTTTTGATTTGAGAGGGTAGAACTACCTCTTTAAACCATAAGCTTGAACGATTACTTGTCGAATCCATTTAGAAACAGTAGATTTCGATGCTGCCTGTGCTCTTTTAGGACCTTCAGGCAACACAAACAAGACATCCATTTTCAGAATCTGAGCAATCGACTTAAAGTAGACATTGACTGCTCTCACCACATCAAGAGAATGTAGTGATTTTTCTTCCAAAGAACAGGGTTCTGGAAAAATTAAAGGTAGAACAATATCCTGGTTTAGATAAAAACCTGATACTACCTTTGGTATAAAGTTAGGATGAGGATGCAATACTACCTTATCCTTGTGAACAATAAAAATATGGCTCTTTACAAGAAAGAGCAGCCAATACTGATACCCTTCTTGCAGCAGATATGGTTATCAGAAAAAATAGTTTCCTTGTCAAAAAAGGACCAAGGGAATATGTCGTATCGGCCCAAAGAAAAAAAAAGAAAAAAAGAAAAAGGCTGTTTTGTAATACTGGCAAAACTAAATTCAAGTGCCAAGACCCAAGGGTTCAGGGGTTACCTAACCGGAGATTAAGCCGTGTTACCCCCTGAATAAAATTATGCACCAAAGAATGCGAAACAAGTGGTCGTTTAACACAGATAAGGCAAAGACCTGTTCTTAGAAAGCACTCAAGGCCAGCTTTATGTCTCAGCCTATCTGCAGAAAAGTCAAGGACTCTAGGTTGAGAATCCGACCTAGATATTCCAGGTAGTCGAATGTGGTGACCATACTTTGGTCTAAGCGGGCTACTGACTGGTCTATCAAGAACAGATCTACTAGGTAAACCATAATCGTTATACCTTGGGCCCTCAAATCTGACTAGAACAGGAACCAGAACCTTTGTACTCGAGGTGCAGTAGCTAGATCGGAAAGCAGAGCTACACGCTGAAAATTAAGATTTTCCACTTTGAAAGTAGATATTACTAGTGAGCGAGGAAATAGGCATATGGAGATATGCTAAATTTATCATGGATTCCGCGCTTAGGATAGTGTGGGTTGCAGCCCCCCCTTTATTGGGTTCCCAAAGAAACTTACAGGAGTAGATTTAAAAAATGGGGTAAATTGGCACTACCCTATAGGTGATTATTAGGAAGTGGTGTGAAGTGTTGGACTACACTCCTTACACCAAATTACAAATGAACGTGCTTCCACGTAGCAGTGTAAAAAGTGAATAGTGAAAAATATATTAATCCATAGCTAGGAGATATATAAAAAACATATAGTGTATATGCAAAAAAGTAGAAGGTGAATATGTGTTCGATCCTGTCAATTACACCCAGTAAATCATATCCAATCCCTAGAATCGGTTCCAATTAATGATCCCAGATGTATCTTTCATCCCCTTTCTAGTACTTATCAGGTATTTTAAGGGTTTGCTATACATATGCACTTTGCTATACATATACACTCTTGTAGTTGCTATAAAATGCTGCACCTTTTACTTTATTCTACTAATTCTGTTCCCCTTTGTTGATCTTAACTTACCCTATGGGGTGAACCTCACTGATTGATAATTATTTATGGTACAAAATGTAAAATTTTTTATTTTATTTTTATCTTTTAATTTAATGTAATCTGATTCTGATCTAGTAGTGGGACTGCTGGGATTTTCTTCAGATTTAGATTTTTTCATATTCTGATTTCATCTACCTATGTGTATACCCCTATAGATACACCTCTAATACACCTCCCAGTCATCGGTAAAAAACCATTAATTGTGGACACACACACACACACACACACACACACACACACACACACACACCTATATAGGGCAATACCTAGGACTGTTCCAGGCCTCATCTCATTAATATATAGTTGGTTACCTGGCCCCGCCAGCAATATATATGGGTTGACTATCTATTTTTAGTCATTTTTATCTATAATTCTTGATCATCCATATTATACTTTTTGTCTGCCCCTTTAGCTTATATAGCAATAGCTGCTAATATCCCAGTTTTTATATCGTATTGGGTTTGAATGTAGTACCCGAGTTAATCACCTGGCCGTCTCTCCCCCTTTTTACTATTACTATTTTTATTTAAAATTTTAATTTTATTTATATAAATTTTTAAAATTTTTAATTATCTTTATCTAATTAACAGTATCCCTTAGCGGATCCACCTATATGGTATGTTACTATATCCTGTGTGCCCCATTTATGTATATGCGCTATGGGTAATCTGTATGTTATGCCTCGTACATGCTATTGTCTGTTATCTCTTATGGACAAACGGACTTAAGGTATTTCACTATGGAGGTCTGTTGGCTCGGCTGTCCGTATTCTTAGCCGTTGCTAACCGCTCATTTGTTGTATGTAAATGGGGGGGAGGCACCGCTGTGTCCGCTCGTCCATATGAGACGTGAAGCGTGGAGTGATGGCACCGCCTTTGAGAACGTCCAGTGACAAAACACGTAAGATGGAGCCACGCTCTTACGTCACACCCAGAAGAATACTGCTTGGAACGCATATGGTACGCACGCCACGGACCGTCTCTTTGCTTACCATTTTCAATACGGTTCCTCGCTTTTGCTTATCAGCAGTTGTTTTTATACATTTTTTTTTTTTATGTATTAGTTTAATAAACTTCATTTTTAAATACTGCACTATGGGAGCCCCTTGCTTTTTTCTGTGAGGACTATGCCGCTTGTTGGTGTGGAACGACCTGGAAGCCCTGATTAAAGCACACTTCGGAAGTCTGATTGAATAGGGGGACAAGCCCAATGGAGGAACACATGGTTTAACACAGCTACCTAGGAGGAGATCCATTCACAGTCACCTAATCTATGTCTACTACCTCTGCAGGGGTAACTACGTCTGGTGAGTGGGGACCCACTGGGGGGGGGGGGGGGGCGCACTACAGTCACATTATTTGATGTGCATCGAAGTCACCTGATTCACGCATTATTGGACTTTTTGGGACTATTTACATTTTTTGTTTTCTTTCTCTTTTTATTTATGTGCAAATTTATTTTAGATTGGGACCTTGGGTTATCATATTGGACATTTATCACATTGATGTTTAGGTGCGGATCTAACTGCACTTTATTAATAAGAGTATGCTTACACAGTTAGCGTTTGTATGGTAAGGGGTGGATATTATTGCACTTTAATATTGTATATACACTTATTATATCGTATACTTTTAACGATCTATAACCTTGTAAAATTTGGTCGGATCACAAGGTGGGGTGGGTAAGCATCCCATTAATTATTATTTTAAGAGATAGCCCTATTCAGATATATTCTAACACATATTCACCTTCTACTTTTTTGCATATACACTATATGTTTTTTATATATCTCCTAGCTATGGATTAATATATTTTTCACTATTCACTTTTTACACTGCTACATGGAAGCACGTTCACTTGTAATTTGGTGTAAGGAGTGTAGTCCAAGGCTTTACACCACTTCTTAATAATCACCTATAGGGTAGCGCCAATTTACCCCATTTTTTATATCTATATGGAGATATGCATCTTTGACGTCAATTGACGCCAGAAGCTCTCCTCCTTGTAGGATGGAGATAACAGATTGGATTAACTTCATGCAGAAAAATAGAGATTATATTCAGGAATTAAATTTTAGATTTTTGAGATCCAGAATATCCATTTGGATTTAACCAAACCCCAACCTCTGCTCTTACATGGGGGCCATCATGAACATCTTTTGCCAAAAGATGGTCCAATGCTTGAGAGAAAGATTTTTTTTCTCTGGATCCTTAGGAACGTATGATCTGAGAAAACGAGGAGACGGAAACTCTTGGAACTCCAGTTGGTACCTTGGAGCTATTGAGGAAGTCCCCCATTCGTCTTGACACTACTCCTGCCAGATCCCTGAGAACTGCAGAAGAATACTCCCTATTGAGCAAGTGGGGGGCACCTCCTCATAAGGAGGCTACAGTATCTTGTAGGCTTTCTCCCCCAAGACCTCTTTTGTCCCTGGGGTTAACCCTGAGGATTACCCTTTGAACCTGACGGCAGAAGCGTCGTGACTGCCTGGAGGCTGATGCACCTGGCACAGAAGAAGGAGCTTTGAAGTAAAAATACATTTACTCCTTCACTTACATGGCAAAAGGGGCATCTTTCTTTTACTAGAAATTCTTTAGATAGATTATCCAAAATATCCCCAGATAGCTGTTTCACTGCAAAAAGGAAGACTAGCCAGGAGCTTCTTGCATGACGCTTAGCAAAGGATGCAAGGCCTAAAGGATAGAATCTGTCATAGAAACTATTGCAAACATAAAGCTGCCTCCTGGACCTGCTGAGCAGGATAACCTTCAACACCTATTTAAAGCTGGTCTCTCAACGATTAACCAATTCCTGTCAGCGCAGGATGAGACACTCAACCTGCCAGAGAAAAAAGTGTTTTTCTTTTTTTCCTAATAGGAATTCCAACCTTTTATCCGTGGGATCCCCAAGTATTTGAGCATTGTCTGCCGGACAAGTCAAACGTACTCACAAAGGATATAGTAGCGTTAATTGCTAGTATACCCTACTTAGTGAATTCTCTCTACCATAGGATAAAGTGTAAAAACTTTTTAGAAAGGAAAACAATGCTTATCTTTGTGATCCTCCAGATACAAAAAACTTTTCTAACAAAGAATGGACAGGAAAAAACATGCACAGCTTGAGGTGGCTTTAGCAAACCCAAACACTCAGTTAAAAGGTACATAAATGTGGAGCGGATCATTCAGCAAGAAATTGTACCATCAATCTTACAGATTGTGAATGCTGACTCTCCCGCATTTGACACCTCAGAAGAGGAGTCATCAGCCTCACCACGGTCCCTGGAGGGAATCGTCTTCTCCTGCCCCTAGTTCCTCAGTCTGAGGGTCCCAGGAAAATTGAAGAGAACCTGTTGCATCTTGACCACACTGGGATGCGATTAAAGTCGCAAAACTTTTTTTTTTTTAAAAACCTACCATGGCTGAGGAAAGAGTAAAAAAAAACAGGGGCTGCAGCGTTAAAAACAGTTGCAAATATTTCATGGTCCCGATGCTCACTCTGACCAGCCACCCCTTTTCAGGGGAGGATGCATTTGTAGAGTAGGTTTTCCAGAGCTTGAGGGAGAACCTTTTTGCTCCTTTTTTTGGGAGTGTTTCAACCCCCCCTTTTGAACATAGCCCGATGCACAAAGCAGAGGTACTACCAGAAGAAATCGCACCAATTGCTTGAGCAATAGTCAGCCGCTGCTGCTATTAATGCTCAGCCTGATGCAATAGTAAATGTGATAAAAGGAATGCCTGTGTCACCAAACCTCTTTCATGCCCTTCTACGCTCCTGTGTCCCTCCGCAGCTTGCAGCAGTAACAATGGTGCTTTTTAAAAAACACTCTCCAGCGCTGGACATTGGAGGACGCCAATGCCGCGCTAAGCCCTGCCCCCTCTGTCGCCTACAGCCCCCTCTTCTTTTTTTTTTTTTAAAAAAAAGAGCTTTCCCGCGCGAGTGCGGGCCTCTGATCCTATGGGATCGTACAGTGAGGGGGAAAATGGCGATGAGGGAGCCAGGAAGACGTTGAGTATAGCAGCGTGCCGTTCGTTTTTTTTTTTCTCCTGGTGCTTCTCCCTCGTGAAGAGGGGGAGAAAACAGCACAGGTGGGGGGGGTCTGGTGGGGAGGAAAACATCCCCAGACTTACCGGAGGTCTGCTGCTGGCTGGAGGAAAGGAAGCTGCTGTTCCGGACACAACGTGAGCTCTCTGAGGAAGAGTGAGAAGGTATGTGCTCCTTACAGGCCCCAGTGGTGACACAGACATGACAACATTCAATAAATTAAAGGAGACATTCATAAGAAAACTAAAAAAATTCTTAGAAAACTCCACATACCTTTCCCGCCGCAGGGTTTTCTGTGGTAAAACCAACAGACCCAATCTTCACCCTTCACGGTCGGTTCCGTTAACAAACCTTCAGGAACTGGGGACCCTCGGGGAAACCCACAATCCTGGACCTGTAATAGCACCACCGCCAGTAAAACTTTATGGCCTTAATACCGAAAAGTGCTGGATCCCGGGGTCCAGCTCTCTAAAAAGAGAAGTGTTTACAGGCATAACCTCGTTTTTTCAGACACGAGGCCCCGGTACCATTCAATTCGGCCAAAAAGACACTTTGAATGGATCTGGCTGCATGGCTAGCCCCAGCAAGGATTGCTCCAGTGGAGCTCAGCACAGCACATATTCACCCGTGAC